>VWZT01016783.1:1411287-1582194 GCA_013397055.1 Pachycephala philippinensis
GGAAGGAAGGAAGGAAGGAAGGAAAGAATTGTGCATGTATAACCCTACCTGATTTAATTACCTTTGCCTAATATTCATTTCTAAACAAACCATATTATTTGTTTCTAGAGAGGAGAAGGAAAAAGGAAGCATGTCATGCCATTATTCTCTGAATTGCTCTAAAAGTATTTTCTGGTCACTTTATTAACAAAACAATGCCTCAAACACATTAAAGTTAGATGAAGGTAATAAAATTGGTAGGCAACATTTAAATGTAAAGAGGGCATGGATAATTTAAAGAGCATGTAGCTTGAAAATTCCGTAAATAAGAAAGAAATTAACTGAAATGGAATGAGTTTTGTCTCATTATTAATGGAAAGCTCCCTCATAAGAGAAATAAATCATCCAGTGCTGAACTAGAAAATGAATTAAGCTCCCAATACGCTTGGAGCTTTATAATAACTGAGCTCTCATGAGCTGTAACTGGTCTCTAATAAGGATTTGTCTAATACATGGTTAAGTACATCCCTAAAGGACAATGGTTCAAATGTAGAACAATTCCAACAAAGTTGCTTTGAATGTACCCTGGCACATCTGTAGATAGATAATTTAGCCTGTAAAGAGAACTTTTCCTTACCGAGTATTATCCTGCTCCTGGACAAGGATCAGCATACCCAGTACCTTGTCTGCTGCTGATAGACTCTGAATCACACCAAATCAGGAGATGGCTGAGGATGGAAGTGATACCCTGACAAGACCTAGTCTAAGCCCTCTGCTCAAGCAGGGTCAGCTACAGCACATTGTCCAGCTTATGATCACATCTCTTTAAATTTCTTTGTGAAAGTACATGAAAAGATACAAATAAATTTATTGTATGAGATGATATTAACATACTCTTCCTCTTGTTACTTCATGCAGAGCTAGAAAAGGTGTTAGCACTGCACTTGTTGATATAAGCCTCCAAGTCTTCACTCATGAAACCCTATAATTTTTTCATTAATGGCTTTAAAGAGCAAAGAAAAAATACACTTTGCATATATTGCACAAGTAGCTGTAAACACACTCAACAATTCCCTAGTTAGTATGAACACTTGATATTCATGTTATGTGAAGAAACACATGGAAATGACAGCAAAGCACTGCAAAAGCTTCCCATCATCACACTGTTGTCATCTTGAATGCATTTGGGTTTTGTTTAAATGCCTTTGGGTTTTTTTATAAGGAAGATGGAGAATGATAGGAAGCAACTGTAATAGTGTATTCACATTGTTTGAACTTATTTTTATATGTTCATAAACTTCTCATTAATGTAACGGAGTTAATTATCTGATTCATGCAGACCCTGGTGACCTGGGATGGTGACAAATTGGTCTGTGTTCAGAAAGGTGAAAAGAATAACAGGGGCTGGAAGCACTGGATTGAAGGAGACATCCTGCATCTGGTAAGGGCTGCTCTACAGATACACAGCACATCACTGAGGCTGCCACACAGGCTCAGGTTTTCCATTTCAAAGGATTTGAGTTTTTTTTTTCTAGTTAGAAAGGTCTTTAGACAGTTCTGATCTCTGAACTCTAAGGAAATTCCCCCTCTGCTTCAACTCAGGAATGCTCAATTTCTTTCCACCTGCTCCCAATTAAGTCATAACCCTGCAGTGTTTTTTTTGCTCCAGTCCACTGCCCTCCAGCTCTTAACCCTTCCTGTTACACTGCGCCTCTAACATAATCTCATTCTTATATAATCACTGGTAGGGAAAAAGAGAAGAAAAAAACCCAATCAGACTGCAAGAAAAATGTTATTCTTTGTTCTGAATGAAGCAATACGAAATTTTAGCACACTGTGCTGTAATATAGATCAGAAACCCCTAAATACTCAGGAGGATCCTA
Organism: Pachycephala philippinensis; assembly: GCA_013397055.1. NCBI lineage: Eukaryota > Metazoa > Chordata > Aves > Passeriformes > Pachycephala > Pachycephala philippinensis. Next base: position 1,413,150 of record VWZT01016783.1, read on the forward strand.
CAAACAACCCATACTGCAATTATTTTTTCCTAGTTCAATAATAAATTCAAACATCTAAAGTAGTAAGCTGTAGCCCAAAGATAGATGTGGTGAGTCCAAGAGAGGCCAGAAAAGCCTGTGCAGGAAATAAGCAATCAGTGATGTGCAGAAAGATTTCAAAATAACAGTATTGCAGAATCAAAGAATCGTGAAGGTGGAAAAGATCTCCAAGATCATGAAGTCCCAGCTTTGACTGAACACCACCATGTCCATTAAACCATATCACAAAGTTCCACACCAACTCATTTTTTGAACATTTCACATAATGATAATGATTCCAGAGTTTCCTGGGAAAGCAATCAAGAAATGGACATGATAATATTGGATGGCACAACAGGTGGACAGACAGAGATTCTTGAGAAGAGCCCATTGTTCTATCCCGTGCTTTGCACCAAGACATCTGCTCCTTCACAGGAGTTTACTTTACACACACTTGGTGTGGGCAATCCCAGTGGCTCACATCTTTGTGCCTGAAAGGTCAAAGACAGGAATTAAAACCCCCCAACTAAAAGTCACCTGCCCAGTGCCTTTCTCCAGCTCCATCTGAATGCATATTCAAAAGCTGACCTAGAAGGTTCTGCATGCTAGCACCAAGATTTAGGCTGAGACTGGTGGAAACAAAGAAGCCAAGCAGATCCTTACAGCACTCTTCAGAAACTGTGCTGCAGGTTTGGCTCATTGCTGGCCACAAAGCCAGCTTCAGTTCCCTTCAAAGTCCTGTTTGGCACAGGAATGCTGGCTAATGACACCAGCCAAACTGACTGCATGGCAATGTGCAGCTGTGCCAGCCTTTCAGAGGTCAGCTGCAGCACTGGGCAGCAATGGTGCATTGTTCTGGCCCCTGAGAAATGGCTGGGCACACCTCAGAAGCAAATAATCTTTTTAAAGCATTCCTCTTTTTTTTTTATTTCCTTGTTTCAGTGCTTCTCATGAATTTTGAGGTAACATGAATTATAAACTCTTACAGTATATTGTTTTAATAACAGAGCATGAAAAAGCCTTGAATTAAAGCACAAGTTTTATGCATTTTTCATGTTTATTCTTCTTAGAGTTCAATTCATGTATCAAAAAACTAATTACTGCAACATGAGGTGCATACCTGCTGTTTGGTTACATATAATACACTATTCTTACTGTTCTCTTTTTTATAAGCATAAGTTTTTAATGCAGTGGCTCAGTTGTAGTAATTTCTGGTGCGATCTGATATATATGCAAAATAAAATTTCTACCACTATATACTTACTGATTGTTTTAATACTGTAGGAACTGACATGTGAAGACCAGGTGTGCCATCAGACATTTAAGAAGAAGAACTAAAATTGAGCAGAAAGCCTCCCAGATCTTCATCACAATGTTATGCTGTTATGTTTTGTCTAAAAAGAAGAATGAAGCCAGATTTTCATTCCTTTGACACTGCTGTGTGAATATATTATGTGCCTGTTTATGGAAACAAACACATTTTATAGAAATAACATCAAACAGTTACAAACCTCATAAATTCCTTTGCCTTTTAGTCTGGAGTTAAATAAAAGTAATTGTCTTTCAAATAATGTTTCCCTACATCTTTATAATCACTTCCAGAGGAATGTCCATTAGCAACAAGGCTGAAAATTAACAGTCACAATTATTTCAATCACAGTCTATCTCTCCATAGTGCTGTATTATCATGATGTCTTTGGATGACTGAGTAACATTGGATATTCATGGGACTGTTTCTATTTCATTTAGTCCTGGATCACTAATTCCACAGTTTCCGGCAACAGAATGCCTCACTGAGCACAATACATGTCCTTTCACATCTGGATTGTTCCTTTGAATTTGGCCCAGGTCTAAAGCTGCTACTGGGTATCTCCTGATAAATATCTCATGGCCTTTGTGAAATGCTGCAGCTCCTCAGTACAATCCTAACATGGTTCAGTGACAATGCTGTAACTTCCTGTTAGAACTGGCAGCCTGAGAATCATCCCAGTGGAGAAATCTGCCGTTTGCAGCAAACTCTACATTGAAGAGTTGCTCCATGGTGTGAAAACTGAGGCACACTTAGGACTGTAAGAGGAAAACTGCAGAGTATACACAGTCTGCATGTACCCTGTGCATAAAGAGTACCCAGCATGCTGCAATCTTCACCTTGTACCACCTTTCAGAGACTGGGTGAATAAAAGTCTTTTCCATGCAACTCTTCTCAGTTTTATTCAGGGTTTTTCAAAAGAATTCATGTTCTTTGCTAAAGGCAAGTTTAAGTTAACCATGGATGATGAACACTACTTCAGTAGATAGAAACTTATATTATTCGACAAAATGTGTGCGCACCTTCCCCAGAAGAGCTTGTATGCCCAAAAGCTCATCTGCTTTTTCCCAGCTACATGAATTATTCTAACAAAATACACTGTCTTTCCTACAACCTTGCCTTTCAGACATAAAAACTTTCACATCAGCTTTAGCACTGTTAAGTTCCCTCACATCCATAGGCCCCCATCCTCTGTTTAGTATGGGAGGAGTGAAAATCCGCTAAACAGATCAGTGGTAGGGAAGTACAGAAGATATGTTAAAAAACTTTTGCAGAAATGGAGGAACATATGCTTTCTCCTCATCTCCACCTGCTCCTTAGCCCACTCACTGTCAATAGCTCAGGATAGGAAAGGAGTGAGACACTCTCCCAGCTGACAACTAGGTTACATCTGCAAAAATCTGATTAATATATCACCAATACTTATATGGCCATGGACACTATCCTGGTTCCAGCTGGGATTGTGGTAATTCTCATTTTAGTAGCTAGTACAGTGCTGTGTTTTGGATTTAGTATGAAAATAATGTTGATAACACACTGATGGTTTAGTTGTTGCTAACTAGTGCTTCCTCTCAGTCAAGGACTCCTGGATCCATGTTCTGCCTGTGAGGAGATGCACAAGAAGCTGGGAGGGAGCAGAACCAGGACAGCTGACCCAAACTGGCCAAAGGGATATTCCACACCATAGAACATCATGCTTAGCAGATAAAGCTGCAAGAAGGAAAAGGGAAAACTGTTGTGCTTGGGATGGCATCCCCAGTAATTGCTTGGTCTTCCCAAGGAACTGTTACCCCTGATGGACCTCACTGAACACCTGCCCATGGGAAGTGGTGAATGAATTTCTTTTCCCCTTAAACTGTCTTTAGCTCAGCCCAGGAGTTTTCTCAGGGAATGGCTGTGTGGTGCTTAGTTGCCGGACGGAGTTAAATCACAATGGGCATAGAAGTGCATATGTAAGGGTATTTTTCAATTTGGACTTTGCTTCTCCTGATAAAAGGTGACTTGGTATCAAACTTCCTGTGTCCTTTGCCTGAGCAACGCTTTCATGTTAGTTTGCACAGAAGAAACTGCACTTGGAGTTAGTAAGCTCTTTATTTTGTCTTATTCAGCCCTGACCTGGGCTTTTCAGTAGAAATGTATTTAATTCGTATTTCTAAGTCTCTGCTAGTTACAAGGATAAGAAGTACCACAGTTCATTAAACTTTCAAAATATTATCAGAAGAACATAATCACTAGGAAACAAAATGTGCATGTTTTAATCAGTGACATTTCTCCTAGCTGGTTCTTGGCAAGAGTAAGTCTGCAAAATGCACGGATTTGTAAATTCACACCAAATCATAAATCCAAAGAAAACCTTTCATACATCACAAGGAACTATCATCAATTCAAAAATTATGAGTTTGAAGAGGGAAAGCAAGCATTCTTCAATTGGTTTCTTATTATGCTCACTAGTTATATCTAATGGTTATGGCTCAGAAGTAAAGGAAGTAGGCAATTGAGCACAAATAGACTTTGATTAGGAGAAAACTGGATCTAGCCCTATTTTTTTGCCTGTCTTGGAAATGAAAATTTCAGAATTTTTAACAGGAAGTGAGAAAATATGCAAGCTTTTTTACTCTCCAGAACAACATTTTGTTTTTGCACATACTGATATGCAGGAACTTGCATCCTCCTTTACAACTGTACACGCAGTGCTGGAGACAGAGGAGATATTCATTATGTTGCATTATAATTACTTCCAAAGGTATCCTTGTCTGTATCATATTTGTGATGTTAGGTTGGTCTCTAAGCTGCTCAAAGTCCCTTATCTCCTTGTCAGCAGATTAAATACTTGTGCTGGAGGAACGGACCTTGCTGGTAAACCAAAGGACGTTCATTCACATTTTCTCAGCACTCTGGCACGCAGTGCTGTCTCAGCTGTTTTGAAGGATTACCATTTGCATGGATTCTTTTCCTCACAGAGAATATTGCTCAAATACAGCCACGGGAAGGGAATTTATCAGCAACCTGCTGATCCAGTGTAGTGGGTTGACCCTGGATGGATTCTAGGAACCCAGCAAAGCCTCTCTCTCACTCCCCTCTGCAGCTGGACAGGGGAGAGAAAAAACAACAAAGGCTTCATGGGTTGAGATGATGACTGGGGGAGAGATCACTCACCAGATACCATCACGGGCAAAACAGGCTCAAATTAGAGATATTAACTGAATTTATTACTAACAAAACAGAGCGGGATAATGAGAAGTAAAATTAAACCTTGAAAACACCTTCCTCCCAGCCCTCCCTCCTTCCCAGCTCTACCTCCTGCCCCCAGTGGTGCAAGTAGACAGGGAATGGGGGTTATGGTCAGTTCATCACCCATGACTTCTCCTGTTGCTCCCCTGCTGCACCGTGGGGTCCCTCCCATGGGAGACAGTTCTCCATGAACTTCTCCAACGTGAGTCCATCTCTTGAGCAACATTCCCTACAAACTGCTGCAACATGAGTCCATCTCATGAGCAACAGTCCTCCCAAAACTGCTGCAGCGTGGGTCACTCTTCCATGGGCTCAGTCTACTTTTCACTGGAAGACTCCAAATATGTTCTGGATCTCTTTTTATTTAAATTACTTGCAGTAGGACAGCTACAGAGTTTTGTCACTTACTTTATAAATAAAACCTGAGATCTGAGAAGCTATTATGGTGTTTTCATGCATAGCCTTGCTTATATTTGTTTATATGGAGATACAAAGTAAGCAAAACAGATCTTTTTTCTTGTGACATCGTGAAGGGTTGACTTTCTTATTTGAAACAAATGACAAACACAAACTGTATCAACAGCATATAGAGATTTATCCTTGTGAAAAAGCAAGTTATGAAAACCTGGAAACCTAAGTTTGAGCTCAAGAGCCAGAATCTTCATTGCCTTGCATTCATGCTGAGTTAGTGGAACACTATAGAGGTTTAACCTACTGTACTAAAATATGTTCTGCAATTCCATTTTGTTATCTTGTTCCATGGAAGGTGTTCACCTGGCTGGTCTGAGATCATCTCCTGATGAGATGATGCTGATGAGATGGGTAAATGTGCCCCTCCTGCAGCACTGCATCTCCTCTGCCGGATCTCCTGGTGCGGGTGCAGCACGGGCTGAGCCAGCTGAGCCAGGCAGGGAGAGGTGCCACAAACGGGCAACAGCCCCATGGCTGTGAGCAGATGTTGCAGCTGGAAGGCCAAGCTCAGGCAAAGGCTGGAGATGTCTAGACTTCCATTGGGGACCACACTGGATCCTGCAGCCCACTGGCCAAGAGTTCATTTACTCCTGCCACTGTCATTTAATCACAGGCTCTGTCCATTCTGCTCTGCTGCAGAATGACTGTGCAATCAGCAGGGCCATAGAAAACCTGGGGCTGCTTCTTGTTTGAAGTGACAGAAGTTCCCTAAAACAGAAACCGTTCAGTTATGATCATACAAAGCCCTTCTCTGGAAAACAGTTATTTTCCTTTAGTGACTCTGGATGTGCTAACATTTTAACTAAGTGCTCGTGTTTTCTGTGTATTCAGTTTATGCCATCAAGGAAAGCAATTTGCTGTAATGCTACACAAGACACCCATTAGTAGCAAACAGCAGTCTGTGTTTTTAGAGAACCAAGGCTGTTATTTCACAAAGGGAGCAATTCAACTCTGCCTTAGTCCTCTTACCAGTATAGCTCATCTTCCAGGTGTTTTTCCTGACTATTTGACTGCTTTTGGCTTCTCAAAAGTGCTTAGAAAATGAAAGTCTAATTTAAATTAAGTTGTAGGTGATTTATTAAAAACATACAATATGATATATGTCTATATAAATAAATGTAAATTCCCTTTTTTTTTTAATGACAGAAAAAAAATGCCATATGTCACATGCCTTTATTTTTAGTTGCTTGTGTTCAACATGGAAGCAAAATGAAAAATGTTTAACTTAAAACCCTGTCTCTAAACATTCAGGAACTTCATTGCATTCATTTATTGTATCAATAGCAGTGAATAGCAATACATTTTTCTGACCTTGATACTTTGAATGCATTAAATTCTGCAGCTTCAGAGTCTACAGTCTGTGTTCTCAGTAGAGGTGCATGGCCTGATCAGGATCTGATCTGGCTGAAATGAATAAATGACTCCCTGGAAGTGCTCTGACTTAAGCAGAACGACTTGCAAAACAAGCTCCAATATCTAGTTTTGTCACCTTTATAACTATTTCAAAAACTGAAAGTTAATTAAAACCATATAAAGAAAAGATAAAATATATATTTTGAGAATCTACTGTTGTCTCACTTGTTACACCAACTGACATTTGTTAGGAGTTCACTCACTTTTGTGCCAAAGCTCAATAACCTCTCTCTGCTCAAGCTAGAAGGCACGACCATGGAGTGGGGTGATTTCAGGCAGTGATTCCATGTGTTGAAAAGGCACACTACACTCTTCAGTTGGCTTTTAGGACTGCTGCTCTGCTGGAAGAGCATTGCTTTAGTCTGATCATCAGAAAATTTAAGCAATCTTTGGCTTTATGGCCAAAACTCCAAGAAAAAGCATATACTTCCATTATTGAAGTTCTTTTTCCCTACTCATGTGTAGGAAAAGATGAGCAAATTCTGAAAGCTATAAACACAAACCTGATGACAGCCAGAAAAGCCCAGTTTTTGTCTTGTACAAATCAAATCTACTTTCCCAAACAACAGAATTCTCTCAAGCCAACATACAATAACCAAATACTGCTGACAGAAGGACATTGTCTCTAGTGTTATTTTGTAAATGTTTCCAGCTTCTATTTGCAGTCAGAGTCCATCTTCTGAATCCCATCTCAGAGGAGCTTTTCAAACAACTCCATCACTAATTTCTAATACATTGAATGTACCAATAGTCATCAGTTGTCATGAAATAGTTCACCTCGAAAATCAGAAAGCATTTTTGTTCAAGTAAGTTTGTAACTAATTTAAAAAAGTTTCAAACAGTGGATGATGTCTCTTCCAGCTACAAACCCACCCAATGAGCCTGGATTTTGTCAGCGAAACAGACAAGTATGCACAGAACCAAGTAAAGTCCTAAAATATCAGATCTGTTGTGTGAGGGGGTTTTGTAATGGCTGTAGTGCAGCCTTGACACACAAAAAAGTATCACAAAAGAAATAAGCCTTTTTGGTCAATTTGATGCCAGGAACTGTTCCCATGCCACTGTCCACCCACAAATATTTACGTTGAAGAACTGCTAACCAAAATTGAGGGAATTCATCATTTTTCATTGAAAGGCTGGAGTTAAAAGGCATCAGTGAAAATTGAATAATTTTATTTGCTTCTGCAGAAGACATTAAAAACTATCGTTTAGAAATATGTGATAAACATTCTTTCCCAGACAGATTTACTACAAAACCAGTTTTCGGATTTTTGTCCAGACATCAATCAGAGAGGAGGAAAAAAAAAAAATAGAGATGAACAGGATCAAGGCGACACCGAGTGGTGAATCTTGTAATCACACTGCCTCAAACCAAAAGATAGTCATTATCGTCATTTTATACATCTGTGGTAAATTGAATAACATTCTTGTCATTTGTTTGTAAGAACAGAACTTTTAAGATAATTTGTGTACTCACAGCCACATCACAACTTTCCAACTCCTTTTACTTTGGGGTGATGAAATTCCAACAACATACCGGCTACATATTATTAAAACTCATCAGCTTTAATTTGGAAAGCCATATAAAAAATAATCCATCTCCATTTTTGATGGAAGAATTCACACAGGATATAAAACTATGTGTGGTTAATAGTTATTATCACTACTGGGAGGGAGGGGGAAGCTGACTGTATTACAGAAAGGTAGCACTGGCAAGAATAGCAGCATCAGAGTTGAACCAGAAACCTTTAGGATTAAAAGCCTAAACTTTTTTAGTCTAAACTGTCACTCTGTACTGATCCTCACTCCTCAATAGATTTTATACTTCATCTTTGAGAATTAATTTGTCCAGAAGATCTGAATGCTGCAAATCCTGTGTCAGGTTCCATTTATATAATATATTGACCGAGGATTGAAAAAGAGATATTCAAATTTAAAATAATTAATTGCTACAGTCTGGGTTTAAAACTTCAAACAATGGACAGAGATGATTGAGATAACTTGCAGTCTTCAGACTACACGAAGAAGGTACACAGCACACACTAATATTATTGAATTATATATTTATGAGTGTATCTGAAAAAATTAATGGTTCAGGTTCTACTAGAAATGGGAAAACAAAAGAAACAGTGCTTGTATAAGACTTGTACATATAAATATATTGTTACATTTACCTCTGGCAGTATGTTATTTATTTGTGATTATTGTAAAAGAGCAAAGATAAAATTTAATATAGCTTTCATCACTGCCTGCTCTCCTACATAAACAACTTGTTACTGTGTTATTGTGAAGAAAAATCTTTCGATTCAAAGACACACATTCGGTGCTGCAGAAATGCCATAGAAGTCTGTGTGCTGCTGATTTTCTGAACACAATGCAAACTCATAAACCATGTAACTATGCAGCTCCAATCATAAATACAGAAGGGTTTTGACCTTTCCTAGAAAAACACCTACATATTATACTACTGTAAACAAATTTTACAACAATAATAGATAAAAAAAAAAAAGTTCCCAATCTATTGACAAAGCCAGCTTCCATTTGACAGGCATATCTTGAGAGAATAGTGGTGGATTATGGCCACATTTGGGGTTTCTAAAAGGTTCTTCTAAAACCCTGTGTAAATTGGGTTTTAGAACTGCCCTGAAACCAAAACATGGTTAGCAGGGTTTTGTTTTCTTTGCCTAGCACACCACAAGCCTGACCTGTATTTGAGCCCAAACAACTGCTATCAAATTATAAAGACAAAAGACTGGCCACAGCAGAGCAGTGGGATCTTAGTGACAACAATGACATCTGTGCTTTAAACCCAATCCCTTTCCCTTGGTTTGTTGAGAAAATGCACAAGTGAGTGGAAGATCCTGTCTGATATCACTGCACTGCCATAAAAGGAGTTTTAATGTCATTACTGTTCCTTTGAAACAGACACTGGTGTAGGCTGTTTGGATAGGATATTTACTTGGGTTCTGGATTGTTCTGTGCATTGTATAAATGTTGCAGTAGGAGCTGAAGTGTCACCTCTGCATCTGGAAAACACAAAACGGCCAGATCGAGAGAAAACAACCAACTTCCTTCCCTCACGAGCTACAGGCAATTATCAAAGTCTGACCACGAACCTTTCATGTTGACTAAGTGTCCATAGTAATGCTCTTAAATTTCTTTTTATTACCACTTTGTATCTGGATAAAAAATAACTCTATGTCAATATTGTCTAACTTTAATAGAAAACAAATGCAGTGTTTTCAGTTTTCCAGGGTGCTGGCAGCCCATACTATTCGATAAACAATTTTTGCAAGCTTATGGAAAACCTGATGCTGAATCATTTCCCAGAAATGCTCCAACTCTGTAGTCAGCAGTGATAAGGTAATAATATATTATAGCAAATAAAAATGGAAATCACAGAATATTTCTGTCCTGAAATCAATGTCGTTGCAGAAATTTTTAAGTAGCTACTGCACTGATACTCCTCAGACAAGAAGAAATCATTTTATAGGTTTTCTAGTTCATGTTATCTTAAGACTCTATTCAGGGCAAACTAAACTGCTCACTGAATCAGATCTTAGGAACAGTTTGGCAGGTTTGAAGATGAGCAGAGAAAATGGAATAAGTTTATCTGAAGCCTCAAAACTCAATAAAAGAACATTAGCACCAACATTCAACTACAGTGGAAGGCATTGTAAATCTGATAAAAAAAGACAATATAAGCTCCAAACTTGGAATACCTAGGAGGATAGAAACTGCTGCCTTCTGAATCACTTCTGTGGTTTCAAGGCCTGCCCTTCTGCCACCAATCTTAATGGAAATAGAATCATGCCAAAATTGGAACTGTGGCCTCCAGGAAATAAAACAAGAAGCAAGTGTTAATAAATCAGGAGCACTAACAGGTCAATCAAGATGGTTCTTGCTAAGTGATTACATGAACGACATAACGATAGCACTTATCTAATGAATCAAATGTGCCCAAAGAATCTGTAGCACAAGAGGTCAAGAACTGGAGTCTTTATATTATGTCCAACACTTTGGTCTCTCTCACTGACCACCTTTTTTTATCAGTTGTCTGTTTAAAGACATCTCCCTCCTTGTTATTAGCATGTGGGTATCACATACTAGTGTGCTACCACAATTAACACTTTATATTTTCTCTTTAAATTAAGTCCATATCAGATGCTGCTAAAAGTATTGCTGATTATCCTGTTGCTGATTTTAAAGAATGTGGTATTCGTGCTCACTTAAGACCCTATAAAAAATAGTAAACCTTTCTACTGAAATTTGAAAATACAGTCTGAAATAGGTTATCTTGTCGAGGTGAAGATATCCAGTACAAAAAATCCAAACCCACGCGGCTGAAGTTTGGCAGAATTGTAATTTGAAAAGTCAGGTCTGTAATGAAAGTGTCAGGCAATATTATTTGAGATGACATCAAATACAAACCTTCCAATCCCTTCTTTACTTACTGCAGTATCTAGTTTCCCTGTATGCACCACATATATGATTGTATTTGAAGGAACAACCATTTTTTGAAACTATCGGTTTATGCACCATCAGGCTGCTACTGGCAGGTTGCAGGTTTTGGAGGGGATGGGATTATATTTCTTCTGATCTGAACTCTAGACTTTTGACAGTTCTTATTTCTTCACTGGCATTTTAATTCCTCATTATGCTAGTCAGTTTACTGCTTGGTATATGAGTCAGGATTGTATCCAAGGCTAGGATGTTTCCAAGAGAGTAAGAGAGGTTGGGCATCTCAGACTAAAAGAGACAAAGTGCATTCCACAACACTGCGGTGTCCCTGAGCTACCACAAAGTGAAATGCCATCGTAACGAGGGAGGCTTTGATTCAGATTTACAGTGGGGTTTGTCTCACAGCTCTGCCACCTACATGTTAATAACACCTTTCCTTTAAACCCACCATGTTCCATCAATCTTTACTATCTTCCAAGTTAAGGCTGCAATGAGCTTTGCTTCAGTTCACTGCACTGCAAGTATTAACTCCTGGCAATCAACAGCACAGCACATTAATTTCACATATGAAATAAACACTTTACAACACTGGAGAGCTGACCTAAAGATGTAAGTGCCTCTCTTTCTTCTAAAAGAAAGGACTTTATGAAAATAATACAGTACTTCAGGTCACAAGGTAGCTCACACACCACTTAGGGGATTAGAAAGCCATCAATACCAGCTCAGGCAGTCAAGCCCCGAGGCACTGGGGAGCTGAGCCCCGAAGGGAAATGCAGCGATCCCAGGAGGTTCCACACGTGAGGAAAATCAGCAGTGGCTGAAGTCTGGAGAAAGAATTTGCATCCTGGGTAGATCAATCAAGGTAAAGAAACATTGGACCCCAGGACTGAGCTGCCTACTGCAGCAAGCAGCAGCACACATTGTATTTATTACACCAGCTATGGCTCTACCTGACAGCATTCCAGAGCTGGATATAAATTTTCACACATATGGGATGAGCCACATAGATATGGCTCTTATTTCCAGACCTCTAGTCTTTACTTGAGACAAAAATAAAGTGGACTGGTATTTTATTGTTAAAACACCAGTACAAATTCATCTGGTACACTAAGGATAAACTGTAGATGTTTGTGATTGGTATCCCAAACTGCTTTAATCTTTTTCTCTGAAATAATGATACTGTACTTTTATATTTTTAATCTTAAAGTGCTATATCCTACTTCCAAAAAAACTTTTTATTGCCAAACAAATGCAAAACTTGCCAATAATTTTATAGCCAAAAGAATCTAAGCCAAAATCTCAGAAAAGTAAGGTTGAGTGGATTGGCTCTCCTGAGAGACAATTACTTGGGTAATAAAAGGGTCCTTTTTAATGCTTTGCATTGAGAACTTTCAAGAGATTTAAAAGTAGCTTTGCACCTACAGGAAATGTGTCCTACAACACCCTATTACCTTTATTACACACTTATATACACACCTATATCCACACTTCACAGAAATGCTGGTTGTGTTCCTAACAAGAAGGCAGTTGTGGAATGGCCCTTCACACTGCACTGTAAATATTCTGTACAGCTTTATTCGGGTTTTTGAAGGAAGCCAGGCCTGTGGTTGCACTCTTCTTGTCTGTAGCCATCTCTCATCATTTCCCTACATCATTCTCTTCTCTCCCCTTTCCCTGTCCGTGGTCTTAAAGATATCAAGTAGCTACAGGAGACAGGCAAACTCATGTTTGTGCCCTTCCTCCAAAGTAAGGAAAATGCCAGATTTCTTTCAGGGCTGGGAGGAAAAAGCCAAATGCCCAGCACAGGTGTGCTGCTCCAGGGAAGCTGCAGCAAGTGCTACTGCAGAGCCAAGCAGGCAGAGGTAAGAAAGGGGCACTGAGGAACTTCAGGGCAATGCCCACAAGGAACAAAGTTACCTCTGTTTCACTGTTCTGGAATAAAACACTGTGTTGGGTTTTTTTTACCTGAAAAATACCTTTCAGTAAACAAGCATAAGAATAGCTGTCGAGTCACATAAAAGAACCTGAAGTAGAGATTTTGTTCTCATGTAGTCTCTGTACTGAAAGACTTCTTAGAGACATCCCATGGCTCCAGCTGTTTTGTACACAGCCGCTGGTGAAACGGTGCCCAGTACAGGGTACACAGGAAAAATTGTGAAAGGCAAACAAACACATAATATATTTTCTCTGTATACCCATTTAATTTCCACAATGGATAACGGTTTTGACTCAGAACTGGTACCCAACTGGTAAACTTGCCTTTAACAGCTGTGAGGGATATTTCTTATTTCGAATGTAATTACTTTTCTTCATTTCTTCTTTCTTACTATAAGGTCAGTCTTGGCTTATACCCTGTGCTTTTTCTCTCCCCCTTAGCTTTTCTATTATTACAACTTCCCAGGAGAAGCTAACAGCAAAATAATTCTTCCTTTCTCTGCTGTTATTTTCTTGACTAACAAGCTCTACACCTTCATCTTTCCCTTACCTTGCTGATCATCCTTAATTGCCCTGTAATAGTCTCATCTCTCTCTGGACAGGACTTCATTGAGTTTTTCAAGGAAAAACATACAGTGTGTGCTGTACTACCTACATTCTCTATTATGGTCACTTTCCTCTACATCTTTCTGTGTTCCACCTTAGCTGTCTAAAAATCATGAACTACATTCAAAATTTTGCTCAAATCATTCCTTTTAGGCAAGGTTATCCAGATTCTGCATCCTCAAATTCTGTACTCAAACATTTTAAGTGTTATTCATTACATTGTAGAATCATCACTGTAATGAATTCAAAATGGAAAGCAAGACTTAAAGAAAGCTGAAAGTCTAAACTCACCCAATAGCAGTTGACAATATTGTGCCCCTTTTCTTGCTTGTGCCCCTTTTCTTGCTTCAGGCATTTCTCTTCTCACTTTTCATCAGACTTGCGGGTTTAAGTTTTAATTATCTGTCTTTTCTCCCTTGGAGTGAAAATGACAAGAATTGCAGTAACTGTTCTGTCTCTCTCCCTTTTGTTTATGTCCTTCAGACTGTAAACACTCCAGGCCAGCATAATCCTTCTTGCAGTGTTGTGGAATAGAAGACACAGGGCTCCTAATCCCCAGCTGAACACTTGTATCAAAAGGAGAATTTTCTTTAAGTGAATCCCAACGAATATAAATATCCTCTGTGTTATTCCTCTCCTTTATACAACGAAATCTGGGGGATGCAATTTTTAGAGATGGAACTTCAGTCTGGTAGCAGGGGTAGGAGAAATTCCCTCAACAGTGGTTCCTTGTGTCTGGTGCTTCCCAAACCCTCACATTCCCCATGTTTCTATTAGATGCTGTTCGGAGTTGCAGCAATTTTAGCTGGCAAAACGATTAAGAAATGTGTCACGTTGCCTGTCTCAAGGTCTGCAGGACCGACCAGGCTCATGTCTTTGTCTTTGAGAGAGATGGGCACGCTGGGCTCCTTGCCGGGTCACCCCATAGCACTGTCACCAAGGATCTGTCCCCTCACCCAGCATGGTGCACACTGGGACTGCACTGAGGGGGACGGGACCAGTCCCACCTGGGCACTGCCCGGAGCTCTTCCCCACCATCCTCTAACGGGACCAGTCCCACCTGGGTACTGCCCAAAGCTCTTCACCACCATCCTCTAACGGGACCAGTCCCACCTGGGTACTGCCCAAAGCTCTTCACCACCATCCTCTAACGGGACCAGTCCCACCTGGGTACTGCCCAAAGCTCTTCACCACCATCCTCTAACGGGACCAGTCCCACCTGGGTACTGCCCAAAGCTCTTCACCACCATCCTCTAACGGGACCAGTCCCACCTGGGCACTGCCCAGAGCTCTTCACCACCGTTCTCAAACTGAGAAGTCCAAGGTCGCACAGGGGACTGCACAGGGGACACAGAGAGGACACTGCGGGGACACAGTTTTGGGCACCACAACATAAAAAAGACATTCAGCTATTCGAGAGCGTCCAAAGGAGGGCCACGGGGATGCTGAAGGAGGAGAAGCTGTATGAGGGGCTCAGGACACTTGTCTGTTCGGCCTGGAGGAGAATGAGGCGAGACTTCATAGCAATTTACAGCATCCTCATGACGGGAAGCGGAGGGGCCGGTCCCCTCCGGTACCGATCTCTGCTCTGTGGTGACAGTGACAGGACCCGAGGGAACGGCAGAGAGCTGGGTCAGGGGAGGCTGAGGTTGGATATCGGGAAAAAGTTGTTCACACAGAGGCTGGGCATTGAACAGGCTCCCCCGGGCAGGATCACAGCACCAAGCCTGACAGGACTCAACGAGCGTTTGGAAAACGCTCTCA
This sequence comes from Pachycephala philippinensis, assembly GCA_013397055.1. Lineage (NCBI taxonomy): Eukaryota > Metazoa > Chordata > Aves > Passeriformes > Pachycephala > Pachycephala philippinensis. The sequence continues at coordinate 1,428,358 of VWZT01016783.1, forward strand.
GACACACGGTGCGGTGCTCGGGCTGCCGTGTGCAGGGCCAGCAGCCGGGTTCGGCGATCCAAGTCTGGGATTCCATGGCTCCGAGCGCCCCCTCCGCTCCTGAGGCAGCGCGCGCAGCTACAACTCCCAACCTGCCCCGCGCCGCGCTGCCCGGCGCCACCGCCTACATATCCCGGCATCCCACGGGGGCGCCTCGTTCTCGCGAGACGCCGGGACGCCTCGGCCGCGCTGTCGCGAGAGCGGCGGGCCCGGAAGCTCCACGTCGGAGGTCGGATCCTGCCCGGGCGGCGGCACCGGAGCGGCACCGGAGCGGCACCTCGGCACAGCGGGGCCATGGTGAGCACGGACGGGGTCCCGGGGGTGTACCGGGGGGTGCCCTGGTCCCCTCTGCGAGAGGGTGACCGTCCCAGCCCGGCCGCAGCGAGGCAGCGCAGCCCCGCGAGCGGCGGAGCCGAGGGGCAGGAGGGGGCCGGGGCCGGGGCAGCAGCGCGGTGCTCAGACCCACCGAGTCTGTCCCTCACAGCCACCGAGCAGCTGTCCCGGTGTTCGCAGTGCTCAGACCCACCGAGTCTGTCCCTCACAGCCACCGAGCAGCTGTCCCGGTGTTCGCAGTGTCGCACTCACCCCTCGGATCGGCCATTCCCGGCCCTTGAGAGCTGCACATCCCAGCAGTTCAGAGCATAAGCACAGAATGAAGTGTAGTTGTGTTTGCCTTCTCAGTGTTTGTAGCAGGAGAAATGAACCCCAGATTCATCATCAATACCATCCGATGTCATGTCTGTAATACAGGCGCTACATGATAACTAGGGGGTTTTGTTCTCCTTGTGGCGTCTAGCATACGTAACTGCAGGTTTTATTAATACATGCAGTGTTCTTTGATCAGCTATTATCCACTAAGTTCTCTGAGATAAAAGCAGCATTAAGTGATCTCAAATGTGTGTCTAAATGAAACCATAATGCCTCGAATGTATTAGAAAATCACTTTGCTAGACTTCATGCCTTTTAAATACTCTGCCTTTACATTGCCAGTGATGAAAGTGGAAGGCCAGAGCCTTCTTTGTAAGGGAAGGACTTAAACTTTTCCCTCCTCTCAGTTTCTACAACATAGTGTTCCATTCTAAAATATAATTTTGGAATTGTGAATGGAAGTAAATTTATGATGGTCAAAGGATGTTGTGCTCTGTTGTGATAACTGACTTTTCTTCCTGATTTGTCAGGTGAAGTAGCAGGAAGATTAATTTTCTAACATTTGCATTAGGAGCAAGTTCTCTTTGCTTTGCTTTCGTAGTTCAGGGACACCAGGAAGTTGTGTAGTGCATCTTTTTTTTTTTTTTTTTGTCTCTGCTGGAGATACTTTTTACCATATGAATAAATTCTGAATTTCGCACATTAAAATTAAACAGACCCGTTGCCATTGGTGGGGATGAGATGCTTCCTACAAAAACAAATACTCAGATGGATAGGAAAGAGTAATAACCTTCTGTCTGCCTGAAAAGCAGGATTGGATCCTTTTATTCTAAGAGTAAACTTCAGCTTTCCTTTTCCCTTTTCTGTGCCAGTTTCCTGTTAAAAAACCTGGTATTCCCAATTCTTTCCCCCCCAGCCTCTCCGACTGGATATCAAGCGGAAGCTGACAGCCCGCTCTGACCGGGTGAAGAGCGTGGACCTGCATCCCACAGAGCCATGGATGCTGGCCAGCCTTTACAATGGCAGTGTCTGTGTTTGGAACCATGAAACACAGGTGATGGCGTTAGTTGTCCCTTATTATGAAATATTCATAACTGACAGATGTGTGTCTAGTGTTGAAAAATTGAACTTATACAAGAATCTTCAATCACTGCCACTAATTGACTGTGCTCTCCTCTGTCTGAGTACAAAAGTCCCTGTATCAGTAGACAAGGAAGTGACATATTGGACACTGTGAAGTATAAAGAGCTGATTTCAAAATTTATATTTTCTCCAGTGCTATAAACTTAACTGTTTTTATTTTTAGACTCTGGTGAAGAATTTTGAAGTGTGCGACCTGCCCGTGAGAGCTGCCAAATTCGTGGCGAGGAAGAACTGGGTTGTTACTGGAGCTGTAAGCTGTTCTCCTCTTGTGATTTCTTATGCAGCTGCATAGAAGCTGCACTACTTTCATGTGGCTTTTCTTGCCTTTCCTAGGATGACATGCAGATCAGAGTTTTTAATTACAACACCCTGGAAAGAGTTCACATGTTTGAAGCCCATTCCGACTACATCCGGTGCATTGCTGTGCACCCCACGCAGCCCTTCATCCTGACGAGCAGTGGTGAGTCCCTTGGGATATTTTCATATTCAATAACCAGCTATTTTCAGGCTTCTGTTTTCTGTGCAGTGAGGGATTGCAAGTCTTCTTGGAAAGACTCAGGATTCCTTGAGCAAGTAGCCAATATAACAGTTGTCATTTTGTTGTTTCTTTGCTAGATGCATTCATGTTTCTTTAATGGAATATCAATTGCACTTACAATTTAAAATACAATGGCTTATGTTCTTGTCAGAGAAGAGCAAAGAGCCTTCTCTCAATATCTGCCAGAGGAAACATTCATATATGTGCTAATTAGTGTGGCAAACCCTCAAATAACAGCTCAAGTTGTGTTTTGTAAAAAATTTCGTAGTGGCTTGGAGTAAGTTTTTAGCTCGGAATTGGACTTGAAAGCAACAGATAACTTCCATCTTTTTTTTCCAAAATACCACTGAGTTCTCTGTTCTTTGAGGTGATCTATGTTACTGAGGTGTGAGAGAGCCTGTGTCCCATCAGACCTTGCCCAAGAACACTCAGATTGGGCTGCTCAGTCCTTTTTCTTCCTGCAGACCTTATTAATGTGGTCTGTGCAGGACTGCAGAGAGCTCTGTGAGCCACAGGCACTGTGCATTTCTGTGTTTTGCTGTTGAAGGTACTTAAGGACCCAGCTTGGCTGCCTCTGCTTCCTCATCCTCAGCACTCTCCAGAGCAGGTGCTGCAGAACAAAGCACAGGGCCAATTGCTTAATGTCTGCCCACTGTTTTAAGATTAAAAATTTGATACCTTGATTCTTAACCTCCTTTTTAAAGACAGATATATTTCACCACTTTACTGATCAACCTTTTTGAGAAACTTTTACTCCCTGTGGTCCTTCTGCAAGCACTGGTAGTCCTACAGATGAAAACAGATGATTAGCAGTGTCCCCTTTTCAGCCTTTAACATGAAGTTATGGAGGATTATGCAGTTTAAGAAGGTAGTTATCACTCACTGAAGCTTGGTTGTTTGTTGTTTGTGGTTTTTTTCAGATGACATGCTGATTAAACTCTGGGACTGGGATAAGAAATGGTCTTGTTCTCAGGTCTTTGAAGGACACACGCATTACGTCATGCAGATTGTCATAAACCCAAAAGACAATAATCAGTTTGCCAGTGCCTCTTTGGATAGGACAATTAAGGTAGAAAATCTGTATTTGGGTTTTTTAGTCATTAAATGATTATCAGTGTACACAAACCAATAATCCTGTATGGATGATGAGTCGGTATTCTTAAAAGCAGATGCAATAATAAAATTTTGACTGAACAAAGACCTGGACATTGGTCCAGGCACCTGCTAAGTAATTCAGTATATTTACCAGATTACCTGTTGCCTCTAATCATTGAAAAGTAGTTCTTTAAACTCTTTTTTAAGTGCTGTATCTCCATTTGGACTACTCAAATATTGGAGAGGAGTAATGGTTATACTGTCAGTGAGTGGTTTGGGACTATTGAAACTATATAGTGAATAAAGACTTTAACTGTGCATTAAAAAGAAAAAACTAAACCCTGGTAGAGGTGTCTCTCCCATTACTTTCATGTCCTTGGCTGTATGGAATTGTTTCCAAAGATGCATTCAGCCTTCTCATGGCAGACCCTGATGAGTCTCATTTGCTGTGCAGCTGTAACTAAATATCTGTGACTACAGATTCGCAGCCACTGAGCAGCAACACTGCCTCACATTTCCTGTACATTATCAGTGTATTGGCTGTAAAAAGCCACCACTGATTTCATATGCCCACAGATGTTGAGATGATTATTTGATGTGATAAGCATGAGAAAACAGTAGTATAGCTACACTTGACTTGCTTCCTTTTGTATCCTCATTTAACATGAGATTTGATATTCCTTTAATGTCACGGGAAAAATTAAAGTTTGGGACACAGCTGGAGGAAACTCATGTATGATAATAATTAGTTACTAGTTAATTTTATAAACAGAGACTACTTCTTAAAAGCAGTGCTTTATATGGTTTCATGTCCTTAAAAAAAAATTTAAAGAAACCAGTTTCATTGTTTAGAAGTATGAGCAGAGCATGGGCAATTCAGCATGTTATTTGTGTTTATTGGGGGTAGGACTGGTAGTTTGCTGAGCAGTTGTTGAGGTTTTTCACCTAAGAAAACAACTGTGTCTTTGGAATTCTGTATTATTTCTCTTTGGGCTTGTAAAGTACCTCTGGATACCTGCTGTGTTTGCCAAGGGTGATGTGGACACAAAAGGTGGCTAAGTACAGGTGGTTGTGTTTTGTTGGGTTTTCTCTGGCAAGGTGTGGCAGCTCGGATCATCATCTCCCAACTTCACCTTGGAAGGCCACGAGAAAGGAGTGAACTGCATTGACTATTACAGTGGTGGGGACAAGCCATACCTCATCTCTGGGGCAGATGACCGGCTGGTGAAGATCTGGGACTACCAGGTGTGTGCTCAACTCCTCAGGAGCCTTTGCAGGCTGCCACATTTGGTATCAAGTTTCTGTTGTAAGCATTAGGTTTTTTTCTTGTGGCAAATTGATCCCTGCCTTTTAGGCTTCATGTTTGTGGATTAAGCTGTTCCTCTTCTATGTTCAAGTGTAAATATTGCTCGTGTATCAACTCTTTCCATCCTTTCACTTTTATTATTTTCCTTTGTCCTTTATAGCTTTCTCTCTCTCCATTTTCATCCTGTGCTCATTTGCACAGTCCCAGGTGTTGGATGCATACACATGCATGTGCTTCTACTTGGCAGGAGTCACGAGGTGCCCTGTTTGAATGCTGTAAAGGAAACGGAGATCTAATCCAGGGATTCAGTTCTGTTGCTGCAGCCTAGAACTCCTAAATTCTTCCTGTGTACAAGTATCTGAATGGCCAGAAGGGCAAGACAAAAGCTGTTAGGTGGTACTTTCTGGTTGTTAAAACTTACTGCCTCAGAGTAAATCCAAGTCCAGAAGTTAAAGCTGGCACTGTTAATTTAAGCATGCGCTGCAGTAATGAATATTAAACAACAGTGCTTAAAATTTTGCCACCATGTACAGCTGGAGACTCCAGATACATACTCCAGTCTTAGCTATCTCAAGCAGAGTAGCCTCTTTTTCACAACTGTCTGAATGAACATTCTTACCAAAGACCTAAATTAGATGTGTTTTCACCTGTAATGCAATGTTTTGTTATGGTTTTTTTGCAGTGAACTCAGCTTTCTATCTTGCTTTAATCTGTTGTGCTATGCAGCTCTGAGAAAGCTTATTTTCTAGGCATTAACATATCTGAAAATAGAGGAAAAGGCCTCTGTCAAGGGAAATAAATATTTTCTTCTGGGCAGGAGGTACAACTCAATACAATCACTGTTTTTGATAGCTTAGTGCTGTTGTTTGAACGCCTTGAAAATGTAAGAAGTCTGGAGAATTTTCAGATATATTTTGGATTTGGGGGAGATTTCTTTTAAGAAATAAAGGTTCAAATGTACCACTGTGTTCTCTCCTTTTTTCAGAATAAAACCTGTGTCCAAACCCTGGAAGGACACGCTCAGAACGTGTCGTGTGTCAGCTTCCATCCGGAGCTGCCCATCATCATCACCGGCTCCGAAGATGGTAATTCTGTGGTTTTTGATGTATAAAGGAAAGGAAAGGAACTTAGGGGAGAACTCTTGTGGTGGTGTGGCTGCACACCTGCTGCCCTCACACTGAGGAGAGATGAAAGGATCCATCCCTTTGTTTCCCCTAGGAACGGTGCGCATTTGGCACTCGAGCACTTACCGCCTGGAGAGCACCCTGAACTATGGCATGGAGAGGGTGTGGTGTGTGGCCAGCTTGAGAGGCTCCAACAACGTGGCTCTGGGATATGATGAAGGCAGCATTATTGTTAAGGTACAATTAATGGTTTGAAATGAGAAATTGTGATTCATCGCTGTCCTGTGTGCAGAACAACTGATTTCTGATTCTGGGATAATACGTAGAATACTGAAATATTGGCATTTTTTGATAGAGATTGGCTATTTCACTTGATATTTTCAACTGAAAAGAAAATCAACAATGTATTTTTTCCATAGCCTAACTTCTTATTTACTTTCTAGCTTGGTCGTGAAGAACCTGCCATGTCCATGGATGCAAATGGAAAAATTATTTGGGCTAAACATTCCGAAGTCCAACAGGCTAACCTGAAAGCTATGGGAGATGCTGAAATCAAAGATGGAGAGAGGTTGCCACTGGCTGTGAAGGATATGGGCAGCTGTGAAATCTATCCTCAGACAATTCAGCACAACCCGAATGGACGGTAATACATCCTTTTACCACTTCTCTTGAACTGGTTGGGGGTATTTTGTCAACAGGCTGAAATAAAAGGGATACAAGATACAAGAGCTGCTCAGCAGAGAGCAGAAGGAACATGATGCAGGAAGCAAATCCAGTTCCATGACAATTTAGGAATACATAAAGCTCATGCTGTATCTGTGTTTGCAGTGATTACCTTGGGTATGGAAGCCTTTACCTTTACAGATAATTTGCCTTCTTGCTGCTGCCTGTTGAACTGAACACAGATATCTGACAAATGCCTCTTTCCCCTGCCCCAGGTTCGTGGTGGTGTGTGGTGATGGTGAGTACATCATCTACACAGCCATGGCTCTGAGGAACAAGAGCTTTGGTTCTGCACAGGAGTTTGTGTGGGCACATGACTCTTCAGAGTAAGTCTTGCACGTTTTTTCGTTTGTATTACATTTGCTGCTGCTACTTTAGTTTAGTTTTCAGGCCATAAAGACCAAAAGATGCATGTAAAATGAACTTTCAATAATTGTCCTGCTTTAAAAGTTTGAATTTTTAGCACTCTTAGTTTTAGAAGATAACTCAAATGCAGTTGTTTTGTAGCAGCTTATGATTTAGTAATTTACTACTTTGGAAACTGAGTAATTGTTTTGGTTTTTCTTCAATTTAATCTTTATTTAGATATGCAATTAGGGAGAGCAACAGTGTTGTAAAGATATTTAAGAATTTCAAAGAGAAGAAGTCATTCAAACCTGATTTTGGAGCAGAAGGTAAGTACTTTGAAAAAGAGATCTGTTGGTGTGATTTTTTTGCACAATGGGGATTTCTTCCACCTTTATTTTCTTGCAGGCATCTATGGTGGCTTTCTGTTGGGAGTCAGATCTGTTAATGGCTTGGCATTCTATGACTGGGAGAACACAGAACTGATTCGCAGAATTGAAATCCAGCCCAAACACGTAAGTTTCTGTGTGGGACTGATGTTATTTACCTGTCTGTGTTTACTGATTTAAATTTTTTTACTGAACTGCTTTTCTTGCATGAAGCCAAGCTGTCAATAATAAAATAATAACTTCAGCTTATCTCAGTCGTGTAGCAGAAAGGGGAAAAAAATCCTGTATTTGTTGGCTTTTCAGTCCTAAGCTTCTAGAGTTTGTGTGTTTTACCCTTAATTTCCACATTGTCCTTCTTAGCCTGGGGTGTCTAACACTGCCATTGTTGATTCTGATGATACAGATTTTCTGGTCTGACTCGGGTGAGCTTGTGTGCATTGCTACAGAAGAGTCATTCTTCATTCTCAAATACCTGTCAGAAAAAGTTGCAGCAGCCCAAGAAACACATGAAGGTGTCACTGAAGATGGAATTGAAGATGCCTTTGAGGTACCTTCTATTTAAAAAGTGGAATAAGATTAGCGATGGGAGAAGCAAGAGAGTGCAGCAGACTTAGTCCTTAATATAGTCCAATTTAAATTTGTTTCCAATCCATTTAGTATCACACGTTGTGCATCTGCCTGTGAACATGTAATCTTTTTTTCTGGGATTCCTGAGGCGGGTATCCCTGTCTGAATCCCAGCATGATAGACCTTAATGCCTGCATTTCTCTTCATCTGTTCACTGTTGTCAGAGAGTTTATTTTTAAACAGAGATTATTTTTTCTTCAGACTTTTGGGTCATAGCTTAATTTTTTTTTTCCTACAATTCTCAAGTTTTGAAATGTTACTCAAGTTTGAGAAGTGAAAAAACCTCATGCTGTGAAATGTCAGAAAGCAAAATTTCAGAAGGAAAGTTATCTTTGATTATCTTGCTTAATGCTTAGTTTGGTGCTTGTTTCCTAGATTTATAATGGGCTTAGTTAAGAATTAGGGTAGCATTTATGGAAAACTAAATGATCATTTATGTACTTCTATATCTAAACTTATATTTGCAACTTGCCCAACTATTTACTTAAGTATAGAATATGGAATTAGATTTTAAATTGCAATAGTCTTTCTGCTACCTAGAAGTACCTTTTTATGTATCTAATTAACCAAAATTCGCTTTGCAGGTTCTTGGTGAAATTCAGGAGATTGTGAAAACAGGCTTGTGGGTTGGTGACTGCTTTATTTACACCAGTTCTGTCAACAGACTCAACTACTATGTTGGAGGAGAGATTGTCACCATTGCCCACTTAGACAGGTGAGCTGCTGCTTGCGGGTAAAGTGTCAAAGGTTCTCTCAGTGAAGGGAGTTCAAGGTGAACCTGTCAGCTGCATGCTGTGCCTTGCTTTAGCACGATAGGTAGGAACAAGCTGGATGTTCTGAGGCAGCAGTGCAGTTGTGGAGGGATGGACAGTGCTGTGTGGAAGTGTACATCCAATAAAAGCAGAATGTTTTATGGGAGTATTCTTGCTACCATAAGAATTGGAATCCTTTTTTACAGACTGTTGTGTAGGGGATCTATTGAAGCTGCGTGTTCTTTGTTTTGTTTCAGAACAATGTATCTCCTGGGGTATATCCCTAAGGACAACAGACTGTATTTGGGCGATAAAGAGCTAAACATTGTCAGTTACTCTTTGCTGGTCTCAGTGCTTGAATATCAGACTGCTGTGATGAGAAGAGATTTCGGCATGGCTGACAAAGTTCTTCCCACAATTCCAAAGGAGCAGAGAACCAGAGTCGCGCATTTTCTTGAAAAACAGGCAAGAAAACTATTCCTTAGTTATCCAGCTAAATACATCAGTTTATTCACATTCTTAATTGAGTTTGCTAAGCAAAACTCAGTCATATTATCTGTGAGCATTAACTCTTGTTAATTATCCCTGTTTTTCTGGGAACACTGTAACCTTCTGTTCAGAGTGGTTTTGTTAAAGCATTTAGGATTATGTTTGACCTGAGAGGTCCCAGCTTCACTGTCAGATTTCTATTTTAGGGCTTCAAACAACAAGCTCTTGCAGTATCTACAGATCCAGAGCATCGTTTTGAACTTGCTCTTCAACTTGGAGAACTAAAAATAGCCTATCAGCTTGCAGTGGAAGCAGAGGTAATTATATAAATTTGGGTGATTCATCCTGGATTTGGAGTATTAGCATGAATCTTAAGAGGCCCAGTAAGAAAAGGCAGTGATATGTGGGGATGCAATACAACTCCCTAAACACAACTGAAATGCCTCTAATTCCTTTGATGAAGTTGTTCTGCCTGTAATTCAAAGGAATCTAAGCTGTGGGATGGGGACAAAGAATGTTGTCTCCTCAGAAAGCTATAGGAACTCCTGGAGAATACAAAACTTGAGCCGAGAACCAAGCCTTAATCTCCAATACTTAAGAGAGAGGAGGAGGAAAGACAGGGCTGAAGCCTTCAGACCTTTGTTCCAGCCTCGGCAAACTTAGACTGCTGCACTAGAAAAACTGACAGGCAGTGATTTGTCCCACCATTATTCTGGAGAGAATCAATCTCATTGTTCCTGCTGTAAAATAATGAAGTTATTTATAAGGAATGTTAACTTAGTCACAGACACAAATGCCTTTCAGTATTCTGAAGGTTAACTTGGGAGCTTTCAGAGATTGTTATAGTTAGATTTCCCAAGTTATGCCTACCTCCGCCTTCCATGTTTACTGAGAAGCTGTTTATTTTATGTAATGTTACAGCTGTGTAGGGATCTCTTTTAACACTCACTGTCATGCTGGGAAGCTACAGTAATCACAGTACCTCAAAGGGAAGATAATACAGTTATGGGATACAGCACCTTCACAAGTAAACTTGTATTTCCATCTGAGCACTCTGAAAACTTTTACATGCTGTTCAGAAATGTGAGTGGTTTGTTTTTCTCTTTCCCTCCCTCTCCCCTTTTTGTACAATCAGTCAGAACAGAAGTGGAAGCAGCTTGCAGAGCTTGCCATTAGTAAATGCCAGTTTGGCTTAGCCCAGGAGTGTCTCCACCACGCACAAGACTATGGAGGACTGCTGCTCCTGGCCACAGCTTCAGGAAATGCCAGCATGGTGAACAAGTTAGCTGAAGGTGCAGAAAAAGATGGCAAGAATAATGTGGCGTTTATGAGCTACTTCCTGCAGGGAAAGTAAGTAGCTAACGAGATTCTGATTGTTCTGTTCCGCTTTCCCAAGTGCCAAGACCCTCAGGTTCTTCAAGTGGTTAACTACAGCTACATTTAAGCTTCATGGAGAAAGATGGTCATTGGTCCTTCTCAGAAAAGCTCGTTCTACGATGGCTGCTAGATTTAAAATCTGAAATGAAAGCACCTTAAATTAATGTGATAGAATAACCAGCTTTTCTAATACAAGAATTTGTCTGTATTAAGTTTACTGGTTAAGATCACATTTTGAAATCTTTTAGGCTTGATTCATGTTTGGAACTCCTGATTAAAACTGGGCGTCTCCCTGAGGCCGCTTTTCTTGCACGGACATATTTGCCAAGCCAAGTTTCAAGGTAATTTCTAAGCATATGCAGAGTGTGAATTGTGTTGTCAAAATGAGCTGTCTGTAACAAATCTGGTTTGCATCTCCAGGGTTGTTAAACTCTGGCGGGAGAACCTCTCTAAAGTCAATCAAAAAGCTGCTGAGTCCCTTGCTGATCCTACAGAATATGAAAATCTTTTCCCTGGATTAAAGGAAGCTTTTGTTGCTGAAGAGTACGTTAAGCAAAGTCTTGCTGACTTGAGGCCAGCCAGGGAATACCCCCTTGTCACTGTAAGTAGAAAGTTGTACTGTCTGTAGAAGAAAAACACCTGGTCCTGTGTAAAATCAGCTCTAAGCAACTCAGTGCAACACTTAAACGTGTCTGGGGTTTTTTGACTTTTAGCCAAATGAAGAAAGAAACTTACTTGAAGAAGCAAAAGGATTTGAGCCTTCTGGAATAATCACATCTCAGGTCAGTGTTACCACTAAGTGATGAATCTAAGGGGGAATTTTGCTATCTTACAGTAACATCTACCCTGGAGAATATTTCACCAGCAATGGACAAATTGTGGCTTTTATTACCTTGACTGTAAGCACTGCAGTTGGTTCCATGTTCTTTTGCCTCAGATTCTTCTTAATCTACATCTGTACCTACTAACGGCTTCTTGACTGCAAAATTATTTGTGTGCTTCCTTACCTTGGGTCACCCTTTGTAGTGTAATTGTAGTGTCTTACCATTGATTTTATCCTACAGAAAAATAACTCCAATTGCATTTACAATCACTGCCTCGACTGCAGCTGGTTTTCTAGAAGCTCAATAGCTGGAAATGGAAACTCTTGCATATTACAGCAATGAAAAATGCTCTGTGTTCTTTGCTAGTGTGCTGCATGGTTATGGAGTAACACTACCCCATAACTAACTGACCAGGAATCCTGCTCAGGTACTTGAACATAGGTTCTAATTAATATCTGAAGTAACAAACTCATTTTTTTACCACCTCAGTTGTCCAATTATTATGCAGAAAATAGGACAAGTATAAGGTGTAAGCACACAGATTGAAACAAACACTTAAAGCTTTTCAGAGCCTTAACAGAAGATGACAACTTCTAATTTTGCTCAAATAGACTTTACATTTGTATATGAAAATCATACTGCGAGGGTTTCTTAAAGGCAGTGATGCTGGCACAGCTCTTTGAGGCTATAAACATCTAAAATCAAAACTGCACTGCAAACTGAAGGAGGAACAGAAAAGCTACAACTCTCCATTATCTGTATTTTTTTCCTCATAGGAGATGCACTACAAAACATAGTTTTGAGCATCCCTGACAGACCAGAGAAGTTAGGTTACTTTCAAGCATCTGTAGTGACTCTTTGCCTCTTGTGTATCAAAGGAAATACCATTAAAGCAAAATCAAACTTGTCTGCACATTTGTTAAAGATGATAAACAACATTGTCAGGGCTACCTGAAACATATGAGAACCAGCTTGCGTTAGAAGCTGAAAACAAGACCTCAGTGTATCTTTGCATTCAGCTCATGATTGCATAGAAACCCTAACCCCCAGCTGAATATGAGACATTTTGTAGGAGACAGGTTAGTTCTTTAATTATATAGTTAATTGAATAGTACCGTTGCTTCAGTAATAGTACTAACATATGAATTATCTTAATCTAAAACTTGTGCAGCAGTGAAGCGAGAAGATGAAGTGTTAAACCATTATAGGATATGGAACACAAAGCCCAGCAGCTACTAAAATTTGCTGTCAGTCTCAACTAACTTAATCTTTCCTGCTGAGGACACTGAAAATCACTAACATTACTTCAGTATTTGAAATGAACTGGTACTTTCTGAAGGTTGTTCTCATTTTCTCAGTCCCATCATCAACTGCTTCAAATTAATTGGGGAGGGAAATAGTCTCCAGTGAGGACTAGAATCCCTTCTGACAGTGAAGATGTGGCTCAAGAATAACTGAGGGAAAGTGAAGGAGAACCATTGGGAAAGGGGCATTATAGGTCTGCTGTTGTTTACCTGCTTTTGTTGAAAGAATATAAATTGAAAAAAACTAAAGGAATCTCTTTGCCATTAGAAGAAGGCTGAAGAACCAGTTCCCTCTCCTAAACAAGAAGTGATGAAGACAGTTGTGCAGAATTCTGATAACCTTCCAGCAAGAGATCAAAAGGTACCAAAATGGTTTTATGAGGGGAAGTATAAGCACTCAAATTATTTTACATTAAAGACTTTAATTAGTGTGATTTAACAAAGCTACTGGAAAACATCACTCCGACAGTCCCAGAACAGTGCTCAGAACCCTGCCCTGTGTATGCAGACACTATACACAGTAACAGAGACCATTCAGCAGGCATGGGGGGCTTACAAGGGTGAACTTCAAACACAGCTGCTCAGAAATGGTAAAAAGCTGCAATTGTGGAAGATGCTTCCTTACCAAGCAAAGAGCTGCTCTTTCCAGCTTCTTTTAGCACTCGTGTTCCACACGACTGCCTTAGCTGGGATTTGGAGAGGGTGCAGATACATCCTACAGAGCCGTTCCTCCCATAAGCTGCCTAATGTGTAACCATAGCAGTATCCCCTTCATCCAGTCTTTTCTCTCCCTAGACACTGCTGGACTTGGAAGATGACTTAGATAACTTGGATTTGGAGGATATTGATACCACAGATATCAATCTGGATGAAGAGATCTTAGATGAGTGAACACCCTTTTTTTAGATGACCAAATCAGGAAATAATTTGGTCAAAACCCAGAGGAATGAAGTTCTGTGGACTATGTGCTCCAAGTTTTTGATTTTTGTATCACAAGTGGACCATGTACATGTAGAAGGAAGTATAGACCCAGCACCTGTACAAAGAGAATCAGCTTCCAGTATGTTGAAATTGAAGATGTAGGCCTGCTCCAGCCCATACTAAACAATGTTTTCATTTATTAAGCAAGTCAATAAATCCTTTTAAACATTCTATTCCTCAGTTCTCCATTTACTAGTAATATTTCCTAATAGTAGAATTCTTAAGAATAACCCAGCTTTCAATAGTGTTTATTACATATCTGTGAAACAGGAGCATAGTAACTGAACATCAGTATTTTAACCTGACTTTTCTCAGCATATACACTGAGGGATGTGGTTATGTTTTCACTGTGCTACTTAGCTTGTATTTGGTAACCATCAGTATCAGCTCAGTTACTCCTTCAGACACCACTTCTAACTAAAAGCTCCAACTGAGCAGTGATACAGGTTAAGGGTTAGAAGTGGTGTTTGTTACACCCCTTCCTAAATGAAGCTGTCCACACCCTGCACTTACCTCAATAAGTAAAATTAATTGTGGGCAATTCCTTAGATTCAAGATGTAACAGTAAAAAAATTAAACTCAGGGTACAGTGTCAATGAAAACAGAAGTCATGATGGCTGCTCTATGTTCACTTACAAAACTTTTCAAAGTAAACTGCTGTAGTGATTCACGTATATTTTAGTAAAGAAAAATACATTCTATAGCAGTCAATTTCAAGTATTTATTGTGGAATCCTGTACAGAAAATATTTATAAACAGACTTAAAACTTATGATGAGCTGATGTTTACTTCATGAAGCTGAAGAAGTAGCCATTGCTTCTTCATAAGCCTGCAGGGCCAGCTGGATATAACCTTCTCTCTGGGATTCAGTTTTCGCAAATACCTGCAACCATGGCAGGAGAGAGGTTAATGTACAGGCAACAGCAGAGCTGAATAATGGAATTTCATCATGCCAGTGGCAGATCAGCCACCTACAACTGAAATCCTGGTGCAGCTACACATAAATATAGTTTAACAAAAACCCCAGCATGGCATGTATGACAGTTCTGGTTAAATATCTGCTTCTTAAGGTAAGGAGAAATTTAGACTACTAAATGGGGTTCTGCTGGTTAAAAGCTCTCTTCTGTAGGTTAAGTAGTTTAAAGCAGAAAAGCTTACCTTGATCAGATCAATTCCTTGCAGTTTCCCTTCTTTAGCTTCTTTTGCTGACTGACATTCAGGATGAAGCATATGATACAGTGTAATTAAACTTGTAGCATCCTCCAGCCTAAACAAATAAGGCTCATTTTAGCAATTCTTTTCTCTTCAGAGTATTTAGAGAAAGTGAATTTTGTAATGTACTTTGCACAGCACAGGCTGTCAAACTGCTGCTTCCACTGAGTATCCAGTCCCAGGAATACACAGGTGACCAGGCCTCCCCCCACCCCATTGCAGTGGCAGCCCCTTCGTGACAAGGAGGGCCAGAAGCCCCTGAACACTACAGTGCACCAGGCACGGGACCTAAATCTACCCCTCCTACTGCTGAAGCCTGCTGGCCTGCTCAGCAGTAATACAGCTGACATCTCTCTGAAAATACAATTAATTACCCAATAATTAGTGTTTGGTGGAACAACTGTTCCACCAGAGGGGACCTTTCTAACACAGACTGCAATGACCGGTATGTTTTACAGAAGTAGCATTAGAAATCCTGCGACACAGAGCTCTCAGCTGAATTTAAAACTACTGAAGTGTGTGGCAAGGAAAGACGTTCCAAACTGCTCATTTAAATTGTCCAGATACATCAATTTTCCCTTTACAATTTGATTCTAAAACAGGAACCTTCCTGATTTCTCCATATGCTCAGGTTTAAAAGCAAGATCTGACCACCTGTTCCAAGTTTCTTACTGAAACAGTACAAAATAAATACCATCATCACTGCAACTTGAAGTTCTGATTGTACAGATTTCTCCCAGCTCTAGTGACATTTTGAACAATTGAATATTGTTCACTTCTGGGAACTTTGAATAAATTTAGCACCATGTTTTATAGAAATCCATACATTTAAAATGAAACCTTATCTACGTGTTCCTAAGCTACGTAGGAATTGCTCTAAAACCCAAATGTATCAACCTTATAAGCCAAAACTGAACTCAGTACAGTAATGTTAGGCTTTAAGATGAGCAGTGCTCAGAGCTGGAAGTGTTCTGACAGTTACATGGGAAACAAAAACCCAACAACTACAGAAGGCTAATTTCTGCAGAAACCTAGTTTAATACCCTACAACTTCATGGACTGTTGCTGGTACTCTGGTATAGCCAACAGTACCTATACAGCTAACAGCTAGAGCGGGCCTAAAATGTCATGCAAATGAAAACTTTTCTACATCTGACAGAAATACTGTTTTTCTTTTCAAACAGCGGTACTTGTTCTCAGGATTACTAAGTGACAAACTGTACTTACAAGTCTCTGTTGATCATGTCTATGAGTAAGCCATCTGTCTTCTTTCTGTTGACCAGATACCACACCATGCCCCCAAAGTGCCTCGTTGAGCGGAGCAGGTCATACTTGGCGTGTTTCTCAATGTCCTCGTAAGTGCGGTGATGGACCTGCACACAAACAAGGTTTTGTTCCATTTGCAGAACTGGAGCCTGATCACAGTTTTCCCCCTGTACCTCTCACCGAGTTTTTAATCTTTTTCATTTCCCCAAGGTGCAGGAGTAAGCCACATGCTGAACCATGCTAAAACGTTATGCATGTTGTAAGTCAGGGTAACACTGGGCTAACCCAGTCCTTAGTACTTAGGCATAGACATCCTTATGGTAAAAGGAAGCTAAATCCTATCTCTGTCCTGAACACTTGGGGAGAGAGGGACATAAGCTCTGAACCTCCACTGCACTGTTGTCAAGTTGCATCTATTCTGTCAGGAGAAAAATGCTAGAGCAAAGAGGTGAAACTTTACTTTGAAAAAAAGTTACTTGAAAAATTGCCTAATAGAAATTAAAATTTCTCAAATCACTGAGAATATTACAGGTTAAAGAGAAGTAAACATTTTAAAAGTAAGCATAGACTAACATATACCAGCAGCTATAGCTACTAATTTTATTCTGCTAGAACTACGTTTTTGTAGCTGGTCTTTGTCAAAAATAATACTTTGTGCACAGTGTTCTCTCTCAAAATGCACTTTGTCAGTTCCCTGCCTGGTCCTGCCAGCTCCTAAGCCAGCAGTTAGTGGGACTTCAGCAGCACAACTCTGCTGGTAGCCCCTGACAAGTGTTACCATCAATTCTGGTTTGATACCAAAAGTACCTGTATGAAGACTTTTTTTGCATATGCAGTACCTTTCTAGGCTGGTGAGAATTACTTGTGCAAAATCCTGTTTTACTTTTCTGCATGAAAATAAACCCCAAAACTCATCACAAGGGTAATCTATATGGGAAAATTAGAGCACCTATGACCAACATCTTTGATCCCCAGATAATATTTTTGTTTACAAAATAAACTCTACAATTCTCCACTAGTATTTTTTTTTTTTGCTAGAAAAATGAAAAAGTGAACTCACTCTGATATAGTCAGGTGAATCTGGCTCAAAC
This sequence comes from Pachycephala philippinensis, assembly GCA_013397055.1. Lineage (NCBI taxonomy): Eukaryota > Metazoa > Chordata > Aves > Passeriformes > Pachycephala > Pachycephala philippinensis. Next base: position 1,445,631 of record VWZT01016783.1, read on the forward strand.
TGAGCAATGCACATGTTAAGGACATCTTCATGACGGTCTTGCTGGAATACAGTCTGAAACAACAGTTCAAATTCAGGAGTAGATTATGTAATTGCACCATCCCAACTCTCCAAAAGCAAAACAGCAGCCACAACACTCTGTTCTAGGCAACACTTACAGTGAGTAACCCCTTCATCAAAAGACAAAATGGATAGAAGTACAGTAACTGCCTTGATGACATTTAATATAATGGTTCTTGATTTTTGATTCTGCAACACCAGTTCACATTTTCAGATTAAACGTACAACTGTTTCTAGTATGACACAGTATTTACACCTACCCACGATTTACCTGGCCCTAACCTGGAACTTTGTCTCAAGTATTTTAACCGAGTTACAATGAAAGGCAGTTGTTCAAAACAGAATTCAAGCAGCTAAACACACACATGCAGAACGGCCTCTTCAGAGTTACTCTGCCCAAAGAGCACAGTTTCACTATCAGACTGCAATGAAGTAAAAGTGATCAGTTTCAAAGCCAGGAGGAGCTTACCCCAAGGTTCTCATCCTTGAATAACGTGGGGGGAATCACTCTGCGCCCTTCCTTTGGGAAGAATATCTGTATCATCCTGTCTCGTTCCTCCCAGGTCGCTTTGCGTAACACCCCATTGGGTTCTCTAACTACAATGAAACGTTCCTGGAAATGAGGTAAAAACCAAACATTATCTCACAAAGCCTTCTCTCTTCATAGCCAGAACCATTCTTAAAAATATCTCATTTGTTAAAGTCCTTCTATACCTAAACTCACCCTAATGACACCAGTTTCTGACTGACTATTGCCATGTGCTAGAGTCATCATTTCTGCCTTGCTTCCTGCTAATTAAGGGCTGCCTTTGCACCTCAGTTTTACTGTATGACAACTGTGCACGTGCCAACACTAAAAGCTACAGCTCTGAGAAGTTTAGAGATAACATAACTCATACCCAGACAGGGAGTTAGCCTGACTTTATCATTTGATAATCCATACAAAATTGGGAATGCAAGTGTCATGCACTTTTGTACCTTTTTTCCAGAGGTAGGTGCTAGAATCAAGTAAGGGCAAGTGCAAGGCAAAAAATACAACAAATTAAATGACATAACTCAGATCTGTTCACAAGCATAACTGATTTAGGGTTGCAAATGGGAAAGTTTGTTTGACAGGGAAGTTCTCAATACAGTGCAGCAGGAGAATAAATAGCAGGTGCCTGGAGAAAGCTCTGAGAGTAACAGATGGAAGACTGGGCAGTTCATTTCACAGGATCATCACTATATGCACATTTGAACCATGAAACTGATTCTTAGACTCATAACTTTGTTAAGAATTTTTCCAGCCTCTTATTACTGGTACTTAAAGACAGTCGAGATGTTTCATTATACTTTATCCCTATACTCCCCAATTCCATTAGACAACTATTTCTTTACAGCTTTCCCAGGAGTTCATTAATCATTTTCACAGCTTTCCACCAGATCTTTGCAACTGTGAAGTAGCTCCATCTGACAAAGTAATCCAATTCTACAGAAAGCTTCTAGGAGTATGGAAGAACTCAGCACTCCTAGTGTATCACAAGCATCTCCTCATAAAATAATTAACTACCTACCACACAGCTTTCCTCCATGCCTGGGGGAATTCAATTTACAATTATCAGTTAGAAGCAAGTATTTAGAAATATATTTTTCTCTACTGCCTTGTACCAGACTAAGTTTTCAAATCCTTGGCCTTTTTCCAAACTGATCTATCTACATTTTCATTAAAGCTTATTTTGAAAACAAATTAATATTGTTAATCACATTACTTACACGATGTGGAATGGAATAACTTAAATCTGTAAACACGTATTTTGCAGTTTCAGTTCCTTCGAGGACTTTGTCTTCTGCTAAGACATCATCAATTGGCTCTCTTTCATTCAAAACAGGGGGCATTATTAGTTTTGTTTTAGCTTCCTCAATGGCTTTTCTTGTGGCCTTGTAGGAGAAAAAAAGTAGTTTAATTTTACAATTAAAAAGATCATTCTATTGGAAAGATAACATACAATTTGGGGATAAATATTTTCATTTAGAGAAGGTTGATGTTTTTTTCTTCTGCAGTTGAGAAAAAATGAGACACTAATTCCACCTGTAGGTAGGTGAATTTCATATGAACAATTTACTACTACTGAAACCTGGAAAAAATGCTGAAGGAAGTTCCAAAACTACAATGGACAAACTATTGCAAAAACTAAGTTTATTTCAAACACCAAGTTTATTTCAGGTATTTTTCCATGGTAAATTTCCCCCAAAGCATAAACCACAACCAACAGTTTGTATATAGCTTTAATTGTGGCTACAGCAGAACTGGCTTAAGACAGATCCCTTTGTCATCCTGAATGAAGTCAGACCAGAGGGAAGCGAAAAAAAAATGTAGTCAAAGGATTCCCAGGACTATAACTTAAGTATCAGATGAAGACATTTAACAGAGTTAGGAAGCATAACAGGTTAATACAGAGAAACTGTCACTCAAGAAAAAAAGATCAGATTTCCTTCCATATCCCATCGACATCACACAGAACTGGACAAACCAAGCTATTTCAAGTGAAGAAACACTGATTTATATTAATTTAGGGAATAACCTGAAATAAAGTAAAGAAACTGGAATGTTTTCAAACGCAGGAGTAAAGAAGGCAGAAATACGGCCTATTACAGGCATTTTGCTAAAACCAACACTTACTTCCGAAGGAAGCAGAGCAGCCTACCTCTTCCAGCTGAGCTTCGGTCATCAGCTTGTAGTTGGGCGGCTTGAGGCCCTTTTTCACAGGCCGGAACACCTTGTGCAGGTCGAGTCCCGTCATTTTGTACAGCAGCGTCTGGACCGCTTCGTCCGTGAAGGCGGGCTTGGGCTTGGCGGCCTTTCCCTCTGCGGGAGGGGGCACACGCTGTTACCCAGGGACTGAGGGCACGGTCACAGTCACCCCCTGCCCTCACGGCTCCTCCCGCCCCCGCCGGGACATCCGCGGCCCCGCACCCGCATCCCTCCCCACGGCGACCGCAGCCGCCCACCACCACCACGGCCACGCGGGGCGCGGGCGGCTNGCAGCCGCGCGGGCAGCGCCGCCGAGCCCCGCGCCCCCAGCGCCGCCATCTTTGCTCACGCCCCTTCCCTTCCCGCGGCGCGCCGGGAAATGGAGTCACAAAGTCCCGGAATATCCCGAGCTGGCAGTGACCCACCGGGATCAGCCAACTCGTGGCTCTGCACAGCAGTCACAGCGTGTGCCAAGAGTCACACCGTGTGCCTGAAAGCGTTGTCCAAACGCTTCTTGAATTCAGACAGGCTTGCTGCTGTGACCACTGCCCTGCAGAGCCTGTTCCAGTGCCCAGCCACTCTGGGTGAAAATCCTTTTCGTGATATCCAACCTAAACCTCCCCTGACTCAGCTTCATGCCGTTCCCTCGGGTCCTGTCACTGGTCGCCAGACAGCGGAGATCAGTGCCTGCCCCTCCGCTTCCCCTCATGAGGAAGCTGTAGATTGCTATAAGGTCTCTGAGTCTCCTCCCGGCATGAGGGAGACACGCGGTCCCCCGGCACTTTCCCTGAGGGAAAGGGCTACAGCGTTGTTGCTCCGAGTGCTCCCAGCACGTCTGTGCCATTAAAGCGCTGCTGAGGCGGAGGTCAGGGCCTGGCGGGGCTGGGGAACCCTCGTTGTGGGACGACGCCGGTGGGAGCGGGGGGTGGCCGGCTCCCTCAGCCACCCAGGGCACGGAGCAGGGGCTGGCGGGTTCCCTTCCTTAGCAGGGAGTCTCAGCAGTAGGAAAAAAGGCGGAACTGAGGCCGCCGTGCGCGATCGGACCGCTGTGAACCTGCCGCGAGTCAGGAGAGGTGCGGGCGGCAGTGGGTGCGCTGCACCGGCAGCTGCCCGGGGTGAGGAGCGGGCGGGCAGCTCCCGGCCCCGCGTCCCGGACAGGCTCCCGAGAGGGAGGAACACGGTGGGAATTAATATATTAAACCCCCGCGGCTCTCTGTGCTACTCCGGCACCTGAGTGCTGCCTGGAGGCACCTGTGCTGTGCGGGGCACTGGCCTCATCAGCCCGGCCACCGCTTCACTGCCGCGGGTGGTGAGGAACTGCTCTCCTCGTGTTCAGGGAGCTTTTATAAAGGAAGGAAAATATATAACTGTATTTAAGCATAAAACCAAAATTAACTTTATACTCAATACTTACGACGTGTTGGCTCTAATGGTTGTGAAGAGGGTGTATTGACTTTTTATAACTGGGTCTGTTTCAGGGGGTTGAAAGTTTATTATGACTTGAAGTTTATTTATTCTAGCTAGTCTGTATCGTCCATTGTGTATTTCAGTCTTACAAACTGTGCTTAGGGGTGTGTGAAACAGAAAGAATTTGATCTTAAAGGACTCTTCCAATCTTGATTATTCCATGATTCTCTTATCAGCAGGCAAGTCTCTGTCCGAGAGCCCGGAATGCTTCAAGTTCTAGAATGTTCAAAGCCACCCATCAATGCAAGCTGGCTCATGACTTCCCCTTGAAGGAGGAATGATTTCAAGTCCCCATTTTCATTTTTTCAGGCGGGGCGTTACAAGTAATGTGCTTATGTTCTGCAGGTCTCCAATTGTTTTAAATTTTAGTGAGTTGTTCATTGCTTTGCCAAATCAAAGTTTAAATTCTACTACTTTTGAAAATGGTGAGAGAAAATGAAGACTTTAAAACATGTATTTGTTTTAGTTAGAATAAAGTTAAGCATCAGCTGAGAAAATATATTTGTTTCTTATAATTGCCCTTTTTTGTACTGGGGAGTATTCCTGTTTTTCTCTGCCTTGTATCCAAACACATGCTCTGGGTTGAATTTAATATTCAAGCTTTTCAATATCCTGGCATTGTCAGGAAGGTTGCAGGAGGATATGTTCTTCTCATATTTGCATTGCTACAGCTAACTTGAAATTATTGGGTATTGCAGAGGGCAAATGAACCCTTAATATTATTTTAATGTAATTTTGTGCAGAATTTATTTAAATAATGCTAAGAAAATTAAAAATAATTTTGATGAAATGGAGAAGGTGTTGTTTTTCAATTCTTGCATGGAAGATCTCTGGAGTGAGAGCTATACCCTATAACGGAATTGGGAAGTTATTTGGCGATGTGCCTAAAAGCCACTTCAGACCTGTTCATGAGTTTGGATGGCAAGCCAACGTCCATTTTAATTCACAGAAGTGCTTAGAAAAACAACAGAATTTATTGGGCTATATCCAGGAGAGGTTAAATTCACGTTCAGTCTGTACTGGAGTAGTAACAGCTGCTGTGAGGATTAACCTTTTTGTCTGGTGGGATGAAAAGAAATATTAACTAACTATACTGTAGATGGAAGTACAGCAGGTTAACATAATTTTTAAAGTAGGATCATTTATATTGGGTAGGTTGGTTGTATTTTATTGTGGTTTATATTTGTACTGAAGTAACAGCTTTAAGTAGGGTATTTTATATTGATATAGTTAAAAACATAACTCTAGCTTGAAGAATCGGTGGTGTAAAAATCAATAATGAAATAAAGAATCTTTCTTAACTGCCAGCTTTAAGTAGGATATTTTCTATTGATATAGTTAAAAACATAACTCTAGCTTGAAGAATCGGTGGTGTAAAAATCAATAATGAAATAAATAATCTTTCTTAACTTTTGTTACTTTGAAAGCATCCCAGGACAGTTGCTATTGGAAAATTACAACCATCTGATGATGGGTGGATGTCCCCAGTGAAACACACTGGTGGTCCAAGCCTGGATTCTATTGGAAAAGTGTCAATACAAAATCACCTGCACAGTTGGCATTAATTTCCTTTTTGTTGGCAGTTTCAGGAGAGCAAAAGGATCAGATGGCTGCTGAGAGTGCACCAGTTGGTTGACATCTCAGGGAAAGAGAAGACAAATGAGGAGCTTAGGAGCTTGTGTTGTTGCTTTGCCTATGTAATTGATAAAATAAGGGGTTGTAGTTTACTAATCTTTCTGAGTCACAAATATGTCAAATTAGTAGTGAGAAGTTGTTTGGAAAGAAGAATTCTTTCTTGGAAAAAATACAGAGAAAAATAAAAAATGTCAGGTTTGGTAACTGTGCATCCAATTGTTATATGATGAACACAGAATGAACCCAGTCAGGCTGTGTACGTGTACACAGTTGATGATGTGACTTTTTTAAATTAATGGTTGGTTCTCTTGTTCCTGATAAGAAACAATCCAGCAATCCTGTGGAACATTTTTCTGAAGGACACAATGGACCAGTTTGGAAGCTCTTTTTACTAAACCTGCATGGATTAGCCTGAAGATAAATTATTTTTTCCAGAGAAGGCATAGAGTGCTGACATATGAGAGATGACACAAACCTTATTATATCATCAAATTAGTTTTTAAAGGAATAAAATATTACACATGGCTGGTTTTGTTTCACCATTCCTCACTCATTGAGGAAGTGGGTATTTTTTGCTAGATTATTGGAGTTTTAATTTTCAATATGATTGTCTATTTTCAGGCATATTGCCTGCAAGCAGCTTATTTGCCAGTTTCTTTTGTTTAGGGGAGAAGGTATTATTTTATCCAGAATTTTTTTTTTAAGGTCTGTGGGATTTGCATTGTTATCCCAAGCCCTGGGTGGCTGTTTTGGTGATGGTGGTGATGATGATGGTGCATGAACCTTTGCTAATACGTCAGAGTGGCTATTTTCTGTCTTGAAGCCCATATAGATATCTGAAGCTGTTTTATTTTCAAATTTCGTTTTGGTCCTTGACAGCAGGGACAGATCAGGTTGGCTGTAGGACTCTGTCCCAAGCTGCTGGGCCAAACCTTCCTCCAAGGGCAGAGCTGTGGCAGTTCTGCTGGGCAAAGCCCATTTTTACAGAACATCGCTGAGCTGCCCACTGAAACTCAAGTGATGGAGCTCAGCTGCAGCATTTTCACTGGGTGTACCAGCTGCCTTCTGCTGCTGATGCAAACATCCTTAGTGAGAGGGACTGAGGGAGGAAACGTTATGCCAAAGGCTTCCAAAGTTGTTTCTTCGGTGCTTTCACTTTTGGCAAGTTGGAGACCAAATGCCCTCAGGTTTTATTTGTGCCTTGACTATTTGACATTTATGTTTCCAATGCGAAACGAAAATGACAAAGCAAGAAGGATTAAACCTGCTCTTTATTTTCAGTTTTCAGTCCTGTTTCAGTCCCGCTTGCCCTGAGCACGTGTGCTGTATTCCTGTGGGCCACGGCGGGGCAGGAGTGAGGGCTTAAACGTGAGCAATGGAAGTGCCTGAGGAGCTACAGCGGATAATGTAAATAAACCGTTTTCATTAATGACCCAGATTTGCCTCTGTCTCGCATAAAGCTGCCATAATCTCACTTTAATAATGATAAATTAGATATATACAAAGACTGTCTCCAGTAGTTGAGATTACATACATTATTTATAGTAGGGATATAAATCCCACTTCAGTTTATATTGTTTTCTTTGCTACACTATAAGGGCTTGAGCCAAAGCCCATTAAAGTCCTTTCCTAACTTCAGCAGGCTCTGAATTAGGAGTACCTATTTTTCAAATTAATTGTATTTTTCCTTTCTCCTCTTGTAATACTTATCTTTTAAAAATAGTTATCAAGGAAAAAAATAATAGTATATATTCAGTATTAATCAAAGTAAGATATGGTCTGAGTAATTGCTGTTTTCCCCATTCTTAACAGTTTTTTCACCTCCCTCTACATTCCATCACTATTTCAAGTTCTGTCCTTCTGAATCCAAGCACTTGCCAGGGCATTGTGAACTAAATCTGGTGTCCAGCACAAACTGTTACATGTGGGCAGGTGGGATGTATCTGATCCCTTTGTTTCCATAGTAGAAGGACAGAGCAATGATCCTGACAGATTTGTTGGTTTGTTTTGTTCTTTGGGAAATTAGGAGAAGATGGCACTCTCCAATTCAAAGGTTAATTATAATATTTTCCTTCTCTTCTCTTGCTAGCACAAGTAGTCAATACCTCGTTCTCATAATTGTACTTTTATCTGTTTTTCATTGTAACCTGACACCTGAGAGAATCTTCTGAAACCAAAACTGTCCAAATAGAACCTAGACGTGTGTTGTGTGTATTGCCTGGCCTGTTGTCAAAAGCTTCATAAAAATCTAAATCACATGTGTCAACTAGTTCCACTTTATCATGTTTTGTCATCCTCACAAAGAAGTCTGGAGGTCTGGTTTTCCTGCTTTTTAAAATCCAAGTTTCATCTGGGCGATGGTATCTTTTTACGATTTTTAATTTAATTATTTTTTCAATTAATTTACCTGACAAAGAAGCACATCCTCCTAGTTATAAACTGTTCTAATACCACTCAATGGTAACTGCCAAGTTTTGTTTCTTCAGCCTGTTCTCCTAAGAGTTGATTTTATTAACAGCCAACCACTTCACTCTTCAATTGCCTCAGAAGTAAGTGAATATATTTGTCTTCTCATGACTTGTTACAGTTAAATACATTAATTTTTTTCCCCAAACTGGTTCAGTTTCTATAATTTTGTTTGTTTATTTTTTCCAGTTTAAAGAGCAGTTACTTCACACCAGCCATCTTGTTGCTTAGTGATGCCAAGAAATCACTCTTATCTGCATGCCATTCCCTTCTCAAGTTCTTTTTCCCTCTGAGACTCATCTGTCTGGGATTCTTTTACAGTTTCACTTCTCCAGGTTTATGCAATTATTTTTCTTTAAGTCTCCTAATTGTTCTTCATACTACCCCTAAGCCTTTCTGTTTTCATATTACTTTGAATTCATCTGGATTTATTAGGATTTATTTTGTCACCTTAATTCCTCTTTTGCCTTTCCCCAAATTAAATTTTTTGTGGAAATAGCTCCTGTAGTTTGCTATTAAACAATCTGCACTTTTTAATTTACTTTGTTGATGTTGATAAGGGCAATGTGTACTTTTGGCTTGCTATCATATATATAAATAGCCTGCATGATATGAACAACAGTTTTAACCTATTTCATACCAATATCACGCTGTTTAAAACAGAATCTCCGCTCTTTTAAAGGTGGCACTGGAGATGTGTTTGTGTGTTTGGTTTTTTCCTTCTGTTTTTTTCTTATTCTTTCCTTTGGATCCAGACTGTAATACAAATTAAATTTGCTTAGGCAAACCCACTGTGCATTTTAAAAAGTCATTTTAAAGACAGGATCTTGGGGGTCTGACAGAAAAGCTAAACCAGCTGTACTCTCCAGGACAAACAACACATAAATCTACAGTATCTTCTCTTCAGGATCAAATAAGTGAAAGAAAAACCTCAGAAAGTAAAAGATATTTTTATCTCACAGAAGCAGAGCTAAAATATTTTAGTGTCAGTTAAAATCTTAGCCATTCCTGTTAGACTTGTAAAATCCAACATTTTTTCGTTTTCATTTTAAGCAGCAGCTTTTCCATTGCTAACCAAACAGCTCTGTTTACCTGTTTGATAGGAAGGTTGTCTTTAGGTCGAAGAAAAAATGGTTATTCAGCTCTTTAGTGAAGAGCCAATCTCACAAGAACAGTTTCCAGTTGTGTTTGTTCCAGCTGATTTGCTTAAGTAGAAAGGAATCAAGAAAATTCTAGAAACCAAAATAGAAATGTAATTAATTTGGTCAAATAGTTACCAGATTATTTTCCCCATTTATTTCCAAGTAAGCCTCTTGACATGTATTAGGTTGCTCACTGGAGCTAATAGGAAGGCTCCCACCCATTTTTGGACAAACTGTCTGACTGGAGACTGAGATGTCAGCAGATGATTTCCAGAGGGGTAAAAAGGGCAGAATATATATGTATGTTCTTCATAAACTGTTTTAAACCTGTGCACTGAGCAACCAGTTGCATTTATGCTTCTGTTGGCTTTCAGAGAGCATTTGTGGGTAGAACCCTGTACACTGCATTTCCACAGGGCTTTCTCTTGCATGCCCCATGTGCTTCCCCATGGCATTCTGCAGTGCATGGCATGGGCACTAGCAGATGTCAGGGGTTGTACGTTGGGCTAGGACAAGTGCTTGGATTTTGTGACAGCACAAAATCTATATTAGATATTTCATATCTAAATAAATAATTTTAGATATTTATAGACACAGATAATTTTAGAATTTTAACTGGGCAGCTGGAGGGATTTAGTAGAGGTTTTATTAAATGCTTTAGGGGAAAAAGGCCAGCAGACAGCCCAGTGTGGCAGGGGAAATATTAGTGACAGAAACATATAAAGCACAGGCCTGACTCTGCCTATGCACAGCACAATGTGTCCCCAGTTGTCAGAGGGGTGAGGGTGTGACACACAGAGCATGGAATTCTTTCACTGTTGGGGAAGGGGATAATAAACAACCCTACAGCAAGCAAGTAGACTGAAAATTAAAGTGAAAAGTGCTAGAAGTCCAAGTGTTTGTATCTGGTTCATTTTTGTTTGGTTTTTTTTACAACTGCACAGGAAAGGGGGAATGTCTTGGTCTTCCCTTTTATTTACCCATTTCTGGGCAGGCTGTCTCTGATTCCTCCCCTTATATCCACTCCATATACACGCATTATATTTTTTCATAAACAACCTCCGTATATTATCTATGTGGAAACAATGAATCAATTTTCCTTTTTGGTTACTGAGCTGAATCAAGTCACAGAGGGATCCACTGAGTTCCAGACCCTCTGAAGGAAAAAATGGAAGCAGAATCTTCCCACTTTGTTAGCAGCACACCTCCAGATTGTCACACCATTTCAGGTAGCTGCAGCCTCAAGATGCAGTTTTATATCTGCCCAAAATTGATCTAAGATTTTTCTGTTCCCTCTGTTCAAGCCCTCCCTAAAAACATTTTGTTCTTTGTAACGGTCACTAAACAGAGTCAATAATTTTCTTCTGAATTTTGATTAAAAGCACATTAGTTTGTGACACAGAAATTCAGGATCTGACTCTGAAAGGGAGCTTAAATACTGCATGGAAAAGCAAACTGGATTCTGTTCCTTTTGAGTCTTTGGAGCTCTCCTAAACCTTACAAGGTATTACTGAGATGCAGCCAATCCAGCGGTATTTTACAGGAGAGTTTGGCAGCACTGAGATAATTTCTTTTTTCCTGGGTGCTCCACAGCTGCAGAATTGCTTCCAACAAAGTACCATACACTTTGTAAGGAGGCAGTGGAGTTTTTGATTGATACTTACAAATTTAGCAGGGTATTTCTTGGAGGGTTTTGTGTAACAGAGTCCGAAATTAACTGTGTAATTTTTATGCACATTTCTGCCTGAAGGACTGAATATTCACCCATAAAACAGAGAATCATTTGAATTAGTCGTTCATTCTTTTCCCTACTCCTTTCCTCTCTCTTTTTTTCATTTTAGACCCAATAAAACTTATTCTAAATGCTGGTACAATACGTGCAATTTACTATATTCTCTAAATATGATTATATTTCCTACTAATGATAGTTCAACATTGTTTACTTTGTATCAGATATTCTTTTGCTTTCTCCTAATAATTTCCTCAGTCCTACTCAAAAAAACAACGAAAAGATCTTCCTTGTCATCTGTTAGATGTGATTGTTTTATCATATAGCACTGTACTTGTGAAAAACAAAACTAATCCGTGTTTGTTATTGCGAACTAATTTGGAATATCCTTTCCAAGTTCTCAGCGTCATTGCGGGTGTGGCCTCGGACGCTAGATGGCAATGTGTGGCTGTGTGACATCCACGGCGAGGGCAGTAGCGAAAGTCTCCCAACACATTGAGAGAATCCTCATGTTTCAAAAATATTTGTAATATTGCCTTTTTATTATGAAAACAATTATAACGTGTAAATGCTCCATTTTTGCAGTCTAAAAGCTTTACAAACTTTTTTTTTCCTGTATTATGACTACGTGGGCAACATTTCTTAATGAGTTAGACCGGTGAGTACCATATTTACCCATTTTTTTGGTCTATTGTAAAGCTCTTCAATCGATTAATCTATCAAAAGGGAGAATTTTCAGTTCCTGGCATCATCAGCATGTTCCTTACCATGGAAGAGGAAGGAGGAATAACAGGATGTTGCCCTCTTCTCTCTCCTCAAATAACCTTTTGCTTGGTGTCATGACAGTGATGAGAATGGACATTTTAGAGCTCAGGTAAAAGCAAAAGGTGTTAGGTAGCAATAGCAACCCTATACCCCTATTTTGAGCTTAAGAGTCATCCTAGAGACAACCAGTGCTCAGCTGTTACTTTGCCAGTGTTTGAATGCTTTTGGGCGACTTCAAAAGAAGTGGCTTCAAAACCACTGACCTTACACAACTGGCATATTGTTGAAGGACCCGATCCTGCATGGGCTCTTTAGAAAAGATTGTGTGTGTTTTAATAATGAAGCTAAACCGCCTCTGGTGTGTTGTCACTTTTCCATGTCATATCCTACCTCTGTCCCACTGCTTTAGGTCTCTCTCTTAACCAGTCTGCGTGGGTCACTTTTTATCAAGATAAACTGCTGCGCTATGTTTGTCAGACTTAATGATCTCACTTTGCAGACAGGCAGGCAGAAATAATTTTTAGAGGAATTTTGCATGTAGTGTATTATTGCTGTTGAGACGAGGGAAATATGGAATGGTGAGGGCCCCCCAAGACTGTTAGAGGTGGGCATTACACCTGAGACACCACAGAATGTTGTGTTACTCCTGCCACTGCTGTGCTCTCAGGAGGGCAGGGAGGCTGTGTCTGCTCCTTGGGACAGGAGGATGAAAAGGCTGCTTCATGCTGTGCTCTGATGGAACTGAAGGGCTATCCAGAGGCCTGTGGTTCCTGTTGGATTGCAGGATGAAGGTCCGGACCACTGTCTCATTCTTTCTTTTCTCAGAGGCAGTGCTGCTTTCTATGCCCAAAAGGAGAGGCAGAGCCCAGAGCAGACATTGTATTTCTGGTTTCTCCTTGTTGTCTTCTCCATCCCAGTGCAGCATCCAGTGCTGTCTTGTGATAAACACCAGCAGTTATTCCATTGGGAAAGGAAGCTTGTGTGGGAAAACTAAGATATTTAGGGCCTTTATTAATGACCCTTCTCTGCCCCCAGTTTCTTTTTTGCTGTTGATCTCTCTGCTCCATGTTCCCCACTGGTGCTTTATTTTGACATTTTTGACCCCTCATGCACTTCCTTTTTTTCCACCCATTGTCTCTTTCTGTCCTCCTCTTCTTTTCCTGGTGATAGGGTGTATCCCTGTGACATTTAGTTTGTTTTGTTGGGTCTGATACCAGTCCCCACCAAAAACATTTTGGTTTGGGTACTCGTAACTACTGTGTGTAAGTGTAAACCTCTCATGGCTACAATCCTTTATTTCTCAATGAGGAACACAAACAAGGAAAGCCCTTGTTTAGTGGAAATGAGATTTGGGACTTCCTGCAGACTGACCAACTGTAAAATTAAAGCTGAACGTTTTGGAGAGCAGTGCTAAAGTAAAACAAATACACCCAATGAATCATGAAAAAATTTTCCTGAGGTTTGAACTTTTGGGGTTTTCTTTCAATAATTCAAAATAAAATCGGAATCCCAACTAGCCACAGAACTGCCTCCATCCTCTTATGAAGCAATCAGTCCTTAAAGCAAGCAGATACATATTATGAGCACATACTAACCCCAAATGATGTCCCCAGTACTTTAAAAGCCAAGGTCTCTGTTCCTTCCCTCTGCCAGGGAGGCCACCTGTGCTGAGGGACTGGGGCACTCAGGAGCCAGACAGGGCAGGGCAGGAGCTCCAGCCCACCCCACTGCCAGGAGCCCACAAAGGCTGGCTGGGCCCTGCTGTGGTTTGCCTTGAAAGACAAGCAGGGCACAGATAGTGCTTGGGAACAACCGCTGTATTTTGAGATTATCTCAATGCCCAGATTACATCCCCTCCTTACAGAAAGAATTTTTCCTCCCATCCTTCCCACTGATGACACCAGTACAGAGGACACAAAACTCAGTGTGCTGTGTCTGAGGAGGTGTCCACGCCTCACGGTTCCCAGCTGGTGGGGAAAATTCTTCAAAACACCGTTTCCAAATCAGTTTGTTTTAATAGTAGATTAAATGCCCTCAAGTCTCCTACTTATGTTTTCAATGAGAAAATGGCCAAGCAATAGCTGAAGCCCCTCAGAGAAACAGGACATCCTGAGCTGTGGCAGATGGACTTCCTTTACAAAGTTTTAATGAAAATTTTCAACAATAGCTCTGTGCGTGTTCATGGGGGGGGTAGCAAGTGTACATGTTTGTGTACACACACACACTGTGCAATGCTACACAAGCTTTTTAAAATAACATACTAAATACTAGGTATATTTTGCTGGAAGAAATTTGTTTTGTAAATATATATATACATATTCACTGTGTTATGACATAAGGCAGGATTAGGTAGAGAGAAAATTTCAGGATGTGGGTGGCCACAGTTGAAGGTCTTACAGGGAGTGTTCAGTAAAATATCCTCGGAACATAAAATTAAAATAAATGAAGAATAAACTTAACCGAAGTATCAGTGTACATAAACAAATCTTCATGTTAAACAAATAACCCAAGGAAGCCAAAGTGCAATAATTAGAAAGGGATAATTATGCTTCCTCTGCTTTCTAGAAGAGATATGTAAGATTTTCAGTAATTTACTAAATGCGTAGTGTAAGATGCTGGTGAAAAATGACAAACCCCTGTTGAAGTTTACGATATACGAGAATCTACTCTGGCTGAGGGCCTGTTTCATGGCAATAAAGACATAGTAAATGAAAATAAAAACTAAAAAATATTTTAAAGGTTCTGTCTGCTATAACATAAAAATACCTGGAAATGTAACATATAAGGAAACAGTTACAATACTGTAATTTAGACAGGACTGGTGGTAAACCATATTGTCCAATTATTGCCTGTGTTGTCTTTAGCTCACACATTTTCCTCTTTTGGAGGAGAATTTTATTTTTAATGTTTGTGATTGTAATGTTAGTTCATTTCTGAGGTACCAGTTTTCTAGGAAGAACAACAGATGGACACTGTTCTGATGTCAATTTTCTGGAAGAGTTCTGTGGAACTCAGTTTAGATTTTGAAGGAATGCTCTGAGGTAATAAACTATTCTTATGATATTTTAACAAAATTACATTGTTGTCAAAATGCAGTAACAGCATGAAAAAATATTTATTAAAAACTCTCTGCATTTTTCTCTTATATGGTAAACAATCTGGTCTGCTAATCCCTTCTGGATGAGTTGAACCTCATACCCATGCTTAGAATGACCCAGCCATAATTGCAGCGTCACTTTCGGGCTCTCTTTTGTGTTTTTGTTGTCCTGTATTCTCAGAAATGTGTCAGAATTAGAGGCCCATTGTGCTGGATGCTACACAAACATAGTAAAAAAAGACATGCCCCAAATTTGATACAATCATAACTGGGAGGTTTTTCTATTGTTCCTGTTAGCACAGTGTAGAGAAGCCTTCCCAAGACAGACAGCACTGAATGCTTGGTTTCAAATTTTTGAGTTGTTATTAGAGCTACAATGAGGTAAAGACTTTTTGTTTTTCTAATCTCAAATGAAGATATGAAAAGTCTCTCTCGTTTTGTGGTTCCAAGTTGGAACCTGGTTTTGATGTTCCTAGAAAATAATGGAATGTGGGCAGGAAGTGTTTGCTCTGAAGGAGAAGCACTGTGGTGTCCCACATCAGCTGGAGCAGCTAAGCCCTGAAGGTGTGTGGCTGTGTGAACTCCACTTGTTATAGGCCAATAAAAGCAGTCCCACGTAATTTACAACTGCATTTAACACACACTCAAGAATAGGGACAAGTAGTAAAGCTCGTGCTAGAAAATGTGGGTATAGTGAGCAAGGTTTGTATAGATAGATGGATGTGAATTCTGGAAAAGAGAAAATAAAAACTTACACAAAATGCATCTCATACAGAAGAAATATTTCATAATCTTTAATTTTTCTACAGATTTGACTGTCTTGCATCTTAAACTCCACCATAGAAGAGATTTTTACCATAAACTTAAATTTTAAACTTTCTGAGAAGATTATTCAAGATTCTGATACAGCATCTGAGGTAAAAATAATTGGAACAATAAGTGGCAATCAGATGCATTTTACTAGGACAGATATTTACACTGTGCTATGTCCAAGAGCGATAGAACTTAAATCTGTAGACTTCAAGAAGATGTTGGTTTTATACCTTGGGTCAGAAATCTTTTCACTGTCAACTTCTTTAGAGTCGCTGTGGATTTAAACAGAAATATTATGTCCAGAATATTTTTGTTCTAGAGTCCTTAGAGCCCTTAGGAAGGGAAAAGCCCATTGTCAATTATTTTGGTGTGGTTTAATGCTGTACCTCTTCAGGATCTGTGGAATGCTTAATGTCTTCTGATGGATAATTAGACCTCTCTGTTACTGGGAATATTCCTGCAGGTCAGTGTAGGAGCTGGTTAAGAGGAAGAGGGTTGGTAACTGGCCCTAAATCAGGAGAAGGTTTGTTTGGCATGGTGTTGGAATCTGCTTCCTGCAAGCTGGTTGGAAGGTGAAGTTGCACATGGGGCTGAGGAGGAAGAGAGGATGAGTGTGAGCAGACAGATACAACCATTTCAATGCAGTGCAAGAATTTGCAGGGATGTGATTCGCCTCCATACCAGGAGAAGACTTACAGTGGACAAAAGCAACCTGTGGCCCTGAACTTTTTGTTTGTTATAAAGCTTTGATTTTAAGGTTTGCATTTACATCTCCAATCAAATCCAATTTCAAAGCTGAGCCTGAAGCTCAGGACACAAGCTGTTATCCTGCTTCCTATTTTATTTCTAGAGTTGTGCTGCTTACGGGGCCGAATAGGATCACTAGTCGCTTGTTTCCAGTTAGGGTTGCAGTGAAGTGATTGGTTTCTCACAATTGCCCAGCAGATCCCATTGAGAGCAATGCTGGATGTCTTTGAGAAACCAGGTGCCTCGTTTTCAGTGATTAAGTGTGGTTTCAGGTCTCCTAGAAATTTAATCACACAAATGTCTATAAAGTCAGTTTGTTAACAAAAGTTGTGATTTAGGGTTACATGGATGCAGCTTTATGTTGCTACATCTTTCATTTTTGAGGATGATTTAAGGTATTGGGATGCAATATTATTTTATGACCCAAGTGTCTGATTCCAGTCTTATCTTCCTCTGAAAATGCAAGTTCAAACAAGTCATTCTGCAGTTTAAGATTTGATGCACATACTAAAATGAATCACTACAGAAGTTTGATAAATTCTTCACACAGATTAAATGCAAAATAAGGCTTTTCTGGACTGCATTTTTCATAAATAACCAAAAGCTGCAAATGCATTGCAAACTCTGTTAGCATCCAAGCCTCTATTAACATCATGAAACAAGTAGAAACACCTGCTGTGATTTAATAACCCTATTGGCTAGAGGGTAGGAAATTCAATTGGGTAATGCCTTGTTCCAGATCCTTGTTAACTGAACTTAAGCACCATTGAGCTGTCTTCTGGAGGTTTTATTTCCCTTGCAGGTAGCAACACTGAGTAGAAACAAAACAGCTCAGAACACAGGGGATAAAAATGGATCATCTGAGAGCATCAGGCAAGTGACCTAAAACATAAAATGGCTTATTGTGGATTAATTATCTTAATTTTGGGGTAGTCCTCAGAGAACGAGTGGAACCATCTCTCCACCCAGAATAACCCAAAAGGGTATGAGCTCCCAATAGGAACGTGTGGGATTTATTCTGTTTTGCTCAAATTTGAGACATTAAGCCACACAGGCCTGAGAAACAAAACTGACCTGTTGAAATTATCATACTGCTTTCTGGAGCTGAAAACTCTGGGCTAACTTAGTTGAGTGTGTGAAGGTGTCTTTTAGAGGCATGAGTGTCTTGGTTTCCCACCACTGGAAGCTGGATTTCATGAGGAGAATGTACTGTGTGTGAAAACTGAAAAGGAGGTGTAGTTCAAGAACTTACAAGCCCTGTATGTCCCCCTTTAGTTTTTATGCTTGGAAGAAAGTAGGGAAATGAAGTCTTGGCTTCCAGTGGAGATAAATTTCTGTTTCCTGCTTCCACCAGTGTAAGAACTGCTCTACTCAATGGCTGGAGTGCCCATCCTTTTTGCTCCCTCCCTGCCAGCTCCTGGGGAGGGGGATGTTGCCTGCCTTGATGTTTGGACTATTATTGCCCAGGCTGCTTTTGATCATATTGTTTCACCTGCATCAGATCTGACTCTGCTTTATGTACAAAAGTTGCACCAGTTACATCTTCCCTTTGTGTTAATTAGCTCACACTGTAAAGGAGGGCTGGGACGTGGGTGCAAGCTGCTCTCAAAGGAATGAAAGCCCCATGGCTGAAGTTAACCCCACAGGACTTTGTTAAAGCCATGCAGGAAATCTGTGACAGATCCCAGAATAAATCCCAGATTTCCTGTCTCCTCCACTTGTGCTGTAACTACAAGGCCCATTATTTCTCAGCTGAGGAAAGTGTTGTCCAATATTACCTTTCTTTTTCTGCTTTACTGTTGCTTCAGTTCACTGCTCGAGTTGCTGCCATGTGTTAGGCTGTGCCCGTTCATCCCTATGTCTCTTTTTTTGTTGTATTTTATGGAACATGCATGAGTGTTGTACAGTGAGCAGTGTTCATGCTGAGCACCACTACTGTCCAGCATTTAAGCAGGCAAAACTCAATAAAAGTGAGTTAACCATGGAGTACTTCAGGTAAAGATAATTTATTGTCTGAGACCCTCTTCAAACTAAATTGCTCATACTTCTAATCTAAATAGCATTCATAGAATCAGGTTTGGTATATATCAAATAATAACTGCCTGTGCCAAGATAATACATTTTGATAGAGTTAAATTATTTGAATAAGTAATTTTCCTTTTTGCATATGCCACTTTGTACTTTGGAAAATTGGCACATGCTGTTGTACTCAAGCATCAGTCCTCCTAAATGATTTATAAATTAATAGATGCAGCATTATCAAGGGAAAGTAACTCACTATGGATCTATAATTGAATGAAATGCTCTGAAGATATTATGATTTTACTAGGGCTTGATAAAGAGAAGTTGGAGGAATTTGTTTTGCTCGTTGGGTATCTTAGATGTTCACGTATTCACATGGATTGCTGAATGTCTCATCTTTTTTTTTTTTTTAGATACTTTGCCGCTAGGTTAAACTTTAATGGTTTTCATTCTGTTCTTCTCAATTTGCCCTCATATGTTTCTTCTTTAGATAACATTACTTGTACAAATTCCAACTGAAGCAGAATCAGTAATCTTCAGCCAGTCTTGACAGCATTTCTAATGCAGTGCAGCTATGGAATTTCATTCTATCTTCTTGATGCAAAACTGTAGCTAAATAACTGCACAGAAACACGGAACAAATGAGCTTTGCTGAATGCCCTCTGGATTTATAGGATGACATTTAGATCATTTATTAAACGTGTAATTGTTTTGAATGCAAAACCTTTGTAAACTTCAGTGGGCAATTTCATAGGCAGGAAGCTGAAGGTTTGTGCTTTAAAGATGCTTAAAAACAAAGTGTAACTTGCAGCCCAGCGCAGAAACCGATGCAGGAGTCTGCAGGGAGCTGCTCTGAGTGTAACCCAACCAGTGCTGAGGTGAGGGACACCCCAGGAGAGCTTCCTGGCCATCTGGGCACTCTCCCCAACATTCTGGGGCCCAAGAGGCTTTTTCCATGGGGCAGGCATGGGTCCACAAGAGGGCTGGTGCTTTGCCACGTCCCCTGGTTCCTTCTACAACCAAGAGCAGTAAGCACCGAGCTGCAGAAAGTCTTTCCTCTGCAGGGACTAGTTACCTCCAACTCACCATTACCCCACTGGGTCTTGCCTGGCCCCACACGGCTCTCTGTGCCCCATGCAGTCTGGTAACCACTTCAGCCATATATTTCCCTCTGCTGTCCTAGTTCCCATTTCAGTGGGTAATGGGCAGTCAGCTGTATTACAGTTGTTTTAATGTAAGACTGGTTACTTTTTGTTGTGGAAAGAGTTACTCTTTGGGGTGGCTGCTACCACTGGTGGCAAGATCTGTACTGATTTTGAACATACTGCCCTGCAAAATTAAACAGAAAACATCAAATTAAGGAATGACACTTCTCACTTGAGCCCACTACAAGGCAGAAGGATAATGAAGATGAAGATTTGGAGGATGACGGTGAGGGGGACGATGTCTCCCTCGCAGAGCTTTAATGAACGTGAAAGCAACATGGCACAGACCCAGATATTGAACTCCAGCTTAAATCAGTGTGAAGCGGAAGGGTCTTAACTCAAGTGGTTATCAAATTATTAGACTGTAACAAAGCATTAAGAGAGTTACCACTCAAAAGGTAAATCTTCAGTCTGAATATGCTTTTGAGAAAGAGTATGCTGTGGTTCTTAATTGATCTTTCATTTTAAAAAAAGAGAAATCTGTAGATATCCTACCTGTCATCTCCTAAACAGAGCTTTAGACTGATCTCAGTATTTGATATTCATGTTGTATAAAGGAGGCTAATAGCCCACAGCGGACTTAAAATAATGTTTGTGTGAACTGGCACCCGGTCTCTGAAACATTTTTCCACATTTTCTGAGCTGGGGTTGACAGTCTACATGAGCTACCAGTCTAAATCCTAATGGGCATGGAAATAAGCACCTTAGCCTTTCAGTTCCCCTTAGCAGGGTATCTAGGAAGGCAGTCCTGAAAGGAGGCAGAGTTTATAACTCTGTCTGTGTGGTTCTGCTGAGGAGCTTCCAACCTCAGTCCTGGGTGTAGTTGGATGAGGGATATGATGATATCTGCTAACTGACTCAGAAGCTGTGTGCTTAGAGAGAAAGATGCTTCCCTTACCACTTCTAATTACTTTCCTTCATGTCTCACCTTGATTTATAACAATTTTTACTATATTATGTATAAAATAGTCTATATATACTATGTATAAAATAGTAAATAGACAAGTATAGAATAGTCCTCAAAAGAAGCTCTGTGTACATGGGAGGAGTTGATCTAGTTCAGACAGTGAAGGATGCCCTCTGTACATGACACAAATCAGTCCTTGGACTGCAAGGCCAGTCTGGCCAGTGACAGCTCTTGGAATGACAGCAGACATTTGTCTCCCAGCTGCTGATGCCCAGTGCCCCAGAGAGCCTGGGCAGCCAAGCTGGCAGAGCTCTGTGCTTGCACTGAGCTCCTCAACTTTACCTACACCCAAATTTTCATTCATTTTTCTAAATCAAGTAATTATATTCAGGGAATGGAACAGTTGGTAAATTACTGCATTCATAGGATATCATCATGAATTAATAAGCAAGATTAACAGGAGCAGAATAATAATTATACATGGATGTACATGACAAACACTTTTGATCTCATAGCACTTTGTGTTTAGCTTAGACATGGAATATGGGAACGTATTTACAAGCTGACTCTCTATATGACTGAGAACATGGCCTTTTCAAGGTTGGAGAGTTAGATGACACCAACAAATTTTTCTCACCCATAACAGTCAATTCTGAGACTCATGGCTTCACTCCTTACTCATAATCAGCAAAGCACTACTCTTCCTCACACTGCACTGGTACATTGCTTCACATTAGTGTTGGCTTCTGATTAGACCCTGTCATGTACTCAGGAACAACAGGGATAACACACTGGTCACAGGTCACCTTAAATGGATTAATAAATTTCAGAGACACAGAGGACTTTCATTGACAGCACAGAGCTGAACTGCTTCATGTTCATTTGATAGTTGTCTTTAGCCTCCTTTTTATCTTTGTAGTTTAGAAATACTTACAGGTCTCTCTAACTGCAGAGTTGTTCTCACTTCTGTGATGCTTTATAAATCCAAAGTGATGTGATTAGCAATTTATGTCATTATTTTGATTGCAATTAAGACAAGTTAAAGAGAATATAAGCCAGCTTCAGTTAGAATATTCTATCTTTGCCATAAAGAACTCTTTATTTAATCTAATTGCTTACAATGGTTCTGCCTGGTTAATGAGGCTACATGCAATAATGGTGTTACCAGAAACCATCAGGTCTCTTTATGCTGCTGTTTTTAGTAAGCCTGATTTCTTGGTGAAAAACAGCTGTTATGTACTTGGACTATCTGAGTTCAAAGACATAATCAACAAACCTCATAGTTCTGCAGTCAGAAAGCTGTTTAGTTCTATGAGACTAAGGACTGATTGCAGGATTAGAATATCCCCAATAACAGCTGGGTGCATCTGGAGAGTTCTGCAGCCATAGTTTCTTTCTTCATCTCATTACAGTCATTGGTTTCTATTGTTTCTTTCTACATTGATCTGAGATGCAAACAAATTTTAAAAATTCAGTTAAATTTCCCAAATGAAATGTAACTGTGATGCTTTTCAGGATCAAAGATAAAAACCATCACGTAGCTATATGCACTTCGCAAATTTGAGAAAAACTCAGATCTTACTTGCCTTGTATGGAGATATTGAAGCATATGGATAAATAATTAATAATGCATATCATAAAATAGGATCAATTAAAGCAATAAAAATGTAATCAATGACGTTTAGCACAGGCACAGGATTTTAATTTTATAAGAGTGGTGAAGAACATACACCTTCAATTATTACAGTTGTCTCTAGAAGTACCACACGACCTGGTCACTGCAAACAATGACAGCCATTCTCAATTAACTGGCTAAAATCCCTGGTTTTTTCTTTCTAATTCCTGTTTGTGTGCATTCAGTGCCTATTTCAGGGATAAGGAGAGACCCTTATTTTAGTACCCTCCTGATTTACAAATCCAGTTCTGCCAGGCAAGCTGGAGCTGGTTTATAACAAGTTTCCCCGGTAAACACGAACCCATTCATAACTTGAATGAAACGCTCACCCGAGGAGCTGTGTAACCAAATTTACAGATCTTTCCAGTGAAGCAGGGGGCTGCAGAGCCACCTCCAGTAAGTGCATTCCACTTTGTCAGAGCACGCTTTCCCCATGTGCAGAACTCAGGGAAGAGCACCAGTTCCCGAGGTGAGGCTCCTGTTGGCTGCAGGTGGATGCAATCTCTGAGCTGATGGATAAAGTGCAGTGGTGGCAGCAAGGGAGGCAGGAGTGAGGCAGTGCAGCTGCAGGGCTTTATCAGAAAGCTTCATAGTCTATCTCTCGCTTGAGCTTGCTTGTTTGTGAAGTTGCTCATATGTCAGCACTTGCAGGTTAAGATTCCTCACGTTCTTAATGGCATGGACAGTATGGACTTGCAGAGATATTTTCCCCCAAAATAATCTGTGCAGTTTTGCAGCCTCTGTAAAGCAATCATCCAAAGCTGGTGAGCAGGACTGCTTTTCCTCAAATGAGTGTTTCACTCAATTAAATGCTAACATGTGCTAACATCCTTTAGTTGCTGATAATTTTCATTCATTTTGTCTAATAATTATTTTTAAAGTTGAATTTTTAACCATAGTGCTTAAATGATTTTATAAGGATTTATCATTAAACCATCTGTATTCAGTGCTTTAATGCAGGCTGATAATCAATTGTGCAGTATTCTCTGGAAAGGAAATCACTCTCCTTCTAGAATAATCTGTTATTGTGCCACTTTGTAAACACAGTTTAATTATTTTCTTGGAAAGTGAGCAAAGATAAATGTAGAACTTGACAGTAAAAAAATGCTTATGTTACCAGAGGTATCCCAAAATACTTTAGACAGACAACAGAAGATGAATTTTCTCGCAGAACTTTTTAGCTTAAGCTCTTTCTAATCTTCACAGACATAGAAGCAGGAGCCCTTACACATATTTGAAATAGGTAAGAAAAAAAAGTTGAGGATTTTTTTTATTTCTAATTTTCAGCTTTAAAAGAAATGTTGTGGTGCTTGCCTTGATGCTTTGGAATCACAAAAAGCATTTTCAGATTCATTCCAATGGATGTTTTCTCTTGGCAAGGTTTGTTGTTTCCAGCAGACTGACCCCATCTTAAAAATTTTCCCAAAAGCTTCTTGGTCTAGAGCTGAGTTCAGAATTTGTGTAGACTTAAAAATGAGTATTCAGAAGGAATATCCATGGGAATGGTAGCTGTGAGTAATAGAAAGGGTCACCCCTTAATCCTCCTTCTGCCCCTCTGTGCTGTCATTGCTGTCTCCTCAGTGTGAAGGAGGAACTAAATCAGAAGCAATGCAAGTCAAAGCTACTAAAAAGTAATTTTTTAAGACGTTCTTGCCCCTGAAACCATCACTCTCCTTTACTGAAAAAGCTGCTTTATACAGCATCCCTGTCCTCTAAGCTTCTTAAAATGATAATGAAAAGAGCAGGGCATATCTGCTGAGTCAGCTGCTGCTTTATTAGAAAACCAACTGGGGGGGCTGGAGAGGGGGAAGTAAAAATACCCTGGTGAAGAGAGTTCACTGCAGAGTCAGTTCAATAAAACTCGTGCTTCCCAGTTCTGGCAATGCATTTGAACATTTCAAAGGGCTTGATAAACAGCAATAGCCTTGTCTCCCACACATTAAAGCTTCATCAGCCACATTATATGAAAAGAAGAAAAACCTGGCAGAACAGTAAAGCAAAGGGTAAGGTGTTCCTTGGATGGGTCAAGGTGCTCTGAGTTCCTCTTGCTTTGCCGAAATAACAGCATTTCTTTTCTGGCAGCAGAACATCTGTAACCTCTGTCTGTCTCAAAGCAGCACATCTGTTCACAGTTATGGGTCAGTACCCATACAGGAAGCTTACTCGTACTGCGCTCAAAGAGGCTGGATCAGAGCTCCCAAAAAGCATTCCTAGAACTTTAATTAGTGAAGGAACAGAGGATAAAATGAATGCAAATCAAATCCATGAGAGTTAAAACCCCGAACAACTGCTTTTAACCTGATGAACATCTAGACAGAGCTATAGGCAACAATCATAGTGTTTTATTCAATGTTGTATTTTTTAATTGAGTTTAGTTCAAATTCCTGATTCTAAAAAATACCAAGGAGTAAAATTTATATCAGTAGTGCAGCAAAGCACATAAAGAGCCTGGTGGGCTGTCTGATCATAATGAATTCATAGCACAGCATGTTTTCTGAAGTCATTCCTGTCCTGTCAGCTCAGAGCTGCTGCAGTGCTTCCCTCTCTCAGGTAGCTTCTTGGAAATACTTCCAGCTTTAGAGGGAATGTAGAAACATACAGCACACACAGTTTGCAGTAACATTAAACCAGTTTACTGCTGCTACAGTTGCCCTGTAAAGAGCACATTTATTTCTTTTAGTTCTCTTACCTCTGAAAATATATTTTGAGTGGATTGAGATGTATGTTTTCAGTCCTAAAATATGTAGGCCTATGCACATGCAGCTTTCTAATTATAATATCTGCCTTGCACCCAGTTATTCCAAGTCTGCTTTAACTGGAATACAGAAATATTTCTGAGAATAGTAACACCAAAACCTTTTCCCCTGTGGCAAGAAAGACAGATCAGAAGACAATTTAGAAAACTAAAATTTAAAATACCTTTGTATTTCATAACATCACCCAATTACTTTGGTCAAAAGAATTAATGGACTTGCTTGAAACATACAAATATTAGTAAAAAATAGACTGAGCTGACATTTTCCCTTGGATTGGTTGTGCTTCTTGATAATCTTAACTGTGAGGCTGACCTTGGTCTCCACCTTAAACCCACTTAATGTAGTCCAGTTTTATTGCTGTGTCTTGGAATGAGCTGATAATACTGAAATTTGCCTACAGGATGCCCCACTTCTCAGCTGCTGGAAATGTGGTGTTAATCTTTCACTAAAAAAGGAAATTACATTTCCATTTTCCTATTTCCTCGAAGCACAAGCACTTCAACATTTCAGTGTTCTAGCAGTGTCTATTTCGTGAACTCTAAATTCCATAATGAAGTCCCTGAAGGAGGTCACTGCTGCAGACAACAACTTCTAACACTCTAAAAGTTGTAATTGCTAAAGCAAATTAATTTGATGACTGATCTTTTGTTCTTAATTGACAGTCATGCCTTGTGAGAAGCACACTCACCATGGCATTGTATGCATTCATTTGTGTGGCAGGAAGTGCTTTGTAACTTCTAGAAATAATGTATAAAATATGACTGGGATGTAAAAATGTCTAAGTTATTTACATAAAGACACTTGGGAGGTTTATAATGTGCTCATCTCTGGCTTAACTCTCTTCTAATTGCAGTTAATAAAATGCCTCCCCTTCCTGAAGTTCGAAGGGCAATAATGTTCCTGCTGGATAAGCTGTGGCTGAAGCTGCAGCTCCTGAGACTTAGGGGATATGGGGAAAATTCTGTCTCTGTTGCAGGGATTCCATCTGTCCACCTGCCAACCACATACTAGACACCAGAAAATCACTGCATCGTGTTGGACAAACTCCTGCTCTGCTGCAAAAGCTTGAACTCATGCCTAATATTTATGCAGTTAGACATGGAGAAATTATTGACATATTATTGAATGGCAGAATTCGGTCCTTTTAAGATGCTTGAATATCAGCATTTTTTCTTGTGCAAAGTCCTGGATACCTTCACAGTGCATAAACAAAAAATGTTAGTAATGCCCCTGAGCCATCAAATAAAACTAGACAAAAGCATTTGCAAATATGTAAATATTGTCTCTTTTACTAATAAATCCAGCAGTTTAATACTTACAGGTGTTTGAATAATACCAGTTTAAGGCTTGAATTGATAGTAAAGCTCTAAATGTGAGACCGTGGGATGTGAGGAAAGAGCTTTCAGCATGGATTCTGTGTTGCAAGTGTTCTTTCAGGTTTGTGAGCTTGATAAACAATTTCAGTAAACTAGCTTCAGACACCACTTTTCAAAGACCTTAGTGCATGTGTCAGCTGATCCTCTATATGCAAGTACCACAGAAACAGACCCTATAAAAATATTACCTACTGGGCATAACCTAGAGAATAGCAGCCATTACAAGCATGGTTTTTAGAAAATGAGCAGAAACTCAAGCACGACAAATGTTATTGCAATTGCTCTTATGGCACCAAGGTCAGAAAGTTACGTAAGAGGCAATGAGTGTCCAGTTTTCTATAGAAAAGAGTTTTACTCATTTTTTCTGTGCACAAGTTGAGGGGAGAGAAGAGCCTGTCAGTGATCATAATTAAGCATCAACAAGCTTAGTTCAGAATCAACAAATATAAACTAGGCAAAACTGATGAAGGTGTATTTGAAGGCTATGATTTGAACTGAAGGAGTTACCATAGCCTATGTAGTTAGATCCAAGTCTTCCTAGAGCAGCAAAAAGCTTGAGTTTCCTCTTAAAAAATAACTTTGGCCTTAATGACTATGTGTGCTGTCTGGCAG
This sequence comes from Pachycephala philippinensis, assembly GCA_013397055.1. Lineage (NCBI taxonomy): Eukaryota > Metazoa > Chordata > Aves > Passeriformes > Pachycephala > Pachycephala philippinensis. Next base: position 1,472,835 of record VWZT01016783.1, read on the forward strand.
CAGATACCAAAATCTCAAAGTACACCGTGGGCTGCAATGGCTAAAACAATTAGTGTAGTAAGTTGTTTCATGTAACTTTTTTGTCCCAAAATATTCAGAGCAGGTAATTTTTTCTGCTTGCTTTCTTTGGAACCTGAACTTTATTAGCGGTCGCTGTAAGACATGTAGCAAGGTCCTTGTTAACTTCAGGTTTGCCGAATTTCCAAAGAGAACATCAGCATGGATAAAGTTCTATTCAACAGGTCATTCAGAAATGGAATCAGAACGTTTCATGAGGCTCTGTGTGCCTTGCATGTGATTGATGCTGCATGTTAAAATACAGTAGAGAAACCTGTAAAGATTTCTTCTGTATACACAGTAGCACACAGAAAAGAAAGCTGGCAAAAGCGCTGAGAACAGTTAAAGTGCAGAAGGCGATGATTTATATTGATGTTTAAGGCCGGAGAGAAGCATATGATTGTTTTATCAAACATTAGGAGTTTTCCCAGAGAAACTTTGCCGGTTTTGTTGATAAGTGCACAGCTGACTAGTTGCTTTTCACTCTAGCAAATTATTCTGTTGATTGATAGCTCCGTTAATTTCAGAAGGAGCCTTCTTGCTGCAGATGCAGCTGTGAATTCTAATCAAGAGAAGCAATTAACTGCTATCTCTGTGGCTGCAGAGGAGCCAACTGGAGAACCAAATGTACTGAGAACAGTCCTTAGCAGATAACTGAGAAGAGTGAAATCCTGCCTAATATTTACTCCCTATAACATTCCCTTAAGTTCCTGAAGTACTTCAGTATTTAGTAACTGGATTTGTCAGTACTACTCGATCAAGATTTCTATTTTCGTTATTTTTAATTTTACTTAGTTTAGCAATTGGTAAGAGGGGTTAAACAAGAAAGACCTTACACTGTGATTAAGTTAAATAACTAACTCCCACGCTTTTAGTCTGGATACAATATACGTATCCTCTGTCCCAGGTGGATTTTTAAAGATTGTCTGCTACAGATTTCAGTGAAAGCAAGCTTGATGCCAGGCCATATAAAGCCCAATGTCAGCATATCAAACAATATTAGAGTGAAAACTTTTCAGGATTATGTCTTTATGGTGTTCAGATACAGAAGTTTTAGAATTTTATCCATTGTAACTGTTAATATTGATAGTCACATGAGTAAGAAGAAGAAGAAAGCAGGTGTATTTTTTCAGAAGTGATTAACTACAATATAAAAACAGTATCGCTGATTAGAGTTGCTAACCTGGTCTATAATATTCTTTCACACACAATTTTTCACTTTAATGTCAGTTGAATTCTATTCTCACTGAGTGGAAAAAGTAGCAGTTAAGTGAAAAAAAGGTCAATCCATTATTTAAGCAAATGAAGATATAAAAAGTTTATCTTACATGAGGCTGATACAGTAATACCCCTTCTTTTTATATTCTGTGTAAAGAAAAACAATTTTCTATAAAAACAGTCAGGTTTCATGAGCAGGTATTGACCATACTTCTTACAACTGCCACCCTTAAGTAAAACAAAGACCCAAAATAACCTTCACAACACCAGCTCTTACTCATCCTATATTTTGATTTTCGTTATCTCATTTGCATGATGCATTTGCAAACTGATAAGAGAAAGGAATTGTGCCCATGTTTCAAGAACTGGGGCCGGCCTGGCCTCCAGCTGTTCCTGATCTTGAAAATTGCAAGGCTACAAGCTAGCAAATTAAGATTCGTCAGAACAGCTGAATTGCACTGGCTTAGAATTGAACTAAAAGGCTTGCTGAGTGTTTTAAACCAGCAGCAGAAGGAAGTGGTTATTGATTCTTCTTTTTTTAGTTGTCAGATAAAAATTTAGGAAGTGTTCAGGTATACTTGGAGCAATTTAACAATGCATACGAATATACTCACTGACATGCCTGTGGGTAGTGCTGCGTGGTGATTCACTAAAATTGCTTATCAAATATTTTAAAAGAATTTAAAAGAACAGGGTAAAGGTAAGATTAATAGGGACATTTCTACATTCTAGAAGAAAGTACCTTGATGTGTAAAGCTAATCTTGCTTTTGGAGCAGAAGTGAGGGAAATTACTGCAATTTAATCATTACTTTCTTTTGTACAAAATGAAGCCTATGCTTAGGCAACTAGCATATACCTCCTCGTTGAAATCTAGTTTAGGATTGCTTTAAAGCCTGTATTTAGCTTCAAGAATGAACTGAGTGTTTTTCTGGATCACATGTAGCTGTTCTCTTTCCAAATATCTTAATCCCAGCTTCCCTCAGTGGTGATGCTGCCATGGCCCCGAGGGCACTGAGAGTCTGAATAGCACTGAGCAGCCACCCTGGGGCCTCCAGCACCCAACTGCCCCAGGAGCCCAGGACACACATTCCAGCTGAGCCCGGAGCCTTCCTCCATGCCCTGTGCTGCAGGACTGCCCGAACATCCCTGCCTGGCCCCCGTGTGTGTCCGGCCACGGATCCCACTGCCCATGGATCCCACAGCCTCTGCCCACGGAGCCATTTCCCGGCCTGACCTCAGCCCTGCCTCACGGCTCGGGCCTGCCCGGCAATCCCGGGGCTGTGGCTGACCCTGGGTACCAGCACTGGGCCCCATCCTCGTGGCTGACTTGCGTTCCTGCCCAAACCTCAGCCCTGCCCATCCCCAGGGTCCTTCCTGGAGATCTGGAGATGTGGAGGCTGCTGCTGGCACTGCCAGGTTGGCTGTGCTCGGGTGCTGTGGGGCTGGCAAGCTGCATTATTGCCCTCAGCTCCCCACAGCAGCTGCTCCTGCTGCTCCTTTTTGCAAGGCAGCTCCTTCTTTTGCATGCAGAACTCATACCTGGGTCACCTGGCAATTTACAAGGAACTTCCTAATGACATAGGAAGGAAGTTTGGGGTTTAAAAATCCATTCATCATGGGCAAGAAATTTGAGAACTAAAATGAGCTAGAGACTTCTTGAGTCAGGGAATTCAGAATCCAGCAGTTGAAAACAGCCATATTTCATCCAGAGGAGGCCAAAGAAGATCTGTTCTCTTTTCTGTCATAGATAGCAAACTGTAAAACTTCCTCTAATGTGCAATAACATCCATCCAGGCTTTCTTGTGAGACAAATTGTGTGGTGTCAGTTACACAGAGGAAAGCAGGCAGGATGGGAAAAGGCAAGCTTTTAAAGTCTGGCAAATTTAGTCCTCATTCATCCAGAGTTAAAATTAATTGCCTTTGGATCAGTATTACATTAATTGTAAAGGCTGTTTCTCTGGTTTCAGCTTTTAATAATCAAGACAGTCTTCCAAGTGTTCACTATGCTCCAGCTCTTTCATTTAGTTCTGTTTGGAAAACTGCTTCTGGAAGAACTCTGAATTCTAAAGCCAAATTTGTACTGGGGCAAGCTCTGTTGATGGCAAGAAATTTCCACTGGTGAAAATTTGACCTAACTTTTGGACTATCCCTTTAGAAATAGCTTTGTGTATGCCAGCCCACTAGTAGGTGGGTCAGAAATGGTCTATTCATATGGTTACTTGTAAGTATAAAAGCACCAATTGTTTTAGACACATAGACATTGGTGATGTTTATGATAAATTTTGCTTCCTACTTGCTGTGACTAATGTTTGCCTCATTGCTTTTCCAAAAAAACACATCTCCCCTTCTATGCCCTAAATCCATGATGTTTTATTTACTATCCTGGCATAGAAGAACTTTTGAGATGGTAGAAATAATTTCGGGATAGCAAAATGCCACAGTGGGTTTTTTTATTCCATCCAACAAAGAGAGAAATATTTTAACTGCAAAATACTTGGTCAAGATGTACTGCTGTACCCAAATAAATTCCCTGTGTTTGCCAAGAAAAAAAACAACCCTGCAGAACAAAAGAAAATTTGGAATGAATAAAAAGTTCAATAGGAGTAGATGCTATCAGAACTGCTCTTTTACTTGAAAGGAACATGAAAAACCTTTTGTGGTGTTCCTATTAAACTCTTAGAGGATACTAACTTCTCGGAAAAGTCCTCCTGTTTGCAATGTGGTATGCATGGCCATTGACTCCCAAGCTGAAACAGACTTAGCATCTCACTTTTAACCTGCCATCTCTTTGGTTTTCAGCACATTCAGGGATTTCAAAGTCTATAGCAGTGGTCCAGTCAAGCACAGTATTGTCGGTGACAGTGGTGAAAAGTACTCCTGCTCCTTCAACTCCGGCAGTTTGCTCTATGACACAATCACTGCTCCCTCAGTTGTTACAAAGGGCACAGCCAGGCCTTGAGTGGTGCCAAAGAGCTGTGTTTAGGAATAAACACACATTATTCAGATTTTTTAAATTACTCTTGCATCCACAGCTGACTTTAACCTCTTCCTTCTAACCAGCTGGATCTGGAGCACTACCTTTATTTCTTGCAGTTGACAAACTGGCAGGCAAGAGATATGTAAAATCTGTAACTTCTGATGTTCTCAGTTGTTCCCTTTTAATAATGAAAAGCTCCTACATATTTTGAATGGAATATTGACATCTGTTTTGACAGTGTTGGTTAAGTGTTTTCATAGTAATTATTCTTGAAAAAGGAAAAGCAGTTTGAAATGCAGCTCTAGGCTGAGTTCCAACTGGGATAATTACATGCTACCTCCCTTTAATCCCCCTCCAACATTGTTTCTTCTGATGTTCCTTAGCTGCTGGCTTTAAACTATTGTTCACTGCTGCTCAGCAGAAGCTCCTGCTCCTTTCAGACACGGATGCACAGTCTTTGTATATCATTATTTTAATCAAGGAGTCCTGTAGTTTCAGAATTGCTCAGTTTTGGTCCCCGTACCTTTGGGCAGAACACGGCTGATCCCAAGCAAATCCTACTCCAGCTCTTCACATATCGAATCTCAGCACACCTCAGGTGGGAAGGCAGCCATAAGGATCAGCATATAGTTGGCGTACTTCCCCTTTTTTTAAGGTGAGAGGAAACTGAGGTAAACTCTTCAACATTTATTGAAGCAATCCAGATATTTGTTTCATTAGCTGTGGTGACTTTGAGTCTGCTTTGGGCCTGAATGTGCTGTCTAAGAAGCAAGACAAACTGCTGATGGCTCACAGGGTCACTGACCCAGCACAGGTAATACCGGGTGATCAGAGAACTGATTTATTTCGCCTTCTCAAAAATACCACTGTCCCTCTCATCCTTGCTTAGTCTGGCCAACACATGAATGAAAATTACTTCGAATTTTTTTGTCCACAAGGAGTGTTTGAAAAATGAAACATCTTTCTTTTGCTGTGATTTAGCCTCTCTCTCAGTAAATGGTCCTCCAGAAACTACAATATCCTTGGTTCTGTGGCACCTCCCCTCTGTTTCAGTGTTGAGATGAGAGTCTTGAAGCTATCTCAGGGTGGGAAAGGCTGTTTTATTTCCTTCAGCCAAATCAGTAGCCTTGTTTTCAGAACAAAAAGTCACTGATGGGAATAACAGTTCTTTTTGGTGAGAACTGAACCGGTTCGCAGTGTAACGGTTGTGATAAACGTCGCCTCCATGGTTTGACTGAACCAAAACAAACTGGCACTGCCAAGCAATTAAAATGCAAACAATGAAGATTAAACTGTATTGAAAAAAAAAAGAAAAAAAAAACCTGAATAGAGATAACTAAATTGCAGTTGGGGCAGGTCAGATTCACAGCACAAAACCTGGACCAAAGTCCTATGTGAATCTAAAAGGAATGAGTTAGCAACTGATAATGCAGGAAAAAGGGACACAACTTTCCTCTTGGGAATGTTGATCCCACTGATGTGGCATGGACTCTCCTTGTCCCTTCCAGAAAGCTTAACTGCTTTGCTATCTTTTTTTCCTTTCTATTTACTAGAGGCAAGGGAGAACAAAACAGACTTGAGAATTGTACTGCAAATGCTGTGGCCAAATGTGGAGGATGTGCTGTTTGAGTTAGTAGTGTGTGTAGTATTTACTCCTTTTGGAAATAAGCAGTGGGTTCAAAAGGAAAAAACAGCTTCCTCAATATTGGGCCTTTTTACTGTCTTTTAAACCCCCCACTGAACTTGCTGACATTTTGCAAGTTTGTGAAATCCCTTCACAAGCTGTGGCAGATTGCTGATTACTGTGGCTGTGTCACAGTAACCAATATTATAAGGCTCTGCTTCATCTCTGTCTCTCTCTTTTCACTGTAGTTTTGCTGGGATAAAGTGCAATGTACATAGAACTGTAAATCTGGGGACATTGCTAAAATCACTCCTGTTCCAGTGACTTCCACGGAGCTACATTGCTTTATAAGGTGGTTGATAGCCCTAAGGTGATGGACACTGAAGGGTGCAGGAGAATAATCCAAGATTCACAGGGACTAAGGAGGGTGTAAAATGGGAAGGGACATGGAAGAGGTGGTATTCTGTGTTTCAAGAGTAGTTGACTGAAGAATCACATCTGGTCCCATTGAGAAGGGAATTTAATATGCACAAAAAATTGTTACTTGAAGGCCAGGGAAAAAGTTTAAGCACATTAGTGGTCAGATTGGCAGGCCGTGTAAAAAAATGGGAATTTTCCAGAGAATGTGTTGTCAATAGAGAAGTGAAAGTAGCAGGGGCTACAAGACAAATCCAGTTCCTAATACAGAGGCAAAATTATAGTATGTGTAGCATGGAAAACCATCAGAGTGATAATACTGTCACTTAAATGAGTGTTCTGACTGATTCAAATAGCTGTGGAGTTACTGACATAATATAGGAGTAATAAAGACTTTTGCAGTTATTGGTGAATTTGTTTGCTGAATTTTAATGTTATTCAAATGTGTCATTTACTTGGGCTTTAATTCTACTTAATTTGTTAACGGAAGGTATCTAGAGAATGCAAAATGAAATTTTTGTTAGCTCCAACCATAATGAGTCATTTGTAAACAAGCATAAAAGCTTAGAGACAGAAATACACCACTTTAACATCAATGATAAAGTTCTTTGATTCTTTCACCACTCTTATTTTATGTGGCCTCAGAGATCTGACTTTTGATTTTCAGTAAGAAGTTTATGGGAGGCATTTTAACAAAAAGCAAAGCCGGGGAGTTTCACTTTAAGCACATTTTATCTTATATGAGAGATATTAAAATCTTCATTACAAACTATGTACCTTCCCAGATACTGATAATGAACACTGTGTATCCAGAAAATAACAGTTAATACTGTTTTTAGTTCATGGAGAAGTTCATATGTTTGAAATCTGAGTGAATTTCCATGTTCAGACCAAAATTGGTATGTACACACCAAAAATCAAGTATCTACCTACACACACATATGTCTGAAATAATAAATCATAAATTTGCAGGCTTCCAGAGATTTTGTGNATCATCAATATAGAAAATATTTTCCATTGCAAGTAGGTTTGCTTTTCAATTAAAAAACCTTGCAAAGGCCTATTTTGGTACTTTCTAAACGCAGTAGCATTCTTTTTAGTTTGAAATTGTTCTCATAGCTAATGATTCAATAAAAATGATTTAAAATCTGCATATAATAACTCAAATTTCTATCTCAATTTCACATTGGAGGATTTCTGGAATCTCAAGCATGGTCATATAACAAAAGTTCCCCACCTACTTTTGGTGTCCAAATTGAAATTGTTAAATGTAGTGTGAGGTGTTGTCCTGATTTGCTGCACTAGGAAGACTTTGAAAAAAATTCCTTTCATTTCAATGTTATGGGAGATAAGTCACTTAAATGTAAGCCTTACTAAATCATAGAATATTCGTAATATTCTGAGTATCACAATGGGGAGTTCAAAGTGCACCTCTCAGAAATATACCTGAAAACAAAATTAAGACACAGAAATAAGGTTTATTGGTCGCTCCTTGGTATTATCTACTGCAGAGGCCCCTTTACCCACAGCCAATATAATTTTTCTTCTGCTTAGAGAAATGCAAAGCCCTTTTCAGACTAGAGGAGTCATCAGAATCCAGCAAACCCACTGTGACGAGTGATTAATTGGGAAAGGAAATAGATGAACTGATTGCATCCTTTGCTCCCACAAATAGACTGTGTGAGAATCATGAACTTTAATATCATGGATCCTGATGTTTGACCCTTCTTTTTATGTATAGCAAGTGAGGAAATAGGGTTTTGGTTTCTTTAGCATGATTTCAGGGAATCTCTACTATTGAAATCATATATAGTCTCATTTATCACAAGCTTTTTAAAATATTGAGCTTTGGTAACATTCAGGGCTACAAATTCCAGAAAGCATTGCTGTGATCCTGTAAATAGAGATATAAAATTGGGTTCCTGCTCTTTCAAAACATTTTTTTGCAAAGTCACTGCGAAAGCTGGACATGTCTGGAATCCAGTAGTCGGCCAATTTTTTTCCATAGTTCTGTCCTCGCTTTTCAAGCACAAAGAGACCTTTTGGTTGCTTGGTGTGATATGCTAAACCCAGTTCTTAGCAAATGCCCAGGAGCAGCATTGTGCAATAGACACCCCAACAGAAATTGTGTTAACCCTGGGACCTGCTGGGCAGAGCCATTGTCTCTGAGAGGTGTGCAGCTCTCCAGGCACCTGAGCCCCTGACTCGAGAATTGAAAATGTGACTGTAATGCCCCAAAAAAGGGCCCTCACATTACCAGTGGGAGTTTGGAAAGGCAGAGTTGTTGGGGTTTTCCGGACTTTGGTTTTTAATCTTATGGTATTTTAATGGAGAATGAAATATGGACACAAACCCAAGTTTTAGGTGAGTTTTTGAGACCACTGGGGTAGTTTATTCCTGATCAGATGGAAATTCATAAGATCAGATTGAACCTCATAAGAAGATGGCTTATACACAAATTCCAGTATTTTTCTAGCAATTTTTCCCTTTTTATTACCTGAGGTTTTTATAGATTTCATAGCTACTGAAGAGTTGGAGGAGCACTGGCATTGGCCTTTTTAGGGCCTGGGATATCCGAGGTTTCCCATTCTGAGTAACTGTTATTGTTGTTTCTGAAAGCAAGTACCAGGAGAACTTGATATCCAATGTGCCAACCCATTCTGAAAACGTGGAAGTAACAATTTTCTGCTGAAATACTGATGGTAGTGGATAGACATTGAGTAACAGAGACAGATGGATAAGTAGAATGTGTAAAAGCTACAAGAGCAACTATTTAGGAAAGTTGACAGCTATAAATATAACACATTGAAAATTAATTTACAATGTTCAGCCTGTCTGTCCCACTTTTCTGTCTGGGACCTATGTTAACATTATACACTTAAGACATTATACCATTATTCTTATTTTAATGCATTTCATGCCGATAGATTTAACATAAACAGAGGTGCTGACAGGAGCTTCAGTTTAAACAGGTTTAAATGTGAATTTGACTTTATGATTCTCATCAGGGAAAAAGACTAAACAGTTTAAGTTGATTAAATTTTCTTAAAGCTGCAGCTAAATATAATGAAAGCCATTTGTGCATTTTTTTTCAGGAAAATTGAGTGCCTCAATGTTAGTGACTGACAGCTTCATGCAATGAATTCTTTTCTTGTGAAACAGAGTCAAAACAGTTTCTATTTTTCATAAACTTCTGCAAGGTAGTTTCAATTTTCTGATTTTCAGAGGAAGCATAGCTTGCCCATTTAAAAGTGGGTTTATTAGACCAAACTATATATGTCAAATTACTAAAAATACAGATCATACCAGATATTCCCTAAATATTATGTTTTCTTGTACTATGGACATCACAGTGAACAATTTTTTTCTTCCTTTTTTTTTAAATTAAATTTCTCCTTTTTAAATTTTATTTATGAAGTGTTCTGATTAGGTAAAGCCTAGAGCTCTGACTCAGCCTGAATAGTTATTTAGGCACAGACCAGATTCCAAGCATGGGCTATCACGTGAAGAAAGGTGGTGGTGTGAACTTTAGAAATAAATACATAGGTCAGGCTCTGGCTAAAGCTATATATATTTACTAGAGGTTACTTTTGCACAGGAGAAACGTCATGTCCCTGCTCTGAAACAATGCCATTTAAACTATATTTAAGTGGAATACTGCATCCATATGCAGACTTTTTTGTGATCTTTTCCCTGGAACAGGATCTGAGTTGCACTGTGTGTGTGTAGATGCATTTTGAATGTCCTTTTCTTCAGTCACTGAATGGAAATAATACCTTCAGGATTCCCAGCTGTATAGTGGCTTCTCAGTGTTGAGGATTGCCCATCACAGTGTGAGGACACCATCCTCCTGTACAGCTAACTTTGGGACAAAAAGCCAGAAATATTGGCCCAGGGGTGACCACCTGGGAGGGATAAGTGCCACTTGACCAGTCCAAGGGATCCCGGACTGCAGAAGTCCCACACACAAGTCAATTTTCTTACAAGTGGAAATCTAGGAAAGCTTCAGCTTTATTTTTGGTCAGAAATTGATTCGTCGTCTTCCTGTTCCTGCAAATTACAGAAATACGCCTTCACAAAAACTCAATCCTTTTTGACATGTTCTTAGGAATTATTTAATATTCTTGGCTCCAGTGTGGTATTTCATAGGACAGGAACTCAGAAAGAAATGCTCTGTGTCTTTGTAAGGGGTTTTTTTTTTGAAGCTGCCTGAAAAATCAGATTAGACATCACAGCCTGTGTCACTTTTCAGTGCACTCTATTGAACTTGCAACATCTTGCTGCAAGTTTGTTTGACATCTTTTGCCCCATTGGTGTTAAAAGTCATGCAAGTCCACTGATGCCAGCTTTGGAAAACAACTTTCCATAATAAATCAGTTTAAATTATGTTCCTAGTTAAGTGATAACATGGGTAACTGGTCAGTTCAAATACTTGGCCTCTGGTTCCCTCTGACTTCATGAGAAATCACATCCCTGCTCTGTGCCTCAGTTTCCCTTCACCTCTCCATCTACAGATACACCAAATCATGTGTTTGGAGCAAATTTAGAAACTTAGAGAAAGAAGAGCAAAACTGCTTTGCATTGAGCATATACTTATCAGTTAAAATTACTGTTTTCTACAGTTAGAGTTACATAGAAAATAAGGGAAATTCTCATGACTGGTGTGTCAAACTTAGTTCTGCTGGTGACCAAGAGTCTGCATTTAGGTGGACATTGAAAAATCTTTCAGGTGTATTTTCAAATTTGTCACAATTCCCCAACCTGCATTCCAACTATGACACTGAGCAACAGAACCTCAGCTGTTTTTTCACCAGCTTGAAAACTTATTATTAGCTCTGTCATCCTCTAATTTTTAAGGCATATTTTTGGCACCAGTTCCTTCACTTCTTGGCCATTTTTTGAGCATAAAATAAGACCACAGCAGCTTCCACACTTGCCAGGCCTGCAATAGGAAGTATCCTTAGGGATAACTGTCTCAATATTTGGAAACATATCCCTCTGGTGTCACTAGATTGCAAGTTTCCAAGGATATCTTTGGATAGTCCCGCTATTAGATTTATTCAGAAAGTCAGAGGGGTCAGTGAGTGCATGGGAAAGAGGATCAGTAGAAGCAGTAAAGGCAACTATATGTAATGATTCATTGCAGCGAGAGATTTCATCCTAATGAAAATGACCCTGGAACCGACGCTTGGAATGTTGCCTTGCAACTTTTTCAGGTATTATAAGCTACAAATCTTTTTGATCCCACTATGTACCTAATTCAAAGTCCACCCTATTTTAGGGAAACTGAGGGAGTGGCTTGAAGGAATGATGCTCCTGGAAGCAGCACCTCCAGAGCTGTTACCCACGTTTGGCTGGGCAGCGTCCAGGCACGAGTGGGAATGAGCAGCTCCTGCTGCTCTGCCTGACAGGGCACCTGGGGGGAGACCCTGGCTCACATGCACCAGGAGAGGACAAGAGTGCTGTGCTCTCTGTTGGACAACGGAGATGCTAAATACATGGATTTAATCAGGGCTTAATGTTTAATAATGGCGCTCATTTATACGTTTGCTTATTACCAGAGACAGTGTGAAAAATCTGGCAAGGCAACTTCAGTGGTAAATGGATTTTGTCTTGCATAGAACGACCATCTCTCTGTCAGCTCTCAAAGCTGTGAAAGCATGCTTGGAGCCACCCCAAATATAACATTGCTATTAACTTCCTCTTCACTTTGCCATAATTGCCTCATGAACTGGAATGTACAACTCCAACCGGCTTACTTGGAGGACAGAAACCTTCTGTTCTTGCCATGCAGAATAAAATAATAAGTAATAAATAAAAGAAAGCTTTTTAATTATAAGGAAGTTCTTCTTTCTGTGAAGACTTTCTCGTGGAAAGTAATAGATGCAGGTTTAAAAAAGAGAGAGCAAAAATGACCTGTGACAAGACATTAAAATATTTGCTTGAATCCAATCCACCCACTCATTTGTAAAACATGCAGTTGACTAGATCTGAAACAAAGGGCAATAAAGATAAACAGCTGGACACTAAACAATTAGCAATAAAATTGGTCATGAATACTTTTTTCCCCTGTTTGCAAAGTTATTGTGAAAGAGAAAAAGAGACTCATTCAGAGTGGCTTTTTTTAATGTATATTTTTAAAATGCATTCACAGGAACGTGTAATTCAGAAATGTGTTGGGCCACATGTTTGTGTCTGTAATACCTTCTCTGGCAGCAAAGACCACACAGACTGCTTTGGGATGTGGAGCCATTCTCTCCAGATTTTTTTTGCAATTTTCTTCTTTTGAGTTATTTCTAGGTCTTAATTCTGAATCTGTGCAATACCTAGTGTAAAGAAGCATATGACTGGAAGGACTGCAGAGAGTATGGACTTTTAAATCATTTAAAGCTCTTTCAGATGTGGATTTTTTATATGTACACGTTAGTACATTAAAAGTACAAAAGCAATGTCTTGGATGGTTTTGCTGTTGCCTCCCTAAAATCCTGTTGTAATTAATGCAAAGACTCCAAAATAGTTTCAGCAGAACTGAACTGATCTTAAACCCTTCAGGGATGGGGCCCAGTTGCATACACCTGTAGTACTTAAAAAAGTATTAATATTATAATCTCAGACTTCACTGCAATGTAGATGTCCCAAAGTCTCTGCCTAAGCCAGGACAGGTGTTTAGAGTCAAACTTTGGGAATCTCAAGGCCTGTTTTGCAATAATGTGTAAATGTGCACTGCAGATTGCTGCCCCCTCAGTCTCTCTGTGTTGTGAGCACTTGCTGAGCTCCACATCCATCTCACTGCAGAGTTCTCCACCTCAAAGAAAGGTGGAATTAGTGATGTGGGAGATGGGGCTCATCTGATCAGTGCCTGGATGCAGGAAGGGGCTGTGTGGATGTCTGATCCATTTGGCTGTGCTTCCTTTTCATATCTGTTTTCCTACAATAAGTGCAGAGAAATATCCAGAAAAGTTCATCTGTTCCATGTACCTGCCCCAGAGTGAAAATGTCTGATTATGATTGCTTTGTTTCCAAACCTGTTCCGTCTAAGGAGTACACTTGGGATATTTGTGGAGGAAGGATATTTTTCTGCATTTTACAAATCTATAAAACCCCCACATTTCTGATAAAGGAACTTGTCTCAGTGTGTGGACACAGAGTACTCCTTAATCCAGCAGTGAATGATGCACAATATGCAGCTACAATAATTGTGTTGACAGCAAAAGTGTTAAAAACAATATAACAGAACTTTAAGATCTTTCATTACTACACAGCCACGAGTCCATAAAAGTATTCCAGCAGATGTAGGGGAGAAGCAACAAAAGCTATTTAATAAAAATATTCATATTTATGCCTAAAGTGGCATCAGAGGCAGAGTTTGTCCTAAACTTGAGGCAAGAAACCTTATGAAAATGACAAGCTTGTATACAGACGTGATGGTAGAAACTACAGGGTTTATTTTATAAGCATTCACTTAAGCACTGCACAACAAAAATGTAACACTTCACTGTTGCTATTCTCACATTTCATAACAGTGCACAGAGAATTCCATTTTGATGTTCTCAGAATTTATGTGATGTCTGTGTTGAAGAGAATCTATAATGCACTGTTTTGCTGGCATGAAGGAAATCATCACTTTCATGTTTGCTGGACTCCAACGACCTTTTTGAACAGAATCCCACATTGATGCTTGTGCTGTTTAGGGGCTGTACCAGGAAATATGCTGTTACTTCTTGGCTTGAGGAAACTGGGAAAGCACGTGCACTTCTGGATCTCTTTTTTCCCCCCAGCAGCTTTTGGTGTGAGGTTTTCTTACATCCTTTTAAAGTGAAAAAACAAATATTTTGCAATCCTTTACTACTGACTTAACAAAGCCCATGTACACCTTAACTTCCCCATCTTCATGGGGTGTGGTGAAGATTAGAGGTCTTTCCTCATCCGACAGGTCTGATGTTAATGTAGGATTTCCAGAGTGGAGTTTAGACTTTTTTCTTCTTCGTAGGCCTCCCATGGCTTTTTATATTGCAAACAATCAAAAGTTTAAATTTTCAGATTGTGGCTATCTCTGATCAGATAGACTGAACATTGCTGTCTACCAAGCCCTCTTAAAAGTTCTCTCTTTTCTAAAGATCGTTTTCCAAACAAACTTCTTAAGATTTCAATTATAAGCTTGGATTCAGCCAAACACAACTGGCTGTTCTGTGAAGTGAGATCTTACTGGACCACATTTCTCAGCACTGTTGGGAGTCAGGGATTAAAGTCACTTTCCATCCACACAGACAACCACAAGTGGCCTGAAGACTTAGAGTATCTTCACAAATGAGACTTAAGCTACACATAATGTGTTTTCTTGCTCCAGCTCTCACAGACAAGGTGACTATTGGAATGATAGCCAAGTATTTTCAATCAAATTAAATACTCACTGAGGTTACTTTCAGTAATAATATAAATCTAACTTTTTATAGCAGAATTTATTGTAATAATTATAAAAAATTTAAGCATGTCTGTCATGAGCTACGTTTGGTACAACTAAATTCTTGTTTACTAATTCAGCTGAGCAAACGGAGGACATAAGCAGCCTCTTCATCCTCTGCTTCTCTGTCTTCTGAACTGTGCAGTCTAGAATTCCATCCCAAAATAAACACATATCAGAAATTTACTAAATGTATAAACAGCTTCTAATGCTGTGTGCGCTTAATTTTAGTCACAGGAGACTTCTGTAGAGGGCTCATGTAGATATATAAGGCTTAGTTCAGAGAAGGAAGGTCTTTTACACTTGTATTGAATTGCCAAAGTGAAATCCCATGATTATTAGAAGTGGAAATGCAGGTTCTAGGCCATTTGAAATATCAGTTTGTGGAAACATCCCCTTCTCCTTAGGTGTGACTGATATAAATACTACTTCAGCAATTATATAAATATTGGCTGCCCAACCAAAGAAATGTATCGGCTAAATACAGGAAATAATTACAAGTTTCATCATGTCTGTAAGAGCTGAAATAAAAATCTCCTAGATGGAGAAGAGAGGTGTATTTCCATTGGTTTACTAGTTTCTGCTAGGACATTTTATGATTATACACAAAGCTTACCTGAACATAGTATGGAAAGGGATTATCAGAGAATCTGGGTATCGTCAGCCACAATGAGCGAAAAACTTCCCAAGGTGAAAGTGGAAGTGCAATTCAGCCTGTTTGAAGGCACCTGTTCATTACTGAGAGATCCTCTGGAATGCAACAGGCTTCTTTGTGGGTAAATCCTTTCTCAGAATCACCACTTAAAGAACTAGAAATGTTCCTATCTGTTCTACTAAAGAATACATTTGAATGCTTTCTTCCCAATGTGGAATGTGGCCTCGCTCAGCCTTTGATGAACAGCAGACACTTGTTCAACACTACCATTAAAGAGCTTCTAGCATAACGTCTTATGCCTATATAAGCAAACAATTTGTCAAGCAGGAAAGAATAATTTTGGTTCTCTGCCATCTGCCCGTTTGAAAGCTTGTCCCACTTGCAGCACAAAGTGCTTAATTCTGCACTTAAAGGGGCAGGAGAGATTGTTGCCAGAATTGCTATCTCAATTGCCATGTTATTTGTTTTTATTACAATAGTTCTGCAATGAGGTTTTGCAGCTTTTCACTCCCCAGAAAAAAATATAAATACAGGCTGCCACAAAAAAAAAGGAGGCACGAGAAATGTGAGCAGACTGAGGCAAAGCTGTTCTCATTTGCATATTCTTAGTTTGAAAGTCTGTGTTTCTTTCTTCTACTATGAAATACCAGTGGGGAGGGATGTGTGGAGCATCAGTCAGTCAGCTACTCAGACAGAAGTGGGGAGGGAGACTGAAGAGATGCAGAGACAGGCTTTGCTGAAATCAATACAAGACTTCTCATTTGTTACCAGAAATGCTGATTATTTTTAGGAGCAGGGCATTCATGATTCATTGCTCAGGATCACTATGAGTAAAGCATTCCACGAAGAGAGCAGAAGATGGTTCCGGTCCCAGAGGCCTTACAGCTAAAGTGTAAAAGAAACATCAGCAGAGACGTGAAAGAACATGAGTGGGATGTTGAGGCTCAATGTGTTGTGCAATTTACCTATAAAATACATTTCAACATCTCGTGAGCAGATGAGGCAGCATGGGGAGCTCAGCAGATCCAGCTCTGGCATTTCACAGAAATGTTCCTGTTAAGGAATTAACCAGGAACATATCTCAGGTTACAAGAATTTCTTGGTGTCAGAGTGGGATGAGGCCTTTAATAACCTGGTGTTTTTGCAGGGCTTGACCTGGGAGTCAATGACCAGGTAAATGTGCTTTAAAAAGTTTTAAGATGGCGTTATTTGAGATAATACAGTTGATCAAATACTGTTGCACAGTCCCATAACATTTTGTTATTAAATGTTAAACATTAAGTTACCCATTTTGGACTTTTCTACTGAATTATGAATCTTTGGCTTTCTAATAGACTACTGGTTTTAAACACCCACTATATTTCCTAACTGGTTGTGGTGAGGCAGAGATAGATAGATAGATAGACAGACAGATAGATAGATAGATCTGTCTCTCTCAATATATAGATATATAGATATATGTATGCCTTTTTTCCATACTTTTTTTTCAGATTTTTTTCTGACCCCTGAGTATGTTGAGCTGCTTTTAGGTAGAAACCTACAATATTAAGTTTATGACTAATCAATTATAAACATTTCTGCTTTTTTTATAGCATATGAGAATTGTCTTTGAGGGTCAGTGTGACTCTGTTTGGTGTGGTTCTCATTTTAAAAAGAAAAATATAGTGTTAGCTGCCATAAAACAAAACGAAAGCCTTAAATGTAAAAAAAAAAAAAAAAAAAAAAAAAAAAATTTAATACAGGCACATGGAAGATATTTGCATGTTTCTTTGTGGCTAATAATGAATAGATTTTCATAGCTGTTGAAAAGATACTGTTGTAATGTGTATTAGAACTGACCACGTCCATTTACCAGGATTGGGCAGGATCATTTATCAGTCAGAACTGCTGCTCTCTGCACTCACTACTTTTATGTTGTACATCCGACTTGGTTTTCAGAGCAGACTTGGAAAAGGCTCCAACCTCTCACAAGGCAGAATGATCAAGTTGTCCTAATTAGGACTTTCGTACCAAGTGTTCCCGGGGTTTGGCCCCATGTCCATCCACTGGAGAAGGTTTGCAGACTCTGCACTGTGGAATTCAGTGCGTGTCTATTGGCAGACAGCTTCTCATCTTCTTTTCTCTCCTTGACTATAAATACCATTCTAAAAAACACTCATTTGACTTGTTTCGGAGAGTAATACACATCAGGTGTTCCCTCTCCTGAAATACTTTTCTGCTAGAACTGCTCAGTGGTTGTGCTCCTGGTCTCCTCTGTTTTCCATTCTGTTCTTATTCCACTGCCCTTCTTTCTCCTAATTCCTTTTTGGAAAGCAAAAAGCAGGCAGTGATGACTGAACCAAACATTTTAGCAAATGGCTGACCCCTTCCTTGGCATTCTGCTCATGGAAGAGATTGAAAGGACCTCCCTGACTGTGAAATGAGAGACAGAAGAGAGACCCCTGGACTTCATTGTGTAAGAGCTTGTCTAGAGTCGGAATTAAAGGAAACACAGTAATGATTCCTGGAGGCTGGTGCTGTGTGGATCAAGCTTTTATTAGCTTGAACAGTCACTGCACTGCACAGGCAGAAGTGGTGTCTCTGGAATGCTTTGTAGCTGGGATCCTGCTAAGCAGCTACTGCAGAAATAATAATATAACCCCATCTCTCAGGGTGGGTGCACCTTAGGTAGGTGCACTTCCAATAAAAGTGTGTAGCGTCCCTTATTGCACAGCATCTCAGCAACCCTTGTGACTTGGACGTGTCCCTGCATCACACTTTCAGTGCAACTGGGAAGTTATAATGCTGAAATTAAAAGCTCATTTCAGCATTGGCACAGATGTAATCATTACCAAAAAAAAGTTACTGTGTATTTGCAATATCTCTAGGCATTTGTGACAGTATTACTGACTGTTGCACATTGGCTTTCTGGAGCAAAGAGCTAAACTTCAACTATCTGTCTGCCAGAACTCAGTGAATTTGGATTGGAAGTGAAGCTGCAGCACATACATTAATAATTTTCTCCAGTAACTTGTTTATTCATTTTCATTCTGCCACTGCTGGGTCAGAGTTTTTGGCAGGAAAGTACTGTATTTGGCAAAAGTCCCACATTCTGTGTGCAACGTATTCATGGTGCAATGTATTCACATAACATACATGCAGCAGGCTGCATAAGTGCTTGGAATTGGATCAATCAGAAGTGATTTGGTGCTTTTGGTAACAGAAGTCTACACAGTGAGTCACATTTTCAAGAGCTCAGAGTGCAGCAGTTCCCAGTGAAGGAATTAGTCCTTTCCCTGCCTACCTGTGAGGCTTAGCCCTTAGACTGTGCACGACAAAGAGCTTGAGCTATCCCTGTGCCTGCCTCAACTCCACGCAATGAGCTTCAGCAAATTGAGGTTTAGTTTTCAGAGGCAGATTTTCAGAGGCAGATACTTAATTGTCTCCTTCTGTCTTTCTCCGAGAGATGATTCCTGCCAATCACCGAAAGACAGTGTTAAGTTTCATAAACGCTTCTTGCTTCATGGCAGATTTTCCGATGGAAACTCCTCTTTTTTGCATTACTCTGATACCGTGGTGGTGGCGTTCTGTAAAGGGAAAGTGCAATTACTCATTAGCCATGGTGCCCTGCTCCAGGGGGGCGCGTGGGGATATTTCTTGTGACTTCATCATTTACAATGAAAGATTTCTCCTCTCTGGCCCGCAGTCTTTGCAAGGAGGAAGGGGAAGCAGGCCAGGTGAGCTGCCTAAGGCTGTGCCTTTTATCAGGAGCAGAGCTGGGATCAGAGCTCGAGAGCAGCTCTCCAGATGCATCTGCTGCACTGTCTGTGCCTAAGTGTGGCACTGACAGGAAAGTCTTGATGAAAACAATGCTATTTAAACATTTTATCAGACGTACCCACTCTATCATCCAGCTCGGAAATGCTTTTGAAACATTTTAATTTTAATGTAGGCTTTCTGATAATTATATTATGGATCAGAGTTTTCAGTTTGCTCTGAATGTTCATATGCTGCAGGACTGCAACAAAGGCTGAAATTTGCAGATTTTACTTCAATGAAAGTCCTATTGAGAAGGAACATGAATATTATTATTTTTCCAGACTCACATTTTTCAGTATTTCTACTATTTTTTCTTTTTAACACAGAGCCCGTTAGAAGTGCCCTGTGGCCATATTTATGACATGAGGCAGAACAAGTAGATTTGGTTGTGGATTTTGTAACTGAAGCTAGACTGCTTTCTACCTTGTTGTTTATGAAGTAACATAATGTCTAATTGGACTAATTTAATTTCAACCATTAAAAAAGCAAATGTGGGGAAAATGCCGTAATTGACAAAACATAAATTATTATTTCCCTGAAGCCAAAGTGTCACTATGCAAAAAAAAAAAAAAAAAGTTATTCTTTGATTAGAGATTCCAGGATTAGGTTTCTCTCTTTTTTCTTCTGTATTTGTATTTTGGTAATTTTTGGGGTTTATAAATTTTGAGGAAAATGTCTAAGCAAATATATTCAAATTCTTACTCCACAAACACAAGCAAAAATTGTCTGTTTCCTCAGACATAAAGTAGGAGGCTTCTAAAAGTAGAGGGTTTTTTTAATATTATACAAAATTTATTAGCCAGGCAGCTATTTCTGATCAAGATACAGCCAAACAAAAAAAAAAAAGAAAAATCTATTTTAAAATCCTCTCATTTGCAGTGGACAAAACAAGTAGAAAATAAGGAAAAGCTTGTTTAGAGAAGAACATTTTCTTTGTTTTTATTCTCTACTGACTCTACAGTATATCTGTTTTTAAACAATTAACAGAGACTACCAAAACCTCCCTCTTCACAATCAAAATATTCCTGTCTAAACCAAACATGTGAGACTTCTGGTATGAAGCCTTCAGTTCTTTAAACGTAACCAACAAACAAGAATTATTAACCTGTTGGCCTGGAATAGGAGATTCAGAACTGTGCCACAGAATTCTTCACAGCTTTCCCAAGAAATCTTACCATTTTGCGTTTTACTCTTTAACATTTGCATTTTAAGCATGTTTTTTTAGCCTGATGTACCTGTGGGCTTGAAACCATGGTTTGAAAGCATGGTTTGAAACACGTGTACAGTAAATATTTGCTGGGGGATGTGTCACTGCATGTCGCTGTCACGGTGAGTGCTGGAGTGAAGCGTGTTTATGGGAATGGGAGACCTTGGCCTGTCCCATTCCTGTCTCTGACTGCCGGCCGGCCTTGGGCAAGTCACAGGATCTGGGCTTCCGCTCGGCTTCTCTGGGCACTGCTGATCCCCAGCACCTTTCCTTTAGGGATGCTTGCACAAGGCCGTGTTACTCTTCGAGGGCGTTCTGGGAGTTACTTTTCTATCCCCATCACCCTGATGCTGATGCAGTCCCCCTCTCAATCCTACACCCCTGTGCAAGGGCTAAATTGCAGGGTCTCTAGCACCTACAGAGCACAGTTGTGCAACAGACAGCCAGAATCTAAACAGTCACAGGCAGGTATTTATTTGGAAAGCAGTGTGTATATTCGATGTGAAAGAGAAGAAAGCAAGGAATTTTGAAAGATACGAGTGCTCATTAAGTGCCACCTTGTTTTCAAGCCTCTGTTCTGTTTCAAACAGAAATGTGTTCCCATGACACACAAGGCCATGGTCTGGCCTTCCTGCTCTTTCTGTCCTGTGTCCTCTGCCAGTAGTTGGTTTTTCTGATGTAGGTGTGGCTGTCTGGGTATGGAAAGCTCCAATAATGAATGAATATACACAGCAACACCAAAAGAAAAGTCAGAGGCTGCAACTTTTATTTTACTTTAGGCTGGAGTAAAAAATTCTGAATTGAATTTTCAGGCAGCCTGACAGCTGGGTGGAGTTTCATTTAACCAGAGGGCCCTTCTGAATAAATGCTTGTTCCTCTGCCTGTAAGGATGAGTTACAGGTACATTAAATACTTAGGGGTCTTGAGATTTTATTTTTTTTAAAAGACCAAGGTGGCAGAGGGGGAAAGGCTTAGAGAATAGTCTGCCTGTCTTTGTAATCTCTTTCTGCTGTGATTTGTGGTGATGGATGTCCTTCCTGCCTGGAGCAGTGCACACCTTCCCAGGGTTGGCACACTGCTGAGGGGGAACGTGGGCTCAGTGGGACCCACCCGGGATAGAAAAGGGGGCTTCTACATTTAAGAGAGACACAAACAGCAGTAGAACAGCGTGGTCTGTCTGACACATGAAGGCTTTCGAGTTGGGAAGGCTGAGCTTTGGCTTTTGCCTTTCAGTTTCTGTCACTAACAACTTCCTGTCTAACTTCACAATCACTTTAATGTGTGTGACTCAGTCACACAGCCCCAACATGAGGCTGATACACAGAAACATTGAAGATTAATCTGTTCGTGCAGAAGTGATGATTACAGCAAAATTAATAGAGGAATACAGAGAAAATTACCTCTAATGAGAAAAATGGTTGTGATGTTTAGACAGAGATGTGAACCTTGTCTTTTCTCTCACTGATGATATCACCTTGGTGGGGCATAACCACAGTGAGTTTTCCTGAAGACCATTGAAATTATATATTTTATATAATTATGTATTGCACTAATATATCTTTGCTATTGCAAAGTAATTTAAAAGGCTGCATGTATAAAATAAAATTCATTATTCTCATATGAAACTCATCTATATAAACATAAAAATGTAAGCCAAACATACATATATGCACACAACATTTCTAATATTAATTCGATACTCTCTGCGTGTGTATCCATTACATCCAAGCCGTATTCCTGGTCCTCACTTCAGTCACTGCAGTACTGTAGCCATATATAACATGGTACATAAACTATAAACCCCTAGTGAGAGGTTTTGTTCTGCATCTTTTGGGTCTGTTCTCTAGCTGAGTTATAACTGAGTTCTTGCTAATGGTCATCATTTTGGCTGTTTTTTATAGTCCCTTGTGTTGGCAGCTGATTAAATACTGTGGAGCTTCATGAGGCCACTGGTGCCTTCTCTACTGTACAATCGTATTCCAAAATTTGCACTAAGTCTGAGGACTTACCTTTTTGATATTTGACAACAGTTTATGACCAGGAATACCTGTGAGAGTTGCATTTTGTTCTGTCAGATGTCTGTGATGTTTCCCTCTGATGTATTTTCTTTCAGTTATAGGCACACTTGGTGACTTGCAATGTTTGCCTGGGGTCCTTCTCCATCCCTGTGCAGAAACTTGAATCACTTCAGAAATTCTGACACAGTTCATAGTAAAGAACTGCTCCTTCTGCAAGCACTCAAAATATCTGCCACTTGGGCAAGGTCTACTTATATCTATAGCTCATGGTGCAGTAAAATCAGAAAATGTTTTGTGTTGGAAAAAATTCAGGAACGAAATTCTTTAAAGTAATATATTAAATTGAGCTATAGCTTTCAAATGAAACAACCAAAAAAAGAACTTAAAATCTTTGCTCATTGCAATGAAATGTAATGATCTCTTAGATTTTGCAGTAAACTGATATTATTGTAACATTTTTTAATCTGACACACTTTCACAAGAACCTATTCTCTCAGCGTAGCCCTCTGACATAGAGCTAATTTAGAGAAGATTTGGGAGTATGATGCAATATCAGCTGCGTTTGCATAACTCATCACTGTTTTCTTTTGAAATCTCTCGTTAAGACTCATGTTACTGTTTGGAAAGTTACTCAGTTCTTTGCTTTTAAATGACTGGGCTGATTTGGTAAACTTCGAAGTATATTAATACGCTGGGAATAAAAAAGAAGCTGAAGATCATAGGAGATATTGAATTAGAGTGTTATTCATATCAAATGGAAGATTTCAGGCTAGGATACTAATAGAAAATTCCAAGTTGACAAGTAAACAAATTATTTTTCTACACACAGGAATAAGAACTCACAGTGTCCAGATTATTTTCTTGCTATTTAATTTGTTCTAATAAATCAGTTCTTCTGAATCCTTTTTTAAGTTTTTGTAACTAAAATCTCAGCAGTTCATTTAAACACCTTCAAACACCACCTAGAAAATTATCATCATTTCAGTGTTTAAAAATATGCATATCGGAGAAAGAATTCTACAATATTAGAGAAAGAACCTGAAAAAAAACTGATTTGGAAAAAGAAAACTAATTTTCAGCATAATGAGTGCTTTATTTTTAAAAAGCACTAGTTTTGTTGTTGAATTTGTTCCCACACACTACTATATTAAATTTTGTTCTAGTTAAAGAATAAGCCATCAACTTGTTTTCCATTAGAGATATTGTACAGAAGAATGTGAAGTAAATTAAATCACCCCTTTCTGCTCTTTCTCTTTAACTCTCTTCAGTAAGTCATTTTAAAGTCAATAAAATCCTGAAACTCAACAGACATTTTTCAAAAATGTGTTTATATGCTTAAAATACATTTTCTTACCATATACAGTAATTGAAATGTTTCAGTTACACTTAAAATATTCCTAAAGGGTCCCACAGAATTCCACGTGAAGTATTATTCAGCTCTGTCAGCATTATATATTGACTTCATAAAATACCACTAACCAAAACTGAAAGCACCAGGATTACATTGCACTTGTTCTCTTTACATATTAAAAATTTGTTAAATGACCATGTGTCAGAGAAAAAAAATTAACTCCCACATGTGCAATTAACAATTTCATTTAGATACCAACGGTGGTGACTGCGAAAGCTGGGGCAACGGAGTTGGTATTGATGGAAATTCAGCAACGTCTAGGGCAAATGTTAAGTTGAAATGGACAGAATTTTAAATCTGTTTTGCCACTCAGATGTATGTAATCCACAGAGTTCTGACAAAGCCGGGCCTTGCAGACCTTACAGATTCAGCCCAGAGTTCGACCAGTCAGGTTAAATTTCCTGACCCACTTCTGCTGCTCTGATTGTGACCATTGCTCAGAAAGAAAAAAGAGAAAGGAAAAAAATACAACGACACACAAGCTTCCAAAAGGATCGTCGTGGAAGTTGTATTTCTTTAGTGCAAATTCTTATTCAACCTGTTAAAAAAGAATTAACAAGAGGAAAAATCTTGAACCAACTCTTCAAGGTTTGCTTTTATTATTAAAAATTAAAAAGGTGGTCCTGAGAATGAAAACCACCTTCAACAGCAGGACTGAATGTTGTTTGCAGTGAAATCGATTTGGGAGTTTTCTTCTTTTGCTTTAAGTTGGGGTTTTTTTCTCATATGAAAGAAAAGCAGTTCTTAAACATCTAGTGAGTGCTCAGAGCAGAAAGTCATAGAAATCCATGCAGGAAAGGGTGTGAGGGTGAGCTCGGGTGTTGTGAGCGACCACTGGAACAGATCCGTGTTGCCTCCGCAGCTTTCCCAAATAATTGTTTCAGCAGCAAAATTATCCTGTGTAACCTTATTTTGTGGGGTTCTGCAGGACACTTACCCAGCCCAAACAGAAATAAAACCCTACTTGGTATTTTTCTGGCAAACCCCAAGCTAATCTTACATGAAACTTCCTTATTTCTTCACCTGATGGTTTTTAAATACATGTAACACACGTATGCAATACCTTTGTTTTGAACATCTGCTGTGAGATTAAAATAAGATTTTAATTTCTGGTATGCTCTTGATGTTCAAAAACTGTAGGATAGAAAGCGTTATTAGCTATCTGCTGGTTGACAAGGGGGCAGGATTAGGTTTCTTTAAGGGAATTACACTTTTGATGACCCCGCTACATATAAAACATGTTAGCTAATGGGGGTGCAGAGGGGGCAGATTTAAGTGTTTGATCAGGAAATCCTGCATGAGCATATTGGATGGAAATTTGATTAGTAACCTTAGTGACAAGGGGATCAGATCCACTCTCTACATACAATCAGATCTGGCAGTACATGCTTTTTTGTCTCTTTGAAGGAAGGGAACATTTGTACAGAATCAAGGCAGCGTATTGGATAATTTAAAAAGCTGTTACATATTGAAACCTGGAAAATCACCTTTTTTGTTTTATTTTGGAAATATGCTTGCAGTTATCCTGGTGTGGTTTTCTTTACCAAAAAAAAAAAAAAAGAAGAAAAAAAAAGAAAAACCACCAAAACCAGAAGAAAAGAGTAAGGCTTTTAAGATTTACTAGAAATACTTATAGCAAATGGGCTTTTTTAAAAGTATTTGTATTTTACCTCAGTGTTGTAAAGAACACTGGAAAAGAACAGAATGAAAAAAACCCATTATATTTACCTAATATTTGTGTAACAGTATCATTATAGTCTGACACTGGTTGTAAGTATTATATCTGTTGAGAAAGCTGATTTAGTTTTGAAAGCCAGTTTATTTTTTTAGATGACTAAAGCATGCTCTCAACTTTTTAACTAACGTGTTAAAAATAAATATTTCCGTGTTTTGACAGCAAAGCCCCTGTCTTTGTGTTTGACTTTCGAAAGGAGCTCAGAGTGACTGCAGGAATCAGGCAGCCTCCCTTTCCCTCGGTGAGGAGTGTAAATTGAGGATGATAATGTGCTGACGCTGAGTCGCACCAGCCAAGCGTCTGACACGGGGTTTGTTTTATGAAGGACCAAGGCAAACCCAAGACCTGCTGCTCTGCAACACCTCGTGTGTGAAAGGGCCATTCCCTGTGCACAGGGAGGAGAAGGCAGCTCGTGGGGTGCCTGTAGGCTCCTCTGCTGTGCCTGTGACCAGCTGAGTGTCCCCTGCTCCGCCTGAGGAGGCAGCAAGGTCTGCCACAGCTTTGGCACTTATAAGGCAGGAAATTTCCTAATAATGCACCACGATAAAGAGGAGAAATCAGGGTTTGAATGCTAGCTCTGACACTGAGCTTAAACAAGTAATTTCCTATCTCTTTGCTCCCTCTTCCACTGCCCTACTCTGTTTTGAGTTCCAGTTGTGAAGGGTGGGATGAGGGCTTGGAGCATCACCCATGTATCAGTACAGCCTTTAGCAGCAGTGGCTGTCACACTGTGCTGCAGTGTCAGGATGCTGCTGCTTTATAAATAAGACATCGCAGGAAATCCTGGCACCTGGCAAGGCAGGCTGTTCCTGTGCTTTAAACTGGGTGTGGACTTGAGCTCCCACTTACTTGGGATTCTCATATTTTTAGGGACAATAGTATGGAAATTCAGGGCATGAAATCAGCCTTTGAGTTTGAAAAGGAAAAGCACGTCAAATTTTCCAGCGTGTTGTGGAAAAAAATACTCAGAGTATCCTTTTTATATAAAGTCCACTGCTAGAAGTAATTAAGTAATAACATCTGATGACACAAGGACTGTCATCTGTTTAAACTCAAAAAACTGGAAAGCTCAAGGAGCCTGGATATCAGATAACAGGAATGCTGCGTGGTGGAGCTCTGCAGCAACTCCATTCTTGAGGTGGATGTGAATTAACGATGGAAAATGCTAATTGTTAAAAATCTGTGCATTCAGGAAAAAATAGAAAACTGGCATGGGAATGGTTCTCAGCAGCCACAGGCCTCAGGCTGGCACTGCTCCTCTGATAGAGGGGGGATCTCTTTGCCTTTCTACACACACAAACTACAGGAGAGGCAGGCCCTGGGTGCATCTGAACCCAGGCTTATACACAGTCTTGGGACACGCTGAAGAATTTGCAACTTATTTTCTGAAAGTACTTAAATGAGTATTAGTCTTCCCAGGGAGCTTGATGACATTATTTATTTTATACAACAGTCTCATGAGAACAGCCAATACTTTCATTGTAATTAATGCATCTAATAGTTCAAAAATAATAAACCCAACAGTTTCAGGCTCCTGCCATTAAGATACAGTAAATGTTTAAGTTTGGCTTTTTTCATTTACTACTTGATGTCAAAATACTTAAAATTGTTTTCTCCTTATAGCTAATATTAATTTTTTTTTCTCTTTAATACTATGGTCCTAATTGCAGAGAGTTATAAAGGAATGACAAAATATAGTGGAAAAAAGAGTTCTGATCGGATTATAAAGGCTAACAACTAACCAGCAAAGTGGAACTTTTTTTTAACACCATCCAATGATGTCACCAGTTTGAGGTTTCTCTGGGACTTTATTAAAATGTTTGTGACAGAGCCAATGTAAACCATCCTAAATCTAACACAGAGCTGAAAGGACTGATTTTAGGGAATGCAAAGATATGGATCATTGGGTCTGTCGAAGCGGCATCTTGAGCCAATTATTGGTGTCATCTTGAGCCAATTTAATCAATCCAAGGGGGACTCAAAGGGGGTGGGGGTGCAGGGTTGCAAGTGTTGGTCAAACATTCTGGCAAAAAGGGATTTGTTGTAACAGCAACCAATCTCTGGTGTGTTGACTTACTTCCTCTAGCTCTGGGTTTGTGCGTACTGTAAATAACTGATCAATCAGTTGAACTGCTTTCAGGGTTTTAATTGCTGGCTAAATTTGTAGAAGATGTGGCTGTATGTACTCATACGTGAGCTTGAATTTATTTAAGACACTTCTAAAGTGGAGGTAATTTAGCGTAAAAGAACCTGAAATCTCATACAGTGTTACTTTCAAAATAGTAAAAGTGTACAAATATATCTCTAAAGAGTAACATCTACTGACATTATCTAAGCCTGATCGTGTACACAAGTAAGCTTGAGAGTTGTAATTCCTGTAATATAAACTACTCACACAGTGTAAAGGCTACTCAGTGGAGGAAAGCTGACCTACAACACAACTGCTAGCAACAGAGAATTGGAGTGAGAAGTGTAGCTCTTAAAGCTTAATGATGTGCTTTTGGTTTATCCTGTCAGACCCACAGCAACAGTTTTGAGTCAGAAAATCTATGCAAAAAAATATTTAATTTAAATTCTACTCAAAGCATCTTTTAAAGATTTTTTTGTTTCCTTTTTTTTTTTTGCTTTAATATAATGGTATGATTAAAAGAGTTTTTATGAGTTAAAATGACACAAACTCTCCCTATTTCAGTAAAACAAAATGAATCCTCCTCATCACCGGAATTTTTCACCTCAATGAGCATTTGCAGGTCAGGGTACCACACATATTCTCCTGTTGTAACAACATATGCAGTTGTAATTTATAATGTATCTGTGCTTGAGTATAATTGAAATCTTAGGTCAAAGATGCCTCCTAGTAGTTCTGCAATTTGCATCCCTCATTATTTTGAAGGTAGAGAGATAGTTAATGTCTATACAATAAGAACTGAGAGAATGAAATGTAAATAGATACAGGTAACAGTAAGGACAAACAGTAGAAACAGCAGACAAATCCTTGCATACTGGGATAAAAATACATTTCTTACATGTGATAAAAGCAGTATGTGTATTTTAAGTATGCCTCATAAAGATTATCTATCTATCAAACTAAATTAGCGAGAAGGGGATATTTGTTTTGGACAAGATGTCTTGGAAAAGCAATTTACGTGTTTTGGAACTGTTAACACTGCAGCAAGTTATGTCACACTGCAGCACAGACACGACTGAATGCAAGGAGATGGAATGTGAGATGAGCTGATAAAATAAAAGCTAACATTTAAAGAAGTACGTGCTCAACTTTACCATGGCATCTGTGCTGTTAGAAGAAATGGCCATTTGCTTTAATATATCCCAGAAAATTAGGAAAAGAACACTTAGGTGAGTGTCCAAACCCAACCCCTTCTTTCTTGCTGCTAGATGCACGTGTGAAAATAGCAGTGAACACACTGAAGGATGTTTGTGGTGTGTTCACTTAGCTCTACACCTCTGCTGCTGTGCTCAGTGCATATTCCTCCCCATAAAGAGGACTATTCCATTCCATAAAGAATGGAAATGTTCAAATGGGCAGGGAAAAGGCCACTCACTGCTCTGTGTGCTGAGGGGGTTTCAGCACCTCTCTGCAGGAGGAGTGCCAGGAAAAGGTGTGACAACAGAGCAGTGACATTGGGCAAAAGTAAGGGGAATCATAAGTTAAATACTTCAGTCATTGGGGATTGGGTCTTTCAAACATCTTGGTTTGTTTGACAGTGAATTAGTTCTATACTTCCCCAGCAGAAAAATGTAGATTATAAATTCAAGATGCAAGGTATGCCAGCTTACAAAAATCGCATAGAAATTCCCACTCTTCAATGCATTCACAGCTCAAAAATATTATTAGTGTTTAATTTGTCAATAAAAGAATATTTTTCTTATATTTATAAATAGTATTGTACTTTTTATCACTCCTATCCAGTGCACCTTTTTATCTTAGATGGAGCAACATATTTGTGATGGTTCAACTTCAGCTCTAATCTGCAGGCTCTAGGTCTGTAATTTATTATTTGCTGTAAAAGATCAGGTCCAGAGTTTAAACGTCCCTAGCTGAAAGTTTATACCAGTCAGGACAGAAAATTATTCTCTATGCCTAGGTTGAAGTACATTACTTCTTTATTGAATTAATTATGATAAGGATCATAACTTTAAACTAGGGGTGAGGTGCTGGCTTTCTACTAGGATTGCTTGAAGCAATTTTCATCTGAACATTTTTGTAGAGTTATTGAGTCTGGCAGGTCTGAACTTTATGAGAGAGTAACTTTCTCCCCAACTTAAAAGAGGTTGGACATTGATCCAGGCAAAGGTTTACCATATCCCATGTCTGTAGCCAGAAAAATTTGCACTGCATACTGAACAAATAACTACGGAACCAAATTAAACACATCTTATGAGCTTTTAAAATAAAAGCAATGCTGGCCCTTTCCCTGAGGGATCGATCAGGGTACCGAATTAATATGACAGATTTACTTCTTTTTTGTTTGTTTGAAGTAGAAGTCTAAAATGATTTTTGGTAAAGGAGGAATTAGTCTACTAAATAAGTATACATGAGTCTACTGAACCATGCATATTCAGTGACAAATTTTATATCTCTATCAGATTGGAAAAAGTTGGGCTTCAAAAGCAGGTAAAGATGTTAATCCTGCAATGACTGTTCCCCTCTGATTGGATTAAAAGGCCTAGGAACAACGGAAGGAAATTACAGCTCTTTGAAAACTTAAAAAGCAGCTAAGAAAGAAGAAAAACATTCAGTTTGAGAAAAACAGGTTCCAATAACTGTTCTGTTGTCTTCAGCCAAACACACAGAGTTTGTGCAAGACTATAAACAAGAGATCCTCTGGGAAATCTGTGGTTTAAGTGAGTTACCTAGAATTACTTAAGAATTCTATGGCTCAGATTGGATTAGGAATAATTTATTTGGGTGAAGGGTGGTTGTTTTTTCATCCATTTTGTGTTTTATTACCTAAGTTGCATCTGCTTTTTCAGAGTAAGAGGGGCAAGAGGGTCTCATTCAACACCCTCAGTTATAAAACTGCTTAAAACCAGTGAACAGTTACTTAGTCTAACATTTTTAAATTGCAGAGCTGTTTCTATGACATAAAGATTGAAACTCAATTGAACTTTTCTTTGGTGCTATTTTATAATAGAAAAGATTCACCTTTAAAACCTTCAGAATTTTCAGGTTTTTTCTTGTCCCTCTTCTATGCCTCTGAGTCCAATAACAAGAATAATGTCCAAGATGCTTTCTTCTTTCGTGTTTATTTTGCTGCTTTTCCTAATTTCTATCCTGGGAAGTTAGAGTAGCAGAGACAGTAATCTGTGGTAAAGCCCCTCTACATTTTCTAAACTTTCTGGCTATGCAAAGAGGAGGGGCTTTCAGCCTTCATAGCATTACTTTCATATACATTTTTGTTTCAGTTCTGTAATTTGTTAGTTCTACACCCGCTTTGACATTATAAATTGTATTAGAATAATCTTGAGAGCTGGGGCACTGAAGTAGCAAATACAATTACCATTTTAACTTATAAACATCATTAAAAGCTTTGTCTTGCCATGGGAACAGAAAGAAAGAAGGAGGATATGCTGGTTTGTGCTTGAAAGAGATTGGTGTACAGACATTAGATATGACAGAAGTTCACATAAAATTTGTAATAATATCAAGTAAATATTACGAATGAGGAGAGTTAGAAATGTTCATTTATTGTTTCTCCCAAAATCAGACTTATATGCTGCCAAGTGAATTTGACAATAGGTATAAGACAAAAAAAACCACCTTTTTTTCCTGAAGTTAATAACTGTACAATAAAATTTATAACCATCGGATATTTGGGAGTAAAACAGGGTCTCAAAATGGAACTATAAAGGTTTGAGGAGGGTAATCATGAGTGGTATCTAACCAAAGTGCTGACCTAATCTCTGGAAGCTCTATGTCCATTGGTTTCTAGATGGTTGGAAGTTACACTGGATGACACTGGGTAACAGTCTCAGCTTTCCTCAAGACCCTGCTGTTGGCACCTCTGCACTGCTGTACTCCAGGCAGTCTTGTCATGGATGTCTACCACTATTGGAGTGGCCACTGCCATCATCCTTCCTCTTAGCCCAACTATACTTTATGAGTTCTGTTGTGTTTGGTCTTGAATGTATTTTTAAGAGATCTGATTTATCCTGCACCTTGTTCCTTTTGGCTGTGCGCCCCACCTGGATTTGGTGCATGGAAAAGCCAGCCTTTAATGTCCCTGGCTCCAGCACCACATTCACTGCCAGCAGAAGTGCTTATAATAACACAAGATAGAATTCAGAATGCTCACTAGCTCACCATTTAGTGTTTGATACGTGCTGAGCAGTTCTTCAGAGCAGATTCCTTTGAACACCAGCACTACCAGACTGTGGGCCCTGTTGGTGTGGTTGTTTCATGTCCTCGCCCCCTGTTATCTCAACCTCTGGAGATTGATTCTCACCTAAGGCACTAAGCAAAGCACCAGAAGCACCACGTCCCTTTTCATCTTCCTTTTTCTGGCATCTGTGTAAGCTTTTCTTCCACTGTATCTGGTCTTCAGGAATCATAGACCCACGTGAGCGAATTCTTAGGTTACCATCTCCATTCCTAGCCTGTTTCTAGCCATAGGGAAGCAGAGCAACATCTACAAAAGATGGTGGAGTATCTCAGAATCTCAAACCAGGCAGACTATTTGTATGTTTTCCTGTTAACTGGGGCTTGCCAGTCCTTAGTGATTTTGGTATCTTTTTCACACATGCTGCTGTTTTGGTTCTCGCTTTTCTTCCTGAACAAAGAATGAGCTGGTGACAGGCAATATCCCCCTGCTCTTTACTCAGAATTTGATAGAGCCATGTGCAGGTCATCACCTGATCGTCACAGTGCTCTATTTAGGCAATTAATTAGTTTGGCAACATTTTCCTCCAGCCCTACCTACCTAAGGCAATGATTGGTCTCACACTTCTATTGTTCACTGCCCTGTGGGTTAAAGTGTAACTCTATTTTAGGCCTTTTACATCTATAGTATATTTTCAAGTGTCTCATTTCTGGTACTGAACATAACTGACATGACATGAAAAGCGCATTATGTCTCCCAAAGAGAAGACTGAATGTATACAAAGGTATCCATTGGATGCTACTTCTTCATTCCTGTTTTTATTATATCTAAAAATACGTATCACCTTATTTATTTGTAGAGCCTTTTATTTCTATTTATTTATACTTGCATTGTTCCTTTTCTGATGAAACATAGCTATAATCTCTAATATCCTGTTAGATGGAAACAGTGTTTTGTGGGGTGATGTCTCACTCATTGCCACTGTTGTCCTTTACTCCAAAGAAGCTGGTTTGCTTTTGTCCTTTCTACCTAAGTAGCACACCCTCTACTGCTGCTGAGGAGCATTTCTGAAATGATGTAATCTGAATTTCTTCAGTCTTCTTTTCCTACTGCCAGTCACTGCCTTACTTTGAGATGGTTGCTGCAATGTTGTTGACATGTTTGGGTTAGGTTTTGTGAGTTCCCTCTGTATTCTGTCTCTTTTCTTAAAAATATTTTGAAATTTTTTTAGGAGATACTCTACCAGAGCTGGCTGCTTCTATAAACTCCATTCTTGAGCAGCGTGAATTTCGTTATTTGGCAAATGTTCATTTCTAGATTTTCTTATATCTCTTTCCAAAAGTTTTGCCCTGAATTTCAATAATTATCAGATCTTTTGTCAAGGACTCATCCCTTCCCCATAATTGGCTTCTTAATTTATGATTAACAAAGTCTTTTATCCCCATCTTTTTCTGTTTTTCTTTGTTTTTCTTTATATCCTTCAGCTCAGGTCCTCTCATGCTTCTTTAATGCAATTAACTAATAGCCAGCTCGCTCCTCTTGATTAGCACGAGCGCCGTGAAGCGCCTGCTATCAGGAGCACAGATCAGTTCTGCCTGTTCTCCCTCAGGCTGCAGGATTGGGAGCACATCTGTGGGATCCTGGCAGGCTGAGGGCTCTGCCTGTCCCCACTGCTCCGGAGCTGTGTCCCTGTGTCCCTGTGTCCCTGTGTCCCTGGGGAAGCTGCACCTGAGGCAGCGAGCCCTGCTCAATCTGTGCCACGCTTCCAGTCCCTGCTCCTGGACCTTCCCAAACCTTTTTGTTTCATCAGAGTGATTTGAGAAAGGTGCCCTTTGACCCTTCATCAAGATTTTGGTTTCTGTAAACTATTTTGATACATAAGGTGATTTTTCTGAGAGCCTAAGGAAGCAACTCAGTTGCTAAAAGCATTGTATTCAGTAATAACTGGGATATTGATAGGTCCTGTGAGATGCAGTTGTGGTAGCAAATATTCTCTATAAAAGGGGAGTCCAGATCTCTTCCATGTTTCAGTTGTGGTGGCAAATATTCCCCATAAAAAGGGAGTCCAGATCTCTTCTTTTCCATGCTCCGGTGGTGCTTCTGACCAGATGGACAAAGCTCAGCACTTTACTGCTGAGCACTCCTGAACACCTGGCCTCTGTGGGCATCTTGGACAACACTTTCAGTCACGTGGGGTGGAGGGACATGGTTTGTGGGTGATTTTTTTCCCCCTCCATAATAATGAATTAAGTCATCATAAAGGAGAATTTTATTTCCTGTTGTTTTAGCAAAAATCCTTTCCAGTGCACCAAAATATGATTTTTTTCCTAAGGCAGCTGCAATGCTTTTCTGACAGACAGATGTGGAGTTCAGTCCTGGTGTGCCAGACTCTTTAAACCCCTTGAATTTTGCAAGTATTGTTACTTTGTTATCTTTTCCCAACAAAAAGACAAAAGGCTGTTTGAGAAGTCTTTTACCATTTTACATGAGGAATTTTAAAAAAAACTCTGCATATTTATTTGGATCTGATAATCATTCTGGTTTTTTGCAGGTATTTAGCCTTTATTTATTAATTCTGATGCTCCAGAGTTAACTTTGCCAATAGGGGTTTTCTCCTAGCACCACCTCATATTTTGTACAGAATGCAGAAAGCCAAGTTCTTCTCTTAACACATTTGTTTGGCTTTATAGTACACTAATACTGCCTTATTGATGTTTGTAAGACTGTTTTTCATGTTTGGAGGCTATCACTGCATTTGATTTTAATTTTGCTCTGCTTTTTGCACTGTACTGTAGATTCATGCAGTGTTTAGAAGTGACAGAAACCTACTTTAATGACATTCCTAAGTCTCAGACAAGATTAATTATAGCATAGTAACATTTTCTCTGAGTAACAGCTGAAGTGAGTTGTGTCAACAAGATGGAATGTGACTCACTCGGGCTGTAGGTCCCCTTTTCAGGACTGCATGTGAATGATTAGGGTTACAGAGAACACGTGGGCAGTGAGTGGGTATTGCTGCGAGCTCGGTGGTGGATGAGAAACACCTGCCTTATTGAGCATCCTTCTAGAGACACCCAGCCAAGAGATGCCTTTGGAAACCTTCTTGGTTTGTTTTTAGCAGCCAAGGTAAGCCTAACCTGAACATTCCCAATAAACCATTCCTAGGTGTGATGCTGACAGGGATTGTGAACCTTAAAGGCTGGGTTTGACATTGTCTGTTTATGGCACATGCATGCAGTCAGCAATCCAAATTCATCATCTTCCATGAAACATCCGAGTGCTCTGCAGAGCCAGGATTGTACTGAACTGCTGGGAGTGTGCTTTCTGGAGCTAAGCAGACCTTGAGAGGGGTCTCAGACTATGTGTGTGCACTGGGCATGTCATGAGGAATGTGTAGAATATGCCCTCCTACATTTTTGTTTAGAAAAAACATCAGTGATTAATCTTTCTTTGCAAGTTAATGGGAAAAACCAAAAGACTGCTAAAAATTTCCTTGGGTGTATGTCTGTGCTTAGAAACCTGAAACTTAAAGGGATCTTCAAGCACGGAAGCTTAACTCATACCTGTTAGCTTCATTGACTTTCTAAAACACTGAACTGAAAGACAGTCTCTCATTCGTGGTTCTCCGCACCAGTTTTGGTATTAATAACTGTATCTCTAAACTTAAAACATTCTGGTCAGTCCAAATGCCAAAAGATTGGAGCCTTTAAATACTATCTTCTTTTTTTTTTTTTTTTAAGTATTCTGTTATGGGTAAAAATAAGATTAAGTATCAGTGACACTAAAGTACAAATTAAATCAACTTTCCTAATCTATTGTAAGTTTCACTGAAAATGGCAAAGCCTGGTGGGAAAGCACTTGTGATTTCCCAACAATGTAAATCCCAGGCACCCTATCACTGTTAACAGAAGATCCTGCTCGAGGACACTGCAAAGAGATCCTACTTGTTTATATTTCTCATTAAAAGCAACCAATAGAACAAATTTGAAATTTATCTTGCATGTTAAGGACAAGCCACAACAATGTCAACATGTTATCACATTGTGAAAAAAACAGAGAGAAAAACAATACGAAGTTTTAATGCAGAAGGTATTTGAGCTTGCATATTCACATTAAATTCTCCTTGACATCAAGTGTGGTGACTTGGTGGCAGTTGTTAATGCACAATTTACTTGGTGCCAGCAAGATTTGGGCGGATGGAAAAAGGCATTAGTCCTTCAAATATGCTCCTCAAACAAGAGCAGGTTTATTTCAGCACTGAACTGTCTGCTCCATCCTAAACACATGCTTAGGTGCTCTGCTGCAGCCAAGCATTGAGCAGAAACCTGCTTTGCTGGAGAAATCAGTAAATACTGAGCTTTGATGCCACATTAATGTACAGACTGCTCACTGGGAGCCAAAGTCTGTCCAGAGCCAGCCCAGCTTTCACCCTGTGCTTTGCAGATAGGTACTTTTACTGTGACATGTCTGATGGCAAAGCAAAACATTGCTGGGAATGCTCAAATGTCTTTAGCTGCTTTGGAGCAGAGATTTGTAATATTTTAATGGTGGATATCAGCAAGAAACAGAAGCTGGAAGGTCCGGGCTGAGGCTGTCCTACAAGAACAGCTGATCTTATGAAATATTTTTACTAGCACAGTTCTGA
Source organism: Pachycephala philippinensis (assembly GCA_013397055.1). Taxonomy (NCBI): domain Eukaryota; kingdom Metazoa; phylum Chordata; class Aves; order Passeriformes; genus Pachycephala; species Pachycephala philippinensis. The sequence goes on from VWZT01016783.1 coordinate 1,509,400, forward strand.
GTCTTGAGAACTGCACATAGGTTTTAAGCTAAAAAGGAAGTGATTTCTTAAGATACAGGTAAAATCTATTCAGGGCTAGATATTTCTAGGGACCTGAGGAGAAACCATGTTTGCTGTTTGTGGTACCAACTGCAGGGAGTCTGTCTGAACCAGCTCTCTTTAAATCCAGGGTTTCACTGGAAGTCAACAGTGAGCAAAGGTGTCTGAACAGACTCTGTGCCCCGCACTAAAGGCCAAACTCTCCGATGGTACAAACTAACAAACCTGTGCTCATGACTCTCTAATTTAAATTCGCTTCAGCAAGTGTGTTAGAACTGACTTTTTTTTGTCAGAGCTGAGCCCAAGGAGAGCGCTCATGAATCAGAAAAAAATAACATTTCTGTTTCATTTAAATAGAAAAAACCCTTTGGGGAGATACAGAAATAAAGACAGGAGGATAAAAGACCCTCAGGTTCAAAGTCCCAAGCCCTGCTCTCAGTCACAGAGAAGGAAAGCCGCCCCTGTGTTTGTATTTTCTGTGTCAGTGCGTGCAATGTTTCAGTGGCTATTTCAGGCCAGCCGGTGTTAACTTCCCTGGACACCTGAGAATGAAACAGGCCCGGGTTTGCCGCAGAAGTGCTACAAGTGAGTGACAGGAACACGTGGCTGTAACCCTAAACAGTATTGTGAAGGCCTTTATCCAGAAGCCAAGTTTACAGATTTTGCAAAGACGTTAAACAAACACTGTAACTTTTAACATAAACACAATTAACTAACATAAATATTTATGCGATTTTCTTTTCATTTCACTCAATGCATATACTGCACATGAATCAGAGTTTACCTTAAACAGTTGGCTTTAGGATACCATTATCATTCTTATCAATAATTAAACTTTTCTGGAGCAAATAACTTCCTTGCTTAGCACAAATACACCTCCTGAAATTAGTACCTGCTCCAAAGGGTTTTGGGATCTGTTCAGCTTCTTAGACTGAAGAGTTGGTAGGCACAGGCAGCTGCCTTCAGGGTTCACACAGACAGGAATGATTTTTTTCTCACCATGCTCAATCTCCAATTGTTCCAACAGGACAACAGAAATCTTTCACAGTGAAAGTAAGGACTGAGTAATGGGTATAGAAATTTCTCTCTTAACCCAGCATACAGTATTACTATAATCCCTACTGGATTAGTGAGAGTCCTGGCTGGGAGGAACGGTGTGGTTGTGCAGTCAGCTGGAGGCCCTGAGCAGATGCAGAGCCTTGGAGAGGGCACATCAAGGGCATCACTGACCTGTTGTGCCCTATGGTGACCACAAAAGTAACTCCCACCATCCCAACAACCGGGGTCACTGTCAGCCCCACTGAATTCAGTGAGGACTTTCAAGTTGCATTTCACTCCTACATGTGACTTACCAAGGCTGCAGAGCTGGAACTGAACCTTGTGAACAGTGGAGTTTTACCTGGGGAAGATGGGCATCTCCCCCAGAAGGTATTCCTTGCTTGATAAACCTTTCTGAATTTAGTCCAAAAAATAAGTGAAATTTTTCTGATGTAGAAACTAAAGCACAGACTTTATACAAGTCAATCAATCCCATAAACAAATCACCAGGTAATAACCACAGTGGTGTGTTTATATACAAGCATGATGAGAAGAAATCTAAAATTCAAGCATATCACAAATTCCCCTCTTTATCCTATACCAGAGATGTCATTTCTTTCCTTTTACTGTTTTCCTTAGCCTGCCAGGCAAAGTGGATATTTCATTTAATTGTTATTAAAATAATTCTCTTTTTCTTCTTACATACTGCATGGTTATTGAGTGTCTCTGGATCCTCTAGTGTTTTGCCTTCATCAGAAAATGCCTCACTGCTGAGAAATGACAGAGAAAGAATGGAAGTCACTGGCAAAGCACAAAAAGGCAAACAAACATCCTACCCAGTGTGCCCTTACATGGATCCAATAGCCCATTGTCCTTACATGGCACTATACAGGATACCACTCCCCATGGAGAGTTTCAGAGTTTTCCAGTCAATAGCTAAAAGCAGCCCTGAAACTCATTCCATAGAGAACCTCTCCACAGCAGGTAATACAATGACTGTCATCTCATAGGAGAGGTAAAAGAGAAAACTTCAGGCTGCCTGGACTCAGGTAATTCCAGAACTGAGGGACAAAGCTGACAAGGGGCTGACATTCAGCTTTTGGGAAAAGATTTCTGTAGGTGCTGCTGCAGAGAACATGGAGAAATAGAGTTCTGCTGCTGTCTCAGAGCTCAGACTAAAGCTGCAAATCAGAAGCTCTTGAGCAGTTCCCCTGACTCTGTAATAATGGGGTGATGCTTTGTACGAACTGTGCTTTCTGAGCTGCAGTTTCTCCACTGCTCTAAGGTGGGTGACTTCCTCATCAGCATGAAACAGCAAGGGGTCACTTTCCCAGTGTGCTGCAGAGAGGAGAGAGAGCCCTCATTGCTCAGAATGTCGGGGGAACCAAAGTTCACAAAGTTTTCTGTGTTCATTCCTGTCTAAACTGTTGGAGATGTCAACTCCAACAAGCAGGAAAGTGGCAATGCCATCATTTCCAGGACTCGTTATAGAAAACCTGTGAAAAGTGACCCCCCTTTTTTCACTTGTGCTGACTGCATGTGCCACCTCCCATGTGAAATACAGATCAGCCCACTTTTCTGTCTTAAATACTGCAGGAATCCCAGACAAAAGGATGAGAGCAAGTCCGTATTTATCTTTTGTATCTTTGTTTATCTTTTGGATCTTCTGCAAGATACTTCTTGAGCCAAAGGCATAGGATATCAATGGGATTGCAGCTAATTCAACCTCTTCTCCCTGATCTGAGCAGACTGATTCAGCTGGCATATGTATCCCGGGTTCACTGATGGAATTAATCGCTGGTGCATAAGATAGTGAGAGTCTATATAAATAATAAAGAAGTCCAATCTCATCCCTCAACTTCATTCCATTGGCAGTTGTGCAGCATTTAAAATTTGTGTACATTACTGACAGTGATAATCTCCAGGAGTTACATTATAGATTCATGAATCTACTTATGTGGTATCTTGTGTCTTGTCATAATTATCACAATAAATTAAATACAGGAGCCTTGTGATACACTCAAATGAAATCAATAGTCTTATCTAGTCCCACAATTCTTAATACAGATGCAAAGACTGAGTAGGCAAACAGCTATCAATGTGGAAGCTGTTTTGGAAAAAAAGGAGAAAATAAATGGAAGCAACTTTTGTGGTTGTACTGATCCTCTTGTTTTCTGAGACACTGCCAAATCACATTCGAAGATACTCAGAGCTTAAAAACAGTCTTTGGGAGCTTGTTGAAGTCTAGAATTTCTTTAGGTGACTAAGTATGGACATGAGTTCTTAAACAGAGGGTAAACATTCTCTTTTAGGATGTGTATCTACATATTCCTTCCAGTTAAGAGTTTGGTGAAAGACATGAAGGAAATGTACTTCTGTATTAATAATATCAAGTGGTGACATAGAAAAAATCAGTGCACAAAGCCCATCTCAAGGTGGGAGCTTTTCTGTTCATTTCAAATAATACTGGCTTGGCTTTTATCGAAGCAATAAACAACAATAATAGAAATAGAAATAAATCAGAATATATATGTTCTGCAAGACCTTTTTTACTCTCCATCATAGTATTTAAAAGCGTTCTAACAGAGACACAAGTAAATTATCTTTGAATCTATTATATTTAAACAGGTTCGCTTTGTTGCAGAAGAATATTAGAGTCCTTTCTGCAGTGTGACTGGAAAAAATTATTTAAGAAATGTATTTGAAATTCTGGAAACAGGCAAGATCCCCTAGCTGTGGTTGGTTTCGAGTCTCTTACTAGAACTTCCAAGACAGGCTCTGACTGGATGCAAATCAGGAAACAAAACTGTGTGGCATCACTTAATGTTTGTGAGGCAAAACATAGACATGAATTTGATTTACCAATGTGACTGCAAACTGCTGTCTTCACACATTCTACAGTTTATTAATCCATGGATAATACTTACCTGGACTACACACCTGCTCCAAGTGCTGTATCTACAGTAATAATCATGTGAAGCTGTCTTCAACTCCCTGAGCAAATGCTACCAAGCAATTTCAGGTTATTAAACTGACGTACCCAGTTTATATGGACATAAAAACCATCTAGATTTGCTTTCTGAACATCTTCAGATGTTGTGAAATGCATCTGTTTTAATTTAATTCTGTTATATTTTCATGTTCTTTCCATATAGGCCAGATTCAGCATATCCTATCTGTGATGGCTCAATTTCTTATTACTACAAAAATGGGCAGACAAGAGCACAAGGCTTTACAGCCACCAGGCAGCATGTTTAGAATCAGAGAAATAACTGAGAAACAATATAGAGAATGAGAAATATGAGGAATATCTATTTTTAGAAGCTGAAATATATTTGTGTTTAATTACGCTGTGTTTCTATCTTGTGCAACACATATTCCCTCCAAACATGAAAAGAAACAAGCTGGAGCACATTTAAATGTGGTCATCTGGTGTGAATCTTGTAGGCAACTAACTTCTGCCATCATGATTACTTTCCACTCTCACATGCCATTTAATATTGGAAGAAGCAAAATAGTTCTGTGTGGTTGTAGTCTATCCAATATCAGTGTGTCACTGGGAAGTTAAAATCTCATCTAAGCCAGAAATGTAAATCTGCCAGACCTCCCAAGAGTACTGAAAGCTTCTTTTTCTCCCTCTGTGCTTTAAAGTGTGGAAGAGATAACATCACATCTTTAGTATCTGGGAAATCATTCTCTCTGCTCATTCCTAAAAACTCGTCCCTCTTTCAGCTTCTTCTTCAAAGAAGGGTTGCTTTTCTGAACCCTCCTGGTTCCTTTTGAGCTTTCCTTTCACAGCTAAATAAAAACTAAGGTGTGCAGATACAGAAATTATGTAGGATCCTGTCATTTTACCTGATAAGGTCCTGTCATTTTATCTGTCATTTTTTTTAAAAAACTGTTTTCAGCTAGTGGCCTTTAAATTCCATTTATTAGTGAAGAAATGAAAATGTCTGCAGGTTTGGGGCTTTAGTTCTTTACTTTATTTTTTAGTAAATATTACATGCATCATCCTGTATTGCTTTATAGAGCTAAAGTAGAAAAGGTTGGGAAGGAGAAAACGAAGTGTGGCAATGAATTGATCACGTCATAAATTATGCTTATAATTAATTGATCACATCATGAATTATGCTTAGAATGAATTGATCACATCATGAATTATGCTTAGAATGAATTGATCACATCATGAGTTATGCTTAGATGCCTGGGGAACTGGGTCTAACCAAGCCAGCAGAGGCTTCTGATGCTTAAACTGGAGTCTATGAGCAGACAAAAGCCAAAACCATTAAAGATCCCGGCCTAGGAAACAAGAGAAATGAAGAACATTGGAAAGGAACACCAGGAGCATGCTACAGTAAAACAGTTTGGATCTTCACAGAAACTTTAGCACAGGCACTGCAGATTAGCAAAGAAAGCAAAGAAAGGTCAGGTCTAGCACAGTCTGCATGCAAACATATATATTTTTGGTCTTTTGCTGTGTATCTTTGGTTGAATAAAGGTGAATAAATAGGGAAGAAGTTATTTCGCTGTCATTTCTCCAATCACAGTGCCCCTGCAGAGCTTAACAGCTCTGTGTGTCAGGTACACAGAGCTCTGCTGCACAATGAATGAACTGTGTGGCAAAAGCCACAGAAGCTTCCTCTGAGGATGCCCTGGGCAGAGCCTGGAGGAGATCTGAGTCTGACACAGTGACTGTGCTAATCTTATCATTGTGAGGTCCAGAAAGGAGGTTTCGGTCTAAGACAAAATTATAAAACTTCCCAGTAATATTTATTATTTCTTTATAATTATTTAGAGAAAATCCAAACTTGAATCAGGACAGTCACAGCATTCAGGTGCTGAGTGAATTCTGTGAAGAGAGTTTTTAAGATATTAGGAGTAAAAAGATCAACTCGCTCCCAAGAACCTATAGTTGATTTTCTGAAGTGCATAAGGCACAAACTGGCTCTGAACATGCAGAGAACCATCACTGCTGCCATTTGGAAGAGCTGATCACACAGGCTGGGTGTTTGCCAGTGTAATTGCTGTGTTTAATGCTGTGAGCCAGTGGGGCAAATTAATGTCTTCTGTGATAATTCCATTAAAGACTTATTATTTTGATAAATCACAGGAGGCAAAGGTCGTGATCTCCTGGGAACTTTGATTTCAAGCTGTTTTGCTCAGGATTTCTATATTTAACTTTACTGCTGAGTTACTACAGACGTTTGCTTTGCCTCTCTTTTGGTTTTGTTTCTTCTCTTACCAATGATTCTTTAAAACATTTTGGTAACTTATTTTAAAATACTTAATCCAGAGAATTATCTTCCCTAATATGCTTTCACCTGATCAGTGTATACCAGGGAGAAAATATGAACTGGAGTAAAAATTCTTTGAGCTCTTTGGCTGTGTTTTACGTACTGGAAATATTTAATACAAAGATACTATTGAGGACTGAAGGGTTAGATTAATAACTGCCATTGGTGAAAATTTGGGGAGCATGTCTAGTTGAGTAATCTGAGAAATCTGTGTTGGAGGAATATCATGTAAAATTTGTCATTTGAGTAATTTATTCATTATGCACAGAATGTAAGCAGCTAAGTTTCTATCCCAATGGTGGTTGTTGATCTTCAGAATACAATTGCCAGTTATTTGCTGAAGTTGGGGTAATTCAGAGGCAATTCTTGGGAGTTACCCCTAGATCATGATATCGATTCTTCCCTCCACTCCTTAACAAAGCAGTGCTGACAAGAAGACTAAAACCAATTTGTTGGTATAGGTCATTTAATTCCCAGCACGGGAAAAGTTGTATCAGCAAAGGGGCTTTATAACGGTGTGAGCTGCATCTCCCTCAGGGGTGCAAATGTACTTTGGGTTTGAGCTCCAGCTGTTCCGTGTGCCCCAACATCACAGAAGGCAAGGAAAGGAGCTGGCTGCAGCCTCTTCTTTTTCCTCTGACCTTGAGGGCAGGGACCTGTAAGTCTAAATCAGAGGAGGATGAGCATGACCCCCTCCCAGGCTGCACAGCTCTTGTCATGAGGAGATGGAAGCACAGCAGGAACACGTTTGGCAATCTGGGATCCGCTTGTAGGAACAAAATGCCATTTTAACCATTTAAAATACATGAGACTGCATCCAGCATAGCCCCATCCCTGGGGACTGACCAGGACAGTTTTAGCCCTTTTAAGAACAAAGAAAGAAGAGACCTTGCTGCAAGAGCTCAGTGCCCTTTCACAGGGATCCTAGCAAAGGAATGACTTTTTATTTATTTATTTTATGTCTTCAGCTAAGCTTTGATGAGAGGTTCCTTGACTTTTCTGTAGAGGCTGCGTTTCCTGTCTGAGATAATATTTAAGATGAAGACTGACTCCTTCTCGTGTTTCCTTCCTACAGACCAAAAGGAGACCCTTTCAAAGCACACAGCCTTTAATCTGGAGGCAAATACAGGCCCCATTTGTAGCCCTCATCTCTCCTACAATGACAAGTGTTGCTGCTTGCAGGTAACAGTTTTCTATCTCATTTAATCCTTTCTACCTCCTTACTTCACTTCTGTTATCCCACAGAGGAATTAGACCCCCTTTATGCTGAGCTGCTGCTTGTGTATCATCATGGCACTGGGGATAAGTAAACACACACACATTTAAGCCAATAAATCAGCATTACTTCAACAACGCCTTGTTTTATTCAGCATGGCAATCTCACAGCACATTCAATTTCAAATGAGAGGGTGTTTCATTAGCAGTTTTTAGATATACAGGATCAAATTTTGCACAAATATGCATTTGTTTATTTATTTATTACTTTATCATTATATTATTTCTAATACTACTAGTATTGATAATAATAGTAATGGTATTATTCATTCCATGTGGATTTCAAACTGTAAGACACTTGAGAATTTTTCCACTAAGAAGCCAACGTGCTGGTTATTGCAAATAGTGGGAAAGAATACTTAAGGCTTCAGAGGATGCTGGGATAAGCCTTTTTTGGTCATATTTTTGTACTGACAAGCTGTGAAATAAGACACATTCTCTAACAGTATGAAATCCGTGTGAGAGGCCTTATAGTCTAATTAATAATCATTATTGTCATGTTTATTGGCCAAATATTAACTCAATAGCCTCTAATTAAATAAGGACAGAGAAAAGCCCCACTAATTTAATGGAGGTAGATATCCCTTCCTCCTGCATCCTGACTAACATGGTGCTCATTGGGCCATCAGTTTGAAGGCATTTTTTTCCCTCCCCTGTGGCTTGTAATGCTTCTGTAATGTTTCTTTTCTGTGATTTCTTTCTTTGTCGAAGTTGTGAAAGCTGGAAATTTATTTATATGATTTAGTAACATTGCGAATGATGCATAGCAAGTTATAACTTTGAAGTTACTTGGTATATTATTTATACTTTTAAAAATTTGTGCTCCTTCACCTGTGATATTAGCAAAATTCAGAGATGTTTTGGATAAGTGTATTTTACTGTCTCTTCTGCCCTCTTATGGAACTGCTCACACACATTAAAGACTTAATCCAACTCCATGCAGTGGGACATTTGCCACTGATTCAGTAGCACTTAGATCAGCTCTTCATTTGGAGGGAAAGGATGAAAAATGCATTATAAAGAGATGTTTTGAACAGGTGAATAGCAGAGAAAAGATGAGTAGAAGGTGAGGACTGGCCAGTTCTTAACACCTCAGTAAGGACAAACAAGTACAATTTACGTGTGCATCATGACAGGTGTGTGCATTAGACAGACCCAGGGCTGGGATTAGTTCTGCATATTCCCAAGGGGGTTTTTTTACAAGTGGCTGTAGGTTACTCTGTCTTCATTTATGGAAACAGCTGTTTCTTTGTGTCCCTGTTTATGAGACTTCGGTCATGGAGTTCAGGTCCATGTAGCTGCCACTTCCATAAGAGCTGAGAAGCAATATTGCTTCTCTTTGCTTGTTGCTCTGTGAAATTCTCATCACTTCCTCCTCTGTCCCAATTTACAGAGGAAATTTAGTAAATGTGTTGTTGTTTGAGCAGCAGCTTCTGTTCAGATCCACCTGCTCATTAGAAGATGAAATTCCAAGGGTTTTGTTGCTTTCTGAAAATCTACAGCTCATGCCCTGTTGTATGTGTCACAGTTACCTTCTTCCCAGCTATTTTCTTCTACCTTCTAGAGATTAACTGTGACAAATTTGAGGGGGAAAGGCTTTAATCTGGCAGAGCAAAATTACCTGGAAAACCCCAATGGGAAAATAACGCAGTATAGATATGAAGAAACTTCTGTCACCAGTTCCTCGTACTCGCGGTAACAGCATCGTGACGCCTCAGGTACTGGCTGTCCCTGCAAACCTGAGGGATACTGGGGAAATTGGAGCATAAAAAGTGAATTGTTTCTCTACTGCAATATACTGTTGATCCTTCTAGGACATTTTCAGTTGTTTTCTCTGTGCATGTGATATAGAAAATGGAAGCATGAAATGAAAATACTCTGTTTGGAAAAGCTGAAGATTCTGTTTGATAAACAGGACGAAAGTATTCATAAGACTTGAACATTCCCTTTTTGGGTCAATTCCTTGTCATTTTCTTCCCTTGGGCTAAAATCTCAGCATGTTTTCAGGCATCCAAGTCATGGCCTGAGCTCACAGAGGAAGAATGAGAGGATGAATCTGATAGTCAGGCATTCTGTCTCCTCTGTCTACCTGTCTTGTCACACACCTGTGTCCACTGCTTTTGTGTGCTGGTTCTCCCTGCAAAAGGCCAACACACATCAGGTATTTTGTTGCCTTGCAGTCTTCTACAGAGGACTGAGGTTAGTCCCTCAAAAACTGATGAGGTTCAGATGCCAACCTAATTCCCATATTTGATAATGTCATAGAAGCAAAAACAGTTGAACGCTCATCCCTCCCTCCCTCTGTTCAAAACTTCTGGCCATGGTCCTATCCAGATTTGGACATCCAGAGAAGAGAGATGCAAAACTATGTCATTTACTAAGGGCATTTTATTCCCTGCAGAGCTTTGGCTGCAGAACTGTGAAAGGAGTCAGGTTTCAAATCAAAGGGCAGGTCGGAGCAAGGCAGTGTTCTGTTCCCTGCTCTCCACTCTGGCACAGTGCTGTGGGCTCCTGCTCCCTCCTGTGATAGGGTTGATGCCCCAACTCCTATGGGAGCAGGAATTGAAAAAGGCCTGTACCTGTAGAATCTTATTTCAGAGCAGGATTTCATGTGGCAGCTGAAACTCATTCCCATTATTTTATTCTTCTCATGGGATCCTAATTTACAATCACTTTTTCACAGAGCCCACTGCTTTAAGGATACTCTCCTGTACACATCATTGTCACCAGGCTGGGACCTACCAAAGTCAGTGGGAATAACACTTAGAGCTCTTACTTTGGTTTCTACCACTTCCATCTGCACCAGTTACACTTCTGGTTTTACACTGACAACAGTCCTATTGTCTTCTGGGGCAATTGGTAAAACAACATCTTGGTCAGCATGGCTGGAAAAGAGCTCAATATTTGACCTTCAGATAATGGGAAGGAAGTGGGGTGGAGAGAGAAAGCGGAGAGGAGAACTACAAGGGACATTCAAAGTAAAGATCTCCTTCTCTGTAGCCTAAAATTAGCAGTGATTAACTGGTGAGCATTGGCAATGGGTCTTTAGAGGCAATGGAAGCCATGCACAGCTGGGCTGAGTCCCACGAGCTGAGCATGGAGCTGTGGGGTGACCCCAAGCTTTGCAGGGAGCAGGCTGCAGTGGGATAGCCTTTTTATGAACATTTTATCCAGATCAAATTAAATTGGTACTTACAGAATGTAAACAAGTGCATAATACAAAAAGCACACAATTTATATAATTAAAGATTGGTACAGGACACTACTTAGGTTGTTTTCAATGATGCTCTTACTGAAATGGAACTGATCAGTTTCCCAAAATGTACAGACACACACATACACACAAATCTGTTGTGATTTACGGGTAATAAATTATGAACATTATATTATAAATAAATCATCTTACCCCTACGGGCTTTATTTTCTTAGCTTCCCTTAGTCAGAAATCTTTTTGCAGTCCTGCTCTGGAGCAGATAAAGCATTCATCCTTGCTGTGTGCTGTGGAAGCAGTCTGTCAGTTGTGATCAGACATGCTGCTCGCTACACAGCACAAAACTCGACCTGATGCCTCCTAACCGGGAGAGCAGTCGGCAGGAAGTTCCAGCTGAGGTTCACAGTTCCAAAGTCCACAACCTTCTAATATTTTCAAGGTTTCATGTGTTTTACACAGGTCAACACATGGTCTGCTTCTCCTAAAAGTTCACCAACAGTTTAGTAACATTGTGAGCTCCAGGGTTGGGAGAGAGAGAAAAGTACATTTACGTAAAATAACTATTGTTTTTGTAATTTTTATGGCTTAAACATTTTAGTAAAATCTCACCAGGAATCAGACTCTCAGCTGTGAGAAACACACAGGATTCCCTTCGAGTCAGTGAAACAGTTAATTTACATCAGGTGAGGATCTGACCTAAATTTGTTTCAACTCTGATGTACCAGTTCATAAGCTGCGTTACTCTCACATATGGAATCCTATCACTGCTGTATCAAAGATGTAATTAAAAACCTGCCATAACAAATGTGCACTATGCCCTACCAAGCTCTTGTGCTGACAAACTGCCAGAGGCGAAGAGTTTGATCTTTTACTCAATGTGGCTTTCCTCTGGTCCTAAAGGTTTTATCAAAGAGCTTGAGAGAAGCAAGCCATGATGGGGCAGTAGGAGAGGCAGCCCCAAGGAATCGGTTGCCAGACGATCCGGCCTTCCCCAGCACAACTTGCACACTGCTGTAGCACCAAGCAAAAGATAGGCAGAGCAAAACACTGAGCACAGTTTGTTTTATGGTGATAGCAGCTCCTTTCTACTAAGAATGTGAGCAGCAGAGTTCTGCACCAGCTGGTACTTCTGGGTGGTCTTCAAGGCTGACTTCAAATACTGGCCAGTGCAGTAAAACAGCATGGAAGTGTCAAAGACATAAGTAACTCTGGTAAGGTCCTTATCAGCAGACAGGCCTCCATTTTTTGACCAGCTACACACTGGGAAGGAGCATAACAAGCCACCATTCCTGCCTAAAAATCCAAAGGCATGGATGCATATAAAGAAAAAGAGTATGCAGGGCATTTCTCTGAATAAATGAGTTCTCAGACATAATAATGATGATCAAATGCTAATAAGTATCTTCATCTACTTCCCAAATATATTAATCTCCTACAAAAACATAGCTGATAAAAGCATGCTGGACTTGAGCGGTGGCAGGCCAGAGGATGATCACAGGAATTGTTTATATATATGAAACCTCCAATTCATTTATTCAGTTCCTTTTTGTTTGTATTCCTGTAAAAGTTTTCTATATATCTCTTAATTTCACCGCTCAAAATAAATTCCTATATGACCATTATTCATATTATTTAATAAACAAAGCTGAAACCAACCTAATCAGAATACATACAAAAGAACCCTTGATGTTAACATGCAGAATATCATGATTCCCAAAAAAGCTACTTTAACAAAACTCTAAGAAATTATTTTGCCTAAGGACTATATCCTGAGTCCCCAGAAATCAATGGGAATATTTTTATGATTCACTAAGATTTACTCAGGCCATAAGTGAGCAACATATTTTATAAAACATATCAGTTATTTACAGCAGGCACAAACCCTGCTTTCGTTGTGTGGAACAAACGTATTGTTTCAAAAGCCCATGGAAGAAGATGGCTGCCTCTTTGTTTAGAAAATTTGCAAATCTTTAAAGCAGTGGTGAAGTTTTCTACTCATTTTACTTGCAAGGAACGGGGCATATATGAGTAAAACCATTTGAAATCTTCAGCACTGCTTTAAATAGTCACAACACCAAATATTGTATTGGGAATAGATATTTGAAGAGATACTAAAGACAAAATGCTTTCATTAAAAAAAATTGTATAAAATCTCAAATTTTTAGCATTTCTTTTGCTGACATTGCTCCATAATAATTCAATTTGAAAATAGATGTTATTTTCAATAATACTGCATTAATTCTAATAACAATATTTTTTTTCACAATGGGAGAACATAAAATGTATCCGGAGTTCTTTCTGCACTAAAGACTGAGACAGAATGAAAAAAAAAATCACCTGGGAATGTTAAAATTCAAAGACCTAAATGTATCTATGACATATTCCAGCTGCATACAAAATGCACTTAATCCTGCACTGAGAATTTGGCATTCAAACCAACAGCCCTAATAAACAGAGCTACATGTTTTCATTTGCTATTAGTGCCCTTCACTTTTGTCTGCTCAGGGAAAGGTTCGTTTCAAGACAAAGCTTTCGTTGGGCAGAATAGCAGAGCACACTCTGTCAGTGTTATCAGTGTCTTTCAATGTGGAACATATTTAACTTGACACAGGAGTAAAAAGAAAAGTAGAAATAGGACTTGTGAACTGAAGTAAAAACGTATTGATCTCTGTGATATCTCTCGGGAACAGAGAGGCAGAGGAGAGGCAGTGGCACCTTCAATATCCCAGATCATGGAGGAAAAAACACTTTTGTTAAACACACTGAGGCAAAGCCTGGGTTTTGGGAGGAACCAGAGTTCACAAGCAGATCCTGCACACAGCAGACCAATAACAGAATTTGCTGGAATCCTTGGCTGGCAGGAGAGAGCAAGTCTCTTACTTGATAGCTAAAATCCTGTTTTCTCCTGAGACCCGCAATGTACCCCAGTTCCTCAGGGGCAGTTCTGCAGGGCCACCACAGTCTCATAGATTTCAGCCTGAGTTTACAGCGAGTCTCTGCAGGAGTGGGAGGGGGACGAGGTGAGGCAAGTGAGGGCAATTAAGGCCAATTAGTGTAATCACAGCCCCGACCAAAGCTAATGTAAGTGTGGCTTGCCTGGGGAATGGCTTCAGTTCCTAGTCTGGCTAGCTGGGAGCTCAGAGGTTCTTAGTTAATAGTTACTGTTTAGCTTATAATGAGTGAACTAAAGTTTTAGGGTGACATTTTAATTTTTAGAGTTAGTCCTGTGTATGTATCAGGATATTTATCCCTTGGGAAATTGAAAAAATTCTAAAATACAAAAATAGTTTGGGGAGTTTTCCCACCCTATAATGTGGAAGCAACATTAATAAGCATTCAAGATGCTTTTCCAGGTATGTAGAGTTATTTTATTATTGTGGTTATACCTTTAGTATACTAGCAAAATTCTATGTGTTCATAACACTTGTTTTTCAGGTAATAGGGGAGATTTGCTTCTTTCACTATAACATAAGTTGAAGTGCTGTGTTTTGAAACAATTGAAACAAAAGAGGCTGTCACATCATTATATATTAAAGCAGGCCATTTTTACCTATGATGATCTCAAAAAGTAAATTTCAGATAGGCTGAGTGCTAAAGAAATGTGGAAATTATTTTATGACAACTTAAAATAATCATAGCGTTTCTAGTGAAAAGGTCTATAATTCAGTTTTGTGCTCATGCTTCTGCTACCACACAAAGTTAAAATGGAAGTTTAATACAGCTTTTCAAACCAGTAATGAGAGTGAAATAGATTTAAATTCTAGCAGTGCAATGTGAAAAACTCCTCTTCCTTCCACCTCTTTCTCTGTTATGCCGTAGGAGCAGGAGGGGAATTTGTGATCATAGGCCCAGTCAAGGGAGGAAAGGCCCAAGAACCTAAGAATTTGGTTTGATTGTTGCAGTGAATCACTTCTAATCTAGCACACTGTAAAATGCATTAATTCAGTTTACAAAGTGTTAAGAGCAATAGCTTAATGAAATAAAGATCTGTTCCTATACATGCTTTTTAGCTGTTTTTAAGGCAAGAAGGCACTTCAGTGAATCTCTGAGACTATTGTGCTATTGACACAGGGTTTTATCCTCCATGCCCACAAGACAGAATCTGTTCCCAAAGAGTCCCTCCCTGCAGTGCAGAGCTGCTGCTGCTTTCACAGTGCTGAATTCCTGACTCTGAAGGTGCTGTGTAAAGGGAAAGACAGACACAGATAGAAACGTGGTCTGAGAGTTGGTGCACAGTTTGTGATCTCTTGCAGTGGCAGATACAGCTTCACCAAGCAGTCTCAAGGTTCTGGGTGTGTGCCTTTATTTTCTGAAGGAGGGGCAAGCAGAATGAAGCAGAAAAGCTGTTTAGTCTGGGTACCCTGCCAGCAAGGTTCAGGATTTGTTTGGCCCCTCTCTGTAACAGCTTAACAAGGGGTTCTAATAAGGTACCATCAGCTACTGAATTCATGCTAAGCCTGGGATTTATTGTAATTTTTTCTCCTCTTTGAAGTGAAGTTTACTGGTCCTATGCTAATTTAAGATTAGTAAGAGAATCTTAGGACTAATAGCTTCATAGCTTTCATGGGGAAAAACAAAAGCTTCCAGCGATGGAGAACTGCATCGTCAGAAATAAGAAAAGCCAGTTTCACACAAAGTTGGTTTGGGTTCTTTTTTAGGTATCATGACATTTTTGAGAGTAAAAGTTATCAAGGCTAGATAGGTGTCTTCAGTGCTGGGGATTAACAATGTATGAGTGCTTTTCAGAATCTTGTGTTTCTGGAACCTCACGATCCACTTTTATCTCTTTATGGAGGTATGGTCTGGCCTTATGAATTTCCTCTTGAAACCACATGAATAACATCTAGATTGGTCCTTTGTTATTGAGAAATATTTTTGGGGTCTGAAATTATGTACAGCATAAAGATTACCTGTCTGATTAGTGAGCATCAACACTTTTTAAGAATGCATTCTAATTTTGTTTTGATTTCTAAAGCACAAATATTGTAACAGTTAATTTATTATACATTCTGCAAATATTTATTTGTAAGATTCATATGATTGCTGTTTCGTACTTGTTCCTATACTAATATTTTGGGGAAAAAGTTAAACAGTTACACATTAGGTCAATTTAAAGTGCAAGATATTCTTCCTGAGGCCATGCTTTTTTTAATTAAAAAAAAAAAAAAAATTAGGGACAGGAATGTGTGCTGGCTTGGAACCTGAATTTCCTGGGCTTGATTAAAATAAAATATCTCCCACTGATATTTTAAAGCTTTTGAAGTGAAGAACAGCATTTCCTATTTCTGTGGAATGAGGCCATCCCTCTCACAGATGATGGAACCTGCAAATCTTTAACATTTGTGTAGTTTTGTTGTATTTAATGACCGAGCACTAATATGAAGGGCTCTCTCTGGACTTCTGTCCTTGCTGCCATCTCCTGCCATCCTGCTCCCGGGTGCCCTGCAAGGCACTGGAGCTCTGTTCTTCTTAGGGGCTTTGAAAATTGATTTGGAAGCCCCCTTTCAACAAAACAAATTATTTGTTAAAACGTTGTGTTTGCAAGCAGCATTTAAAAGTTTTTATCATATAATCAAAAAGCTGTAAGTAGCATTTGGTAAAAATGAAATCTTTGCAACTCGGGAGACTGGCAAAAGAAAAGTGACAAAATTCACTGGAAACATTTTAGTGTTTCTGAATCTGTTTCCTATCAGAGTTAGCAACTGACATGGTTGAGATGTAAAAACAAGCAGAAAAGCTCCCAAACTTTGTTCTTACTTAATCATGAAGTAAATAGAGTTTTCATTTGAAAGTTTTCAGGCTTGCTTGTGAGCAGCATGTTTTGTGCAGTGCTAAAACGCTGAGTGAGCAAACTGTGTTTGACTTCAGGTGCTGGTTTGCTGCATGAAGGTGAAGTAATTTATTGGCTGTGTTTTCCTGTGGTGATATCTGTAAGTGACATAAATAGAGAGTAACAATTAGCAGTGCTCAGAGAAGCGTTGACACCGATTCCTAGGGGAGATGATTTACTCTTAGTGCTGACCTGTCAATAAACAATGCTAAACTTCACCAAGAAACAACAAGGTTTTAGTGTGTAAGTGCTTTTGTTTGCGAATGTTGCTGAGTATTTCTTTCCATCTGGCCCAGGTCCTGGGGGCTTTATGGTTATGCCTATTGATAAAGGCCAGGTGGTCACGTTTTGGGAGCTGTCTGTCACTTCTTCAGAAATGGGATGTGGTTGTAGTTGAGAGAAAAGTAGAGAAACAAAAGGGGTGGGCAGGGGAGCAGAATTCCTCTCATTCCCAGCCCCTTCTCCTGTTCAAGCTCAGCAACACCTGGATGTTCCCTCAGTAATGGCTGCTCTGGGGATTCCCTGGAAGCTGCTGTGAGAAGCAGTAGCCTCTTTCATCAAGTAATATCTCGAGAGTGCTTGGTGAATGTGCTGCAGTGGGAGATGCTTGTGGTAACCGAGCTGTGATGCCTCGAGTGCTTTCCCTGCTGGGCTTTGTCTCTGAGCTTTTCTCTAAAATGATGCATTCTCCTTTTCAGGAAAGGATGTTCATATATTGTGTATAGTTACTGTATGGTGGTGTTAGTCTGGTGTTTGTAATAACTTTAAGTCACTTTTCTCACTTTAGCTTGCTAAATGCATTAGCTCATTTTTGACTGTGTGAGTCCCTGTCTTGGTGTTTCTACTTAATTGAGATAAATTGTGTAGGACAGAAGGCACCTTGTGCTCTTTGTCATAAAATATGCATCTAAAACTTAAACCTGGAATGCTTCCTTACAGAGCACAGACCTCTAGGCTTTTAGCAACTTTTGGCTGCTCTTCTTGTCAGGATTGGCGTTAGTGACATCTCTGTCCTCTTGGACAAAAACACCCAAAAAACAAAAACCAGACATTCTTAAATACAGGAGTAAGATGTAGAAAGGCGTTCAACAAAATACAGCTTCAATGGTGGTTAGGATGTAAATTTTATTTAGGTCTAGCACTTAGTGAATCCATGTTTTAGCAAAGGAAGCTTTGCTGAAGCAGATTAGGTCAAGCCTATTTTACCAGCTTGAAGATGGTGTAAACTCCTCTGAAGGAGGTTAGCTGGCACTTGGCTTTTTCAGTGGCACTGCAGCAAACAGGTGGCTATTTACAGCAGTGTTTACTAAAGAGGTACTCAGGATAATATTTACTGAGAGAGCAGTGGAGAGAGAAAGCAACCAAAAGTGTTGGTTACTCTGGAATTTGTCCCTGGTCAGCATGGGAGGGCAGTGGTCTCAGAGAGAGAGCAGTGAGGCTGCAGCTTGTTTTCTTTCCCTTACCCACTTTCCTTCTTCAGCTCCTCCCAGAGAACAAGTGATGTCTTTCACTCTGACTGTGATGAGTAGATCCTTTGCTAATCAGCTGTAGTGGGAAGCAGATGATCATGTCTACTCAATAAATTCTCACTTAGACTTCACTGAGGGCTAAATTGAGCTTCATTACACACTGTTTACATATTACAGTGATTCCTTGAAAGGTTACTGCTAGTAATAGTCTTTCTGTAAAAATTTGCAGGTGTTTCCAAAGTATTGGGAGTAAAATGCGTGTATGTATCAATGTTCTATGGCAAGCACCTTAAGGATCTGAATTTTCCTAAGCTTTAGATATTCCTCTATGAATTTTTAAAGGTTATTAAGTGATTTGGTTCTCTCTCTGTTTGTGAAAATAATTTTGAAACGACGTCTCACTTGTGTTCAGCGGGAGAAGCAATTAATATATTTCATCTTGCATTGTATCTGATACTGCCCATTGTTCCTAACTGCCTAGTTTAGAAAGCACATCTAAATGTTTCTGTAGTTCAAGGTTTCCATTCTTTTTCTTCCTTGATAAATAGAAATAATAGATTTCAGGCATATTTATTAATTTCAATTTTGAATGTCATAAAAAATTGTGTTACTTTAAGTGTTTTGTTAACTCTTGATTATTTCACCCATTTCTAGAGGTTCAAATGTTTCTGTGCAGTGCTAGACCAAAGTTCAGGAGCCTGTTAGGCACTGTTAGGTTCAGGAGAGCCTTTCCATTGCTCTCTTTAGGAACCGAATCAAGCCCATAGCCTGTGTTTTCACATTCTCTGAACCTAAAGGACTTTCAAATCTTGATCATGTATGAGACTGAACTGAGAAAATCTTGGTTGGGTGTCTCATCAAAATCACTGGAAATGCTTAATGTCAAGGTAGAAAGGCTGTGAAAAGCTTGCTCTCAGTCCTGGCCTCTTTGAACATCTGAGTATTCACTTCTTTCTTACATGGAAAGAGTGAATTTCTAAACAAGATTTGCTTTGCAGTAGCTGTGAAAACAATCAAAGTATGAAGTCTTGGAAGTGATAACTGAGTAATGGGGTTTTTGAGCAGTATATTGAGCAAGAGGGGGAGCACATCAGTAACTGTTTTCATTGCTGCTTTTTCAAAACAGGAAGAGTAATTAAAAATTAAGAACACTGCCTACCATTATTGTCCTTCTTTTTTTTTTTCAGGAAAAAAACTGTTCTAGCTATGGTGCCCTGTAAATTGGATGAACAGTACTTAGAACAAAAGTGTCACAGTTACTTCCATTATTTGAAAGTTTACAACTTATTTTAGGTTGTTGTATTGCTTACAATTAACTTTATTCCCTTGGTAAGAAAATGAAAAATTTAATAAATATATGCTGAGTATGCAAGTTAAAATTTTACTTATAATTAAATTCTCAACATATAACTGTGTCCAACTAAGAGGAAGATAATTTGCTAAAAGCCCGTGGGCTAAGGGTAGCATGTATTCAGAATAGACCTCTGGGAAGTATTGAAGAGCTGGCTAACACAGAGCACTGCAGGAATGTTTTGCTCTCAATTAGTCCATGTAATTGGCTGGTGTCAGAGCAATACTGTAAAACAGACTTGCAATGTGACACCCACGAATGAGGAGATCTACCTTCGGTTTTAGACACTAATTGAGGTCAAATCATGTAACTGGAAAGCTTCTGAGGTAAAAGCAGTGTCAATTAGATTTCCTAATGCAGATCCTACTGCATGGTATTGTCAAAATTATACAAACTTACCTGTTACTGGCTAGATCTCTGTTTCCCTGAAAAAAATAAATGAGGTATAATAGCCTCTTTTTTAAAGGGCACTATTTGGTGAATATAAAACCAAAAAAAGTCTGGTTTACAAAACCTGTGGGCAAACTGCTGGCTACCCAGTTATTCTCAGCCTGAGCTGGATTTCAGTTTTGCATTTTTAGAAAGGAAAGGCACAAAAAGGACTGTGAAGATGAAGATGTGCAGTTTGTGTGACTACGTGTTGGCCAATACACTCAGGGAGCAGCGTGATTGTGTTTTTAAGATAATGCCCATGTAATCAAGCATAGCACATAATATTGTGATCAGCATTCTGCAGCTAATTCACCACTCTGCAATCTTCAGTAGAAAATGAGCAGGTTTATGCCTGTAGGTAGTTATAAAATAAACACTGGAAAGGACCAGTGTACATAACTTCAGTTTGAATAGAAACAAAGTAAAATCAACTGTAAACCGAGAGAGTTTATTATCTTACATTGTTGCCGTGTCTTTAATTTCATATTTGTGCTGGAATGGTGATGTCTGCAGTGCTTATTGTAGGAACAGGATCCTTCCAAAGGTTTTCAGATTGGCATTTTGTTCTGTGAAAGTCTGGATTAACACACCATTGACATTAGAAAGGCAAAACTGATTTGGAAGCAGACTCCTTAGAAAACCAGCATAAAAATGAGACTACTAGCAAATGTGAAACATGCTGTTAGATTTTGGACCTTTCAAAGACATGTATTTTGAGATAAATGTGCAATAAAGCCTGTGTTTAATCTAGGAAGAGGAGCAGTATTCTACTGGTAAAAAGCAGAAGGAAAATAAATTGCATCATCTATAACCTTTGCAGTCATAGGCTCAGTGAACAGAACATCAAAACCAAATGTAAGGAAAACAAGCCTCTGTGTTCAATTTACCTAGTGATATCCGGCCTTACAAGGAGCTTTAAGTATATTCATTCTTTAGCTACAGTGTGAAAAAATCAGTACTGAGCTCAGTCTTCAATGGATGAATATATCTAAGGGAAAAAATTGCTTAAAGCCAGATCCAGGGTCTGTCAAAGTGACTGGAAATAGTCCCAGAGACTCCAGGGACTGTAGATCAGGCTCTTAAACATGTAAATGAAAGTTTGATTGCTTTGGGTGAGCAATATTCCTGTTAATCCTCCAGCAAAATAGATCTGATTATTTGGAACAGCAAAATAGTCATTTGGTTCCTGACAGAATACAATACATGTTTAAGCATATCAAATGTGTTTGGAGTTAGTGGAGGAAGAATCTCAAGATGTTTGGGTTTGGTTTGGATACGCATCCAAGGTCTGCGTGCTTTGCTAAAGCTCCTCAGTCTGCACCAAGGGCTCGCTGAGGAATGAGCAGCCTTGCCAGGCCCATCCAGTGCTGGGGAGCCAAAGGTGCCAGAGCAGCCAGGATGCTGGAAAAGGAATGAGGAACTGGGGGGCAGCAGCAGAGGCTTTTTGGAACAAGCAAGTGTCTTTTGGAAAGAGCTCAGCTTCCCAAAACGCTGGTGTAAAGAGAACAGTCTGACACCAGCTCTGCTTCCATGCAGGAATCTCTGTGAGGCCACTGCCCACCTCTGACCTGTCCTCCTCTCCTGCTGCAGGCGTGGCTCTCCTGTGCCCTGAGGCTCCTGGGGGACTTTGGGCTGTGGCGGCAACACAGAAATTTCTGTTTTGGTGTAACATTAAAATTTTTCGAGTGCTTTCCCTCAGTTTCCTTTCAGATGTGTGTGTGTGCACATCGGGGTATGGAAGAGGGACGGTGGGGAACGAAATCTGGAATATTCTTTACCTTCCAATCATGCCCATATTAGGGTCTTCCCTAATCTGGTTCAATGGCTGTTTTCTCTCCTTGCTGGGTGCTTGAGAATGTGAGAAGCGCTGATGTCCTCCCCTTTACTAAAATTAGGAAGCTTCAGTTTTGTGTCTGGAAGAATCTGACTATGGTTGGGCATGGTGAAAACTAGGAGGTATGAAAAACTGATATGGAGACAAAACTCCCCATGTTATGCTTGCTTCATTTCTGCTGGAAAAAATCCTTACTGCAGGAGGAATACAAAATAAGAGGAATTAATCCTTCAATGTATTGGGCTTGCATAGTTCAAATGCTGCTTTATTCTGCTGCCAGTGCAAAATACCAGTGATTTTCTGCTCGTGAGAGAGCTCGGCTCATAGGAAATGGTCCCTCACAGAGCTTATGTTGACAAAATATCTGAATTCCCATTTTCCATTGAGGTGAAACTGGCCCAATGGAACAACTGACATACCTTAACTCAGAGATTGTGCCTGGAGTTATGTCTGAGTGTGTGCACTCCTCCTAAATTTGTCACTTAGAGCTGGGATGGTGAATCTGACAACTCATGGAGTTCTGTCGTAGCCATGACAGAATCTGCACCTGATTTAGAGAAGTTTTGCTCTTCTGAGAATTCCTTTCTCAAACAGGAACCACCCAGTTAAATTTTATTTGATAGCTAATTAGAGTTTAAGTAGATAAATATGTATCTAAGGATAGGGGATTAACCTGAGGATATTAAATGAAAAATTGGTTCCTTGATTCCTTTTGAAAAGGACCATAAAAAGCATCATTCTGAAGACAGCTGTCATCTTTTATTGGCCTGGGTGCATGTGTGGAGTTTTTTGTTTGTTTTTTAAGGGGAGGAGTAGAAGTCTTCTTTGGCAAGGTTTCTTTGTCTAGGAATCTCTGGTTATGCATGTTGTGTTTTAGTTATCCTGGTGCCTGGTTCTGGGCCAGGATTTATCAGGATGGAGGATGTTCTCAGTCGTGGTGTGCTTTTTGCCACTAGCAATGGTTTTTCCTAATAGGGCAAGTTTATAAGGCTCATTACCATGAAGGGAATAATGGGAAAGGAAGTTTCAGTGGGATTTTTTTGTTTGCCTTTTTTTAAAAAGGGAGACAGAGACAAAGGATGGAGTTAATGTAAAATCCTGCTCTCCAGTTAGCCTAAAAGATGACCTGCAGTTTTTGGAATTACGGTATGTTCAAAGATATGTCACTGAAATAATGTAATGCCACAGACATTAGGCCATAATGACCTAAAAAAGTATGTGTTTAGTAGTTTGCAGCTGGAGTCAAGGAAGGAGCAAAACCGCTTGAAGTGAGCCAGACCCGCACATTCTGAAATCCATTATTACATTTAGAGCCCTGGCGAGGGAAAACATCCCCAGCTAACAGTTTGCCTTTGGTTTGGATTAAATGTCACAGGATTAGCAGCCTGCAAGGGTGCAAGAAGAGCTTTGACAAAGGATTTCTGATTTTTTATGTAGCTATCAATTGTGATCTGAACGATCACAACTGTAGTCCCCATCAATGGTAGTCTGGAATTTTAGGGGGTGCAGTTTTTGTTTGGGGTGTTTTCAGCAAAGAGAAAGGACTTGTGAAAAAAAGGAGTTGATATGGACCACCCAGAGATAGGTAAAAGTCTTCTGAGTGTCTTCAAATACTTCCTGATGACCATAAAGTCTAAATAAGCATAGCTATGTGCTCCATAGTTTACTGAATTAATTTATTAATACCTTAAATTTCGAGAGCCTAATAAGGCCTTATAATATTGTTACTCTTGCCTGTGCACCTACTCATCTATGCAGTCCTCTTGATGAAAACAGCGTCATGAAGAGCTAAAGTGTCTCTTGGTGGCAGCACAGTTTTCCTAGTGCCTGCCTTAGCAGTGGGCAAAGCCAGGGATTTCAGATGTTAAATAATTTCTGGGCCTGTGCTCTGGCAGCCAGATAATTTTCCCGACAGGGCATGTACCTTTTTTGATGTCCAATTTACCAGTGCTTGCCATGATACATCCAAGATTTAACATCAAAACTTTCTTTTTGAGGTTTTTTTTTATCTCCATGTTATCTTATTCTCCCTCAAAGCAGTTTTAGATGTGTACCTAACAGCTGCATGAATTGCCTGTCTATTCACCTGACAGTGCCTTTCTGCACTTGCTTCTAAGTGAAACCAATATTCCAACACTTTTGCCTTCCTTGGTGTGAGGTGGTCACCACCTAATGTCAAATTTGAGGTGTTTCAAAGCCCTGCTACCCTTGCCCTGCTCCACAAGTGAGTTCAAATCTTCGTTTGCAGCTTGTGCTGGAGAGGGGTCTGCATTTTACAGAGCCTCTCAGTTTGTTCCAGAGACATTGGCTGAGCTAATAAAGGACCATCTATTCCTACAAATCTGGCCTGTTTTCCTGTACCAAATCACACTTATCAGCAGTTATCCCAAAAGTGAAGGTGGTATGCAGAATTAAGTACAAAAGTGGTTCTGATGTGGCTAAAAAATATCCACCTCGGCTTTCTTTTTTTCTTTTTTTCCCTGGAATGTTAATGCTGTGGTGTTTGGGTGTTTTGAACACAAAATGTTTTGTTTCCCCCACGGCAGTCTGGTCTCCGTATGTTAAGCAATTCTAAGGATAGTCTGTTCCAGAACATCTTTGGTTAATAAGAAGCTGAAAGATAAGCCTTGTGATAATTGATAAGTCATTAGCAGGACTCTGGTTCATCAGATAAGGCAATTAATGGTTTCACATTTCCTAAAAAGTGGCAGTGTTGGGCTGAGTCACTACAAGCTGTAGGATGAGGAATTGGTTTGCTATACAGTTCGAATGCAGGACAGATTTACATCCAAGTGTGTTTGTTTCTGCAATACGTACTTTGGCTTTTCAAACATTTTTATTGACTTTGAATGTTGAACGCTTGCATTATGGAGAATTCATATTTCATTCACTCAGGTTTTGTAAAGCAGGAGCTGTTGTTTGTTCTTACTTCTCTTATATGTGCTAATCAGTGTGCTTTCCCAATGAAAAGGTATTTCACTTTTTTCGCTATGTAGGTCTTAGAAATACTGATTATGGTTTGAACATCATGGAATCAAGCTATTCCATAACTAGATTACAAATGAGGAAAAATTTTTCAGAATTCATTACAAATTTCTTAGGAATTTATTTATAAATTTGAAATTCAAATTTTTTCAGCTGGTTAGAATCAAAGTTTTCACTTACCTTGTATGGTATAAAAGTTCAAAAGAGTGAAGACAGTAACACAGCATAACTTGTACATTCACAGTTCTTAATATTGGTACTGAGCATTGTGCTTCAGACACAGGCAGGTTGAAGTGCTGAATCTTTGAGGCAGTGTTTATTAGAAGAACTGGGTCTTTATTTTAAAGGATCAATTGAACAGAACAGCTACAAAATGACAGTTTTGGTGGAGAGCTTGAGTCTTGCAATAGTATTTACGGGAAAAGTGACTTTTAATGAAGTGATGAAGTAAGTCGGGAGGGGGTTCTAACATGGTTTGTGGCAGGAGGTTTGGTGGGATTGACTGTGTGTAGCCAAGAACTGCAGCCTTAGTTCATCCCTTCTGAAGTGAGTGATTAGGAACAAAGACAGTAAATTGCTTCGGGAGTCTTTTTTGTTCTCTTTTTTCGTGTTGTTCCAATCCCAGTTGGGATTTTAAATCGCAGATGATGACTGGAATTGAAGCTCAGTCTCCCAAAGGACCAGTCAGAAGCTGTGATCTGTGGCAGGTCCCTGTCACCTACAAAGATGAGTGCTCCTTGCTGTTCTCTCTCCTTCCAGTCCTTCCATCTTCTCTTGAGAAATATTCCTTAGTGTTTCACACTGGATTTGATGAATGAGTGTTTTATATTGAATAAAAGTTCCTACTGATTCTTAGTCTAACTGGTTTTGGAAAAGACTGCACAAATGGTACACGAATTCCTTGCTTACAGTGGAGTGAAGATAAGAGAGGAGATAACATCCCAGCCGAATTGCAGTATGAATTCTGGTGGCACTGCTGTTGAAAAGCAGGCCTATTTTTAACCTATTTCCCTCCATCCATAAGGGTAAGAGCTTCCTTGACCCAGCAGGCGAGTTCAGGAGCATTGTGATGTGAGTCACTGAAGGCTCAATCTATACCTCAATGCCTCAGTTTGAAACACCCCTTTAGGAATCCTACAAACGCTATTTTGTTCAAATATTGAGTAATTTCTGTATGAAAAATATTATGGCCACCTACTATACTACGAGGAGATTTTCTGGGTATGTAATAATGTACCATACTTAATTACCATAGCCGCTTTAAACCTGTGTCTTTGAGAGTCAAAAATTCCATCTGGTATTCTGTGTATGAATCTTAAAGGCTAAGCACATAAAGCTTGTCATTGGTAGTGGGGAAAGTGGATACCAACTGCACAAGCTGCTTCTCTGCCAGTGTAAAATGTAGCCTATGTCCAGAAGGTAGATAAGGATCATGCTCTTATTAGCATACAACTTAAGGAGTTAATTGCAGCGCTTAAGAGAGCTGATAGCATCTCAAACTACAGTCTTGAAAGTGTCAGAGGAAGAATAACAGTAATATGACTGTTTGATTTAAAGAGATGGGAACACATGTCTACTGATAAAAGCCAACATCGCTGGTGTTGCCAGAGTTCAACTCACTGTGCAAGGCAATGTCAGAAGCTACTGGGAAGAGCTGTTTGAAGCCTATCATAGCTGGAGCCTACTAATGTATGTCTGGACATGTGTTAAAGCTCCCTCTGATTCAGTATTGAAGATGCAGCTGTTACATGAACATTAACTTCTTTTTATAAATACTGTACTCCTGAGATAATTCCTTTTGAAAGACTTGGAACATCCTGGAGAAACAGACAACTGAGAGGTGGCAGAATCTGACCTGTACTCACTAATTCTGAAATGCAGTTCCAAAGATAATATTCCATTTTGCTATCACTCTATCTGTAAGCACGTTGTTTGGACTGTAATGCAATACAGTCCCATTCATCTTAAGTGATGCCTATGAAGTCATTTGCACTATGTTGAGGGCACTAAGCCTCCTGCTGCAGTGGGTGAAAGAGAAGACAGAAAGGAGCACAGGGTGGATGGAGATGTTGGTGTTACTAAAAATGTCTCGGGGTCTGTCAGGTCCAGACCTGCCACTGGGAAGTCTGGAGACAATGACTTATAGCTGGTGGTTAGGGCTAGATCAGCTGAGGGACAGAAGTGTAAACACTGGCTCTTAACTCTTCATGGAGCTGAAATGTATTTACTGTCCTCACTGACAATTTCACTGGAGAGAAAACAGTAAGGAAAAACAGGAAAATACTCTCCTATTTAAAGTAATCATTTGTAGCAGCCACTGTTGGTCAGTCCCATTTTAAGGTCCTCGTGACAAAGCTTGGTCTCACCATTGTCCTGTTACATTGTGGTGACTTGTAAACAGTGGCTTCATCTTGCTTTCCCTGGAAATAAGGAAGGCATTAGCAGAGTCACAGCTCTTTCCCAAGGCTCCTTCTGGGCCAGAGCAGCTGGGTACTACCCCTTACACAAGGCTGAGCAAAAATGCTCAGTGTCAGCCTACAGCAGAAGAGCTTTGAACTTTTTATAATCTTCAGTAAGGTAGCACCTCCTATTCTAATCAAGTGCCTTAAAAAATTTTTGTTCAGCCTAGGACTATGTAAAAATTAGAAAAGCTTTCTGAAGTGCACACATTTCTAATTAACAAGGGAGTAATGTCCTTCATAGTTTTTTACTTCAAAAACAGACAATTCCTGAAATTTCATTTTTATTACAGAGATCTTTAGGCAGTGATTATTCACAGTGACTTCTGCTGTTCTCTTTTCATCTGCCAGATGAATTTATACAGAGAATTCACTGGAGCACTGTTGTCACTATTTAATCCTCAGTATATACTTGCAGGAAGGTAGCAGGAAAGTGCCCGAGCCAACTTCAAAAGACTGTCACTTGAAGGAAAAATCCACTGTCTTTACAGCAATTAGTGACAATAGAGGCACGCACCTGTGGTGGGGAACTGACTCAAAGAAGCTGATCTAAAAAACCTTTAAGCACCGAGGATTTCTAGTCTTAGATTTGAAGAACTGACAGAAATGACCTGTTCACCTCTGAACTGGTGACCTACAGGTGGGAAGAAGTATTGTTAGAGGTGTGTAAGCAGAATGTAAGGCTGTGTTGTTTTGATGTTTAAGCTATCCATTTCATCTTGGTGCAAAGAATAACAAAGAGGTGCTCTGGCTGATGAAAGGCAAAGCTGCACTTGAGTTAACTCGGCTACAAAGCTAATTTTTGCAAATATTTTTACAATCTGCGTGGTGGAGATGTGTTAATTCATTTCCCAAATCAAAACCCAAGTCAAGGATTTTAAGACTCCTACTGTCTTTCTATACGTTCTGTAGTCTCTAAGCCTTTTTAAACTGAAGAAACACGATTTTGTTTAAAAAATTAATGATGCAGAAGTCTGTCATTGACTTCAATGGCAGGAGTTTCAAGACATAATATAGTTCAGGAACCTTGGTGGTGCCAGGGAAACCACGTGGCAGTGGAGCTCACCGCAGAACCGTTCATTTAGGAGCTGTTGCTCATTAAAGAACTATTGACAGCCAAAAAGGCAGTGAAGTCATAAGCCACCTTCTGATAGGAGCTGGTAGCAGTCAGCTGCTTCAATATGGTGTGTTCATGCTGGATGTGACTATTATTAATATTCCAGGAGGCATAAAAGGAGAACTCCAGCAGTGCTGTGTTGCCAAATGTGAAGGTAAGAACCATCGCTGTTTTCTTCAAGCGCTTGAGGTAGGCAGAAATCTCCTAAATGGTCCCCGTTGCAAGATTTTAAATTGGGTAGGAGGAAGGGGGAGAAGGAGATGTATGACCATGGGGAATGTGGCCAGTGGAATGTTTTAGGATGGCATAAAAATCATGAACCACTCGGGTAAATAGCGTGAAGAGTCACTCTGTATATGCTGTCTACCATGCAACGTTTGCTCTTAAATTTGTGTTTGTTTCTCTAGAAATCAGTGGGAATGCAGAATTCTCAATGACTTGTGCTTCTGTCCCTGGGGAGGCAAATGTGCTGAGCGTGGGGAGCCATGCCAGGCACAGTGCTTGGGGCAGTGCCAGTGGGTGCCAACGTGAGGCTGATCAGTGTCTGAGAACTGCAGGAAACCCAGCAGTGGCTTGAAGCAGATTTTAAATATTTAACAGGGTGGCTGATCATTGCTTCATGCACACACTTACTTATAGTGTTTCTCAGAATTAGCAAGTAGAAGGTTCCAAAGGTGACAGAAGAATATTTATCAAATAATAAAGAAAAGAAAAAGAGTCGAAAATATACTTTCAGGGTCCAGTATCTCTTAGAACTGTAAGCCCACAGCACCTTGCACGAATTATTGAGTGTTTTTCAGCAAGAAGTCTGGTTTTTTATGTGACAACTCACTGGAAGGGATAAATGCCTCACAGCGTGTATTAGTGAGTAAAATTCAATTTTATTTAAGCATTAGCTACAAATTTCTGCTTAGAAATCATATTCCAAACTGAATTTAAATGGCAAAAGTGTACAGCACCTGTCTTCCCAAAGAGTTACTAAGTTTTAGAGGATACACCAAAAAGTCACATGAAACTGGAGCAGCTAATTTCAAAATCATTTTAATAATGACTGATCCATTTGAATTTAAGCAGATGAAGGATAAGCTGAAACAGGGATAAACTGAAAGGCCATGTGCCGAGTCCCTTCATTATCTACGTGAGTAGAAACTACCCTGCTTTAGCATCTGCTGTCTCTTTTTTGCTATCTCCCTCTTTAATTTTCCTAAATGGCTGGTGCACTGCTGCTGAGATAAGGTATTTAATATGGGAAAGGATTTAGATGTTCCTACAAGACCAGCCTAGGCTCCTTTTTTTTTTTTAAATGTCATCTTGATTTGTGTTTTTTTTTCTTCTCTCTAAGTAATAGGCATAGGGATTATGAAATGAATCTGGAAGCTAAAGTCCACTAACAAAATCCTTGTATCTAGTGGTAACATAAATAATGATTGGTTCATAGTACAATAATTCCAGATAGCAACCATTATGACAAGATGCATAAGCTAAACCTCATATTAGGCACATTTCTTCTAAAATACATATTTCAGAAGCTGTAGGGCTACATATACTTCATTTTAAATACAGTTACCTAATTTTACTTGTTTATGACATCCTTTTTATAAAAAAAAATCACCCATAATAGATATATACCTGCTCCTTCCATGTCTTAAAACTCATCCTGTAGCAATTCCATGGACTGACTCAGTTAAGTACTGAAGTTCAGTATCTCCCCCAAGAGTGTATTTTCGAGGGAGCAATCCTAATAGGAAGCCACATTCTGGCATCTTCAAAAATGATGAGTAGCATCTCCCTCCAGATGCCTTTTGCACGTGGCTGGGGGATATCCCTGCACAGAGCTGGCCTGCTGGGCACAAGAGGTGTCCACACACATTTTTGTGTGATCAGAAATACATTTCTGAAGTCAGTCTCCCATCATCCCTGCTCACACTGCATTGATTCGATTCACTGGCCAGTCTTGGAGCTCACAAACAAACAGAAGAATGTGCTTCAGAAATGCAATTAAAATGCTCCAGCCATAATTGGGTATTCAGGTGTGGGGAACAGATTGGAGCCGGTCTGAAGTAACACCCTCAGACTGAGTACAGTGTTGACAGTGCCTCTGCATCAGCTTCTTCACCCTGCAGACCTGCTCCTATTGTTCAGCAAAACTTGCAAATGCAGATAGAGCTCAAGGGTAACAGGAAGCGCAAAGGCATTACAGCAAAGTGTAACCTGAATTCTAGTCCCTGTGTTTGCATATCATGGAAGTCTTCAATGTCACAATCTCCCATTGAGTTGGTCTGCAAAATTTCCTGCTTCAGTCAGTGCATTCCATTGGCTTTTACTGGGGAAGGAGACAGTCATCATGTCACTATCAACTTCAGGACATTTTTAAATTTCACGTATGTTTGCTGTAGAGTATGTTTTCCTATAACATTTTGCTTTACTGATGGTGAGGAGCATTCTGGTGTTACCAACATAAACCTGTGATAAAGTGCCCAGGCCCCCTTGGATCCAGAGGAGAATGGGGTAGGCAATTTCTTGTGGATTCTCACATCTGCACTCAGCAGTGTTCAGGCTGTGAATAGGAGAGCTCAGAGAAAACTTCCACTGAGCTTCCCAGTGTTGGGAAGGGCAGGGATGAGAGACTGCAGGAGTAATCCAACTGCATTTGGATGCTAAACCCTCAAAAAAAGAAAAACATGGAATTTTCCAGTTCCCACCTGAGCTAGGATCTCTGTGTGGGGCTGTGCTTCATCTGATAACTCACCCTCAGGTGTGACCCACTATGTGCTTATAGCCCTACAACTGAAGGACAGCATGAAAAGCTTGTTTAGATGGACAGAAGCACTGAATGATCACCTGTACACAGGTCTGAGAGTGTTTAACCAGTCTCAGGTACACTTGAAACTCCAGAGCTTGAGTCTTGTAATAGATATTTTAACCCTTTTGGTTTAAAGTGTAAGCTAATAGGACAGATGGTGCTGGATAGGGAAGGATCTGATTCTTGAATAAAGCCTTGGCAGGCAGAGAGAGCTGATGTTGGTAGGTAGAGAATGCCAGCTCGCTGGAATGAGCTCAGGTCACATCGTACAGCAGCACCACAGTAGTTGCTTGATTTTCCTGAATAGTGGGCCACAGCGTGGTGAGTTTACCCCAGAAAAGTGTGGGTTTTTCATGCCTTGCATCTTTATCAACAGCTGTCTCAGAAATTAAAATTAAGAGTTTATTCTCCTGGTTTGCTATAGAAGCAGCTCTTCCAGTGCATGAAAGAAGCATAAGCTTGCAGTAGCCTGTTCTGGAAATTCTCTGGTACCATTCTGTAGCTAGAGGGAGGAAATTAATGGATGCAGCTGCTAATCCTATAATATTCTAATGAAAACTTTATTTTTATTTAAACTTAGTTTTTATGGGCTTCCTGCTTGTGAATAACACTTGGTAGGAAAATTATCCTAGTTAAAGTAGTGTGGACAGGGAGATAATTTCAGAGACTTGATCTCAGTTTCTCCCTGGAGGGAGAAAATAAGGGATAAAACGTCCAGAATTGGAAACTTAAAGGTTCACTTCTACAACCAGTGCTGCTTTTAGGCAACTTCAGGAGAGTTGTGTTGCAAAGCAAAATGTTCTCCTCACTGCAGTGTATGAAGGACTTTCGTTGTAATGTCCTGGGCCAAGGTTCTTTGTGCCATGTGTGATCAATCCCTGAGTCAGACATGGGGAATACAACCTCTGCTCCAGAGCGAGCACAGTTTCTACCCTTCATTTAAAATTAGTGTTATTCCCTTTTCTATTGAATTACACTGGCTAAGTCTCACCAGTTTGGGCAGTTATTGTCAAGGTGCTTTCTGCATTTAGTGTGTGGAGACTTGAATTTATTTCCCCTGCAGAAGCAGTTGCACAATGCAATCCATTACTGGGAATTGAATGTGCCCCTCCGTGCACCTGAGGAACATCTGCTTCGTGCTGTAGTTCAGGCTGGGAACCTCTGCACCTGAAGAATATTGGGTTCATGGTACAGTTCGGGCTATGTTGATGAAAATAATTAAAGAGCACTTGAATCTTACAGAGTGAAGGCCTCTAGCCAATGTTGACTGTGATGATAACATAAAATGCCGGGAAGCAAATTTTTTGGAAAAGTTTTTAATAATCAGAACACAGGTTTTTGAATAGTAGATCTTTACAGGCAGCTCGAGTTACTGTTGTTTTTACAAGAAGAGCAGATGTAAATAAAGGGGTTTTTTAAAGGTGTAATCTATTGACAAAAGAGTTCTATTGCAAGATATGCAGGAGAGTTATGGACTGGAATTGCTGTTTACCATTTTCATTTGTGAGAAGTTATCACAGGCAATCAGCCATCCCCTTAGATTTAGGATGAGGGTGTTGTGAGGCGAGTATCAAAAGATAACTCCAGAGACAAGCACTGACATAGATCTCATTTATACTTGCCTTGGAGCTGGAAGGTGCTTGTGCTCTGAGGAAACCAAACAAACGAGAGCAGAAGAAAAGACTGGAAAATAAAACAGGAGGTTATGAGGGAAAATTAAAGAGATATGGAAGATCATTTAGTCAAATCTTGTGGGTTTAGTATAATACCACAAATACAATGCTCTGAGCATTCTGAGGCCTCCTTCTTTATAATCCTCCACCACATGCTGAATTTTCACTTCTGTGGTTGAGATACCTTGGAGTCACCTTGATCTATTTTACAGCTTTACTTTCAGTATTTAATGTACGTTGTTTGGGTCTTTTTGGCTTTTATCCTTCTGTAGATGGTAGAGATAACATTGGCAGAATACAGAAAAGTTAAAACAAGGTGCACTCTCAATCTTCATGGAAATTCCAGTTATTTGCTGCTTTTGTTGCAAACTAGTGGTGAAATTGTTCCGAAACCAACACACAGGGCTGAACATCTTTAAAACAGCTTTGTCTTCTGTTGAATTAATTCACAAAGAAAAAGTAAGTATGCTTTCAATTTTTCTCATTGCTGCTAATTCTAGGAGAATGCTGTATTGTATATTAATAAGTAGAATAAAATTTCAGTGAAAGGATAGGAAAGTATCTTAACATTAGAAGACCACAGGTCTCAAATTTGCTTTGAAAGTTTGTATCGTTTCCTAGGAAGGAAAATAGTATTGCATCAGGATTCTGGTAAGGGATTTGTGCTAGGCTCTCTGAGGATGTACTCAGTCTTCATGCTATTGAAATTATTGAAGCTTGAACAGTTTATATTAGCAGTGCCCAGCTTTTCTCTTGAAGTTTTGAATATTCCTCTGTAATTACCCAGAAAAGTAAATCTTTGGAATGCTGTGGGGTTATGTTCTTGCATGGTGTCTGAGGAAAGTGCATCTCAAAAGAGAAGCCAATATTTGTAATGGGATAGCGTCAGGGCTTTCAGAATGAGCACTGTGCTTTCCCTGTGCTGGTGAACTTGAATGCACAAGAGTCTCCCACTGTGACCTGTTCTAGCTACAGTAATTAGTGTAAAGACTGAGGAGGAAATAAAAACTGGACATGAGCAGTCTTGTTTACTCAGTTAACCAGAAGTCAGAGATCACAAAAAAAGGGGTAGTTAATACCAGTGTGATTCAGACTGGTGGGGAGGCCTGGCCTGTGGTTGTTTAGATCTTTTGCTATGATGAGTCTTCTGGTAAAAGCACTTGAAGTCCTAAAACCTGGTAACTTAGCCTAAAAGTACAGAAAAACAGTTTATTTTTCCTCTCAAGTAATTCACTGCACTAATAGAGCAGAGAGAGGATTAAGGTGGAGTTTGTCATAAAGATCTGTAAATACTAGATGTGTTCATTTTTGTTTCATTGATCAAGTTATAGACTTTATCCTATCCTGCCCTTTTAGATATCTGGTGATTATTCTTTAAAAACAAGTTATTAATCTTTGTCTAAACTACTAACCTGTAAGCTTAGAATAATTTTATCCAAGGGGGCTTTTGAGCACAAATTAAAATTTGAAACCCACTGGTTCCCAATATTACTAATATTTTCAGAAAGCTGTTCCCAGAAGCATTTATCTGCAAAATGCTGCTTGTTCCAAGAGTTTTGTTTGGTTGTGCATTTTGCTTAGCATTTGTTAGCATGCGAGTTTTCGGAGTCCAGCACTGAGGCAGACAAGGGTAATTGTTCTTCAATTGTTGCTATTATCTTGAGATTTCACATTATGAAATGCTCTTAAATCAGTGTCTGTCAAAGAATCGGATTAGTGCCTGGTTAGATCTGTCAAGTTTCATCTTCCAAAGTGTTTTGTGCCAGATTTGGATTTGAGAAAGAATACTTAGAGTATTAGAAGTTAATATATGATACAATTGAAAGCTTTGTTGGGTAATTACATTTCTCATTTTGAATTTGTTACCCTAACAAGTACAGTAGGGCACAAATGAAAGGTTCTAATATCAGAAAATTTACTACATGATGTCATGCGCTGCATCCCTCCCAGAAGAATTCATGTTAATTGTCACAGAGTCTTGCCAAAATCATGAGCAGTGTGCAGTAATGAAATCCTAATAGCAGACAGCTGGGTTTAAAGGCACATACCCAATGGCTTTAGCCTTTTTCAAAGTTACTCCTGCAAGGGCTCTGAACTCCTGCCTGACCCACTGAGGGAAGAGATGCACCAGCAGCTCTGCAGAGCTCTGCAGTCCCTGCACATTCTGTGTGTGGCAGGAAAGGGGCACTGTGTCCATCTCTCTCTGTTTCCCTCCACTGCCTGGCTGAGCCTGAGCCAAACGTCTGCCTCCAAGCTGAACTGCATCACAAATTTCTAATTATCCCTTACCTTCTATTTTCCCAGGCTCCAGCCCTGGGAAGACCATTCTCTGATGCGTGTTTGTTTATAAATGGGTCATTTCCATGTGGCTTTGACCTCTCCTGTTGGCTTCAAAACCTAAGCTGTGTGTGGAGGAGTCAGTTTTCTACCTCACTGCAGACACATTCACTCCCTTTGTTTCTTAGGGTGAGGAACACACCCCAGCCAGTATCTTCTTTCCTGAGACTGCCTTGTGGATCATAGTGAAATTTGTGAGGTCAGCTTCCTATTAGTCGGTTTGTTCAGCTTCAGAGCTCACAGTTCCAGACAGAGAGAAGGGAAGCTGTGGCCATTTTTTGGGATCCTTAAAAAACACCAATTGTAATATACCAGTCCACCTGCTGGTGCATTCCTGTTGTGGAGAAGTAAACTCTGAAGATAGATGTATTCAGAGGTACGAGCATCAGTTCATTGATCAATTCCTTTCCTACGTGTGGAATTTGGTTTCTCACTACCTGCTTACCTATCACCCGAGAGGGTGAAAACTTTTATTAGTATCTACAGCCCTGTATGGATTTATTTGGAAGCCCCATGTCAGTTTTCTGTTTCCAATCCTCACCTATTGATGTGTTGATCACACCTTGGAGGAGACTAAAACCTTGTACTCCAAAACACTGATGTGAGCTGTCCACCCAAGGAGAGTGACAGCTGTCCCTGCAGGGTGAAGCTCAGTGGAAAGTGATCTCGGGGCATATTGTCACTAGCAGAGAGAGGTCCCTATGTCCCCTGAGACTGCTGTGGCAATGCCTTCTGTGCTGCAGTTGATGCCTTGGGTTTTAACTTTTATATTTTTCAAGTTCTGCATTCCCAGTGTGTAACTCTGCAGTGTCCTGCAGCCTGTGAGCTGCTGCTCTCTCATGCTGAGACAGACAGAACAAAGCCTCTCCAGGCTGCTCTCCAAGGACACCCAGCCCGGCCTAGGCCCAAAATGTGTAACCCAGCATCTTGAGAAGGGGGGCAAGCTGAGGGGAAATTACATCATTAGCTGAAGTTTAATTGGTGAAATTGGGTTGAGATGCAAATGGACCAAAGCTATAAAAGTGTGAAGAACTCGTGACTCAGGGTCCATCTTGGGTGCAGCCTTTGGCCTGCCCAGGGTGTGCCTCTGAAGGCCTTTCAAATAAATATCCACCTTAATTCCCTTACTCCTGTCCAGTCTCTGTTTCTAGGTTGGCCTCTTTAGGCATCACAGTGACAGGTGAATAAGCAGGGA
This sequence comes from Pachycephala philippinensis, assembly GCA_013397055.1. Taxonomy (NCBI): domain Eukaryota; kingdom Metazoa; phylum Chordata; class Aves; order Passeriformes; genus Pachycephala; species Pachycephala philippinensis. The sequence goes on from VWZT01016783.1 coordinate 1,545,742, forward strand.
GAGGGAAGCAATGCCCTGAGGTACTGTGTGTCCTGGGGGAATTTTGCACTGGGAGTTGCACAAGGACATACAGGTGCAGATTCAGGGAACTGCTTGTGGGGTGGTGGCAATCCAACACAGACATTGCTCCTGAGCAGGGAAAAACCCTGCTGTTTCCTGCTCCAGAAACAGAACTGACAGCCCCTGGAGAAGAAAACCTCTTTTGATATGGTAGGCCAAATGAGACTTCTGTTTAAACACTAATAAATACAGGGCATAAAGGGAACTTGTCAGGAGGATGGTGAAGATCCAGGTGGGGGCTGCAGATTGCAACACTTTGCCATGGGGAAAATTAGGCTGCTGAAATCAGTGGTAATGTTAGATTAAAAATGCTCCCTGGGCATGAATAGATTTCTCCGGGTCCAGTAGAATATTTGAGAGATAGATATATAGGTGGGAATATCTGATAATTTTTTGTTTTCAATTTCTAAGTAGTAGTTGAGTATATTGTACTTTGGGCAAATCAATCCCTTCCTACACCACTGGCAGCAGGAGATGGCTTTCAGCCTGTGATATCTCCAGGCTCTCATGCTCTTTGACAAGAACAGCCATCACAGTTTTATACATTGTGCTTGTCAAGGCAGTGCACGTGCAACGTAGAACAACAATAAATCAGCTCAGGCAGAATTTTTTGCTACTTCTTCTTTCCCTCTACAATGAATTCTTGTGTAAACCTGCCATGTTTCACGTGATGTTTTAGCTATGCACACTGTCCTACTTCACATTTTTCTTTTAGCATATTAGTAAGTGCTTAAGCAAAACAATATCAGAGCAGGGAGTGCAACAGTTGGTTTCTAAGAGATATCCCAAAATGAAAATGATAAAGCAGCAACTCCACTGTCAGAGGCTTAGCTGTATAAACAAAAGTGAATATTAGATATCTCTAAATTCGGAGCAGAGGAGAGTGGAGAGATCATGCTGATTATTTTTTCTTTTACACAGCACCAATGTAATAATTAAGAGCAGTAGCCAGACAAAATGAACACACGCACATGAATAAAGGGTGTGGTTTTCAGGAAAGTGAGTGATAAAAGGCAGAATAGAAATGAAAAATGAAATCTAGTCAGCAGTGGAGGATGGCTCCCAGCAACTGGATAAGGGGAGCAGAAGGGTGGCTGGCAAATTGAACAGAACTCTTTTTTACATTGTTTTGATGTGTGTATACGTGTGTGTGTGTATATATATATATAGACACACATGTGAGTGGATGTGGAAAGTATGGCACTTATATCTCCCGTGACAACTCCAAACAAACTTGGATGTTGGACATGGGGCAGAATCAGCTCCTTGTGCTCCTGTGGTTTCCATTGTGTCCTGCCAATTCTCCCCTGCTGTTGTCCTTTAGTGGGTGTGTGGCCACTGCCTGCCCTGGGCTCTGCCCAGTTGTAGCTTTCGTGCTGAAATGGTCAGAATAGGGTTTGAGTCAAAGGGCTGTGTCTCCTTGCTGAGGCATGGGATGCCAGCTGTCTGGCAATATTGCAGCTCAGTTTTTAATTTATTTTTTTCTTGCCAGCAGGGAAAAAAAACACTGCATCCAGTTCATGATACTTACTAAAAAAAGAGATTGCTTAAATTCCCTAAATTTCTTTTTTGTAATGAGTTCAGCAGTACTTTTGCCTCTGTTTAATGTGAAGGATATCTTTTGCTTCCGTAGATGCCTTTTGGTATCTTTGTTTCAGAATAATTAGTGGTATTTTGGTAAATGGGAGGTGGGGTCTATAGACTTCCCAAATGCACTGTGATTGTCCTTATCTGATTGTTGTGGGTTTCCTTACGAACCAGAGCAAGGTCTGGGAAAATAAAAGAGAATTGCTAAGAGAGAGAACAGCAGTGCAAAGCCCTAGCTTTGCAGCAGACCTTCCAGAGGCACATCCACCTGGGTCTGTGCACCCTGAGTGCCAGATTCTGGCACGTGCAGGAGCCCAGTTGTGTGTGGTGGTGTTCCAGCAGCGCCCTGTGTGTGCTGTGAGTGACACTGAGAGTCAGTGTCACTGTCAAGGCCTTCCAAACACATCAACGTGGGCGAGCTGAAAGCTGCTGGGGTTTGTACCCTTGCCACATCGGTGCTGTGTTTTGTGCCACAGCCTGTGCCTCTGCAGAGGGGTTCCCTGACTGCCCTGTGACCGTGTGGAGATGCTGTTCTCCCTGAAATGTCCCATGTTACAGATTAACCTTCCCATAAGGGTTCAGGAAATTGTCTCAGTCTCCTCTTCAGTGTAGGCTCTGGTATGTTGGTTTTCCTTAATAAGACAAATATTGCCATCTAGAATTGAAGGAGTTTTTCTAATCCCCTCACTGCTAAGAGCTGGTGTAATGAGAAGGAACAGAAATGATCTCTGGAGTTTGTGCATTGAGCTTTCACGAGGCTTTCGAATGCCATGAGTTCCACACAAATGACTATAAATAATTGCCTAGGTTGGCCTGACCTCGGGTTGTCTGAGAAGATGATCTGATAATGGTACGAGTGACTCTGGTTCTGTTCTGAAGTTGAGATCCCGTTTAGGATTATACTTATTTGAACTCTCTGTAACTTAAGAAGAAAGCTTTCTGTATGTGCCAGTACTGGAAACACATTCTGAACACAGAGGTCACTGATGTGGCAGTTGAAATCATCATGAAATAAGTCACTTGGGACATGAGTTTAAGCAGAATTGAAAAGTTACCTCCTGTTTGACAGTGCAGTTTTCTTTCCATGGTCTCTCAGCCCTGGTCAGAGCTGCCAAGTTTTGTATTAACTCCTCAGTTCTGCAGAGTGTGGATCGGGCAGATACGGCTCTGCTGAGGTCCTTTGGATCTCCTCAACCCGAGAGCAGCCTGCAGAAGGGCAAGTTGGGTACCACCTCTTTCCCTGGGGGCATCCTTGCCTCCTCTCCTTTCAGTGGCAAGTGGTGTGTGTTCGTTTCCAAGAATTACTAACTCATTTCATGAAATGTGGTTCAAGAAAGAAGAAATTATTAACAAAGACAGCCTTTATTACAACCTTGCTTAGTCATGCTTTTTTTTTTCCTGACAAACTATGAAGAACAAAATGGACTCGATGATCTTTAATGTCTTTTCCAGCACAAATGTTTCTATGACTTTCTTTTTTTCCTTTAATTTCTGTTTTGCTGAATGCATAGTGTGAGGAGTAGTTCTATTACTTGCTTTCAGTCCACCCCAAGGTGCTCAGAACTCGCAGCTCTTCACAAGACATGATTTTGACATGTAATAAAAGAACTCTTTTGGTTTGATGTGTTACAGTGCCCCTGGTCCCAAAAAGAAAGACGAGAAACTTCGTTTTTTGACAAAGTTGTCAAAATTTCCAAGTCAAGGTATCCTAAAAAATCCTCTCAAAGCAGACGAAAAATACTGTTAAAACACTGGGTTTGGTAGCAGTTTCCCAAATCAGACGTGTCTGTGACTTGGGGTGCCGTTGCTACAAATTTTTGGGTTTTCCAGCAAATAACGATTTATAGATATCTCTATAGAAGGCAACAGCTTAGGCAATGTGATGAATGTACTGCTGGGAGGGGCATAAACCACTTCAAAATGGCACAGAGCCCGGCCAACAAACAGGACTGATGCTGCCAGTGAAGGTGTTTGCAGTTACTGATGGTTGTACATGCGGCAGAAAAAAGTTTGGGAACTCCCTGGCTTGGAATAAAGAATTCCCTGAAGGTAGATGGTCTGTACAGATTAGCTATGGCCTTAGCAGGCCAGGCTGTTACTGAATTGTTTTGTTACTGGTGCCATCTGAAAGCCTTTAAACCTCATACAAGGCTGGGAGAAAGCTCCAGAGAGATCCATGTATTATTTATGTATTTTCATTTCTTCCCAAATGATTGTAAAAATAATTTAATATTACTGTTTTGAATAATCTCCTAAGAAGCTTATGAAAACTTTAATTCTTCAGCTTTGCTGCTTTTTCTGAAAGGCAGAGCTCTGCCTATCCTTTCATTGCTTAGCCAAGAGTAATCTATTGGGGTACATAGCTGTATTTGGGGAAGCCTTGGGGCTCATTTCATTGTGGCTGTAGTAATAATACGGGCCATAAATAGTGCAAACTGATTTATCATAAGCAGAACCACTTGGCAGGGGGCAGATTTAATCAGGAAGACTATGGGGGGACTGCAAAGGTTTTATAGGTGTGAAAGAGTGACAGAAAAGGACATTCCACAGCCTGGATTTCAGCTCTTCATAAACTGTTTGTAGCGTATTAGCAGAGATTTTCAAAATAGCTGTAGGATTTAGTCACTGAGGTGTAATGGGTGATAAGTTTAAATACTGTGTATTCAGAAAAAGGAAAAAAAGATTGAAAACATTTTCAGTCATTACTGAAGCGTACTACGGTACATTTGTGTGAGGATAAGGAAAAGACAGGTGAGATCTACTGTATGGCTAGGCAAGTTTCCAAGAGCATTAACATTTTATTTTAAGAGATGAATAAAACCCTCAAAATTGCTGTAGACTTGGCAGGTAAGGGTTGTTATGCTTCATCTTGCCTCTTGGCCAGAAAGCTCAGTGAGTGGGAGCTTGCCAGATACGGCAGTCTTCCCCACTACCTGAATTTAATTTAAACCATTCTGTGCAGCCCTGATTTTAATCCTTTCATTTTGGTTTTGAGTTACCGCATATATGGCACAATGGAAATATTTTTTCAAACTTAAATTAGAAACATATTTTAGGAGACAAAAAAAAAAGCCTGTCTTTTATGCAGAATGAAACATCTTTAACTGTTAGATGAAGTATAACCATTGGACCATTTTACTTGAAGAGTTTGATTATCAATAGAAAAATGTGGATTTTTCTTTTTGTTTTCTCTCCTTCTTGCAGTTGTACACATTGCAGAGAGTGTTTCTTCAGGGTGGACAACAAATATGTTTTTAAAATAACTAGAGATAGAAGTGGCGTGTGTCAAAGGTAAAAAAAAAACAGTGTGTTCAACTTTATTTTTATACTCTGCATGTAAAAGTAATGGCGGGGTTTTTAAAATTCTACTGAGATCTTTTTAATTGCCATAAATGATGGCAATGTTTTCATCACCTCCAAGAGTACGTGTTTCCAGGATGTACCATCAACTTTGGCTCTAAATGCAGGGCAGAACAGGAAGTATAAATGCTCAATCCAAGTAAAAGTGGTGGAAAGAGCATGGATTGCAACTAGATCTTCAATTTTGCTGCCCAGGTTGCCTTGTTTCTTCAACAAGAAAAAGGAAGAGGCCAACTCAATAGAGAAAAAAGGTAATCTTTTTTTTAATTTTTTAAAATATACTTGGGACATTTTTCTAGGCTAGAAAGTCTAGCAAAAATTCAGATCTTTATGGAACTGCCAAAGCACATGTGTGAGAAGCACAGAGGAAACCTGTTCAAGCAGTTATCAGCAGTTCACCTTCGAATGGATGGATGGATATATTGGGTGGGATTTCAGAGACTCTGGCTATGGCTCATCCATCAAAAACACAGTTGGAAGATAAAAGAGTGTGGTTTAAACCTGCAGATGACAGGATTCTGGTCAAGAAGGATGAGTGTGATGTAGCACCCTGACCAGGAGTAACCTGTTGTGTAAAAAAGCAGTGGTCAGTGACTAATTGGGAATCAGGTGCCACAGCTCCTGCATCCCAGTGAGCGTGCCTTGACTCGATCCTGCTGCTGCAAAGAAAGGCCTGGGCCCCACTGGAACTTCGGGGGGTTATTGGTGAGCCCTGGGGAACAGCCACCTCACCCCAGCAGCGTTGGAATGTATCAGGAATGGTGTGTCCTGTCCTGGACTTGGCATTTCACAGAGGATTAGCACCAATGGGGGTGATTCAGTGCTGAGCACTGAGGGTGTTTGGAGGTTTGGAAATGGCACTCGAGGCCAAAGTCACTGTAATGATGCTCATTGACTTGTTGCAAGTAATTCCTAGAATCTGATAAAAGTGAGGGGTTTTTTAAAGTGGGTTTTGTCTGGCATATTAAACATGCAGATTTATTAGTAAATCAGATGTGTGTTAATATAATTTGTGCACTTTTTTATGCTTGCATGTTGGCAGCAGAACTTGGAAACAGACAGGAATACTTGCTATGTCGTTGTGGTCAAAGGACTGTCCTTAATTCTTTGAAGGATCATTTAGGGCCAACTCTAGGAAAAAAATGTGCCTGAGCACCCAGGCTGTAAGGACATACCCTGACTGGTACCTAATGTATGGCACCAGCTTCTCTGTGGCCTGGATGCCAAACTTGTTGGTCTGTGGGATTGTCTTACCAAACTGCTGATGGTACTTGTTTCAGCACAAATATATAAACATTTGACATAGTTTTAGAAAGATCACATTGAGAAGTGTCTTTTGAGATATCCACGTTAGATATCTTACTCATGCTGATCTGGTTTTTTAAATTATGTGCAGGAGGCCACTGGAAAAATGGCTTATTTCTGTTGTGCATGGGAAATGGTGGAGTGAGCAGATTGAAACGTGGCTTCCCTGAGTGCTGGTATGCAGAGAAGGTCATGAAGTCACCCGTGGGTGTTGGCCAGGATCACATCTGACACGGTCACGTTTAAAGGCAAAGCAAACCGAAAGAGGGGAAGGGACTGACAGAGTATCACTGGTGAAGAAAGCTTATCTACAACGTGCTGACTGCCCTGGCAAAGTGTAAAAAGGCCAATTAGCTCTGCTTATCCTTCCCTTCCTGTTGTTCCCAGTCTTGGTGTGAGCCACTCTCAACTTCTTAAGGCTTTGAGCAATGAGTTGCTTTTTTTAAGGACTGACAGGAAATCATTTAATAATCTGGGGGGAGGGACAAGTTTCCTGTTCTAGTTAGTCCCTATATAATTCCTAAACTAAGAGAAGACCGTTCAGTGGGCCAGACCACCAGCCCCAGTGTCCTTACTCATGTTCCTCTGGCAGTGGAGATCTAACCAAACTGATCACATCCCCGTGGATTTCACCTTCATCTCAGCTGGACCCCTAAAAGCTATCAATTCTATAGGATAAACAAGCTGAGTGTTTCCTTGCAGTTGCATGTTAATGTAATGGAAGTGCTTTCAAGGCTGTGACTGTGGAATTAGCTCAGTGCAGAGGGGCTGCATCAGAACCTCGGGGCCATTTGGAACCTTACAGACACTTAATGACAAACTAAGCTCAAGCAAAGCCTCTTTTGGCAATGGATACAAAAAGTATAATGGAGACTGATGTGCCTTTGTCTTGTCTTACACCATTTAGTATCAATACTGAACTTTATTACTTTGGTCTGCGAATACAAGGCCTTTATTCCTTTTAATCCTCAAGACACCAAGATGAATGCCAAGAAATTCACTCCGCTTGTGAGTGCCAGGGGCTGAGCAGTGCATGCCCGAGTTAAGTTTCAGGCAGTGAAAATCTGCATAACTTCCTTGTGCTCACTGCCAGCAGCTGGGCAGCCCCTCCACCTATCTGCTCTGTGCTTCACTCTGGCACCGACTGGAACAAAATATCTGCATCCACACGCCCTGGAGAGTGGGGCCAGACCATCCAGATTCTGCCCTGGACATAGCTAAAATGCATAAGGCAGTTACATACACGCTTTTGGTGTGTTTATCTCCAGAGCTGTTGTGGAAAAATATCATTTTATTGATTTGAGTGGATGAATGGGAAACATAAATTTTGTCAAAAGCCCATGGTAAATTTAAAGCTTTTAATACTTTAACAGTCCTACTGAAGAGTTGCACAAAAAGTGTAGTGTATTTTCAAAAAAATACTCACTCGATAGGATTTCATATTAACAGTGGTACTGACTAAATCTATGCTGTTAAGGGAAAGAAATATAAACTCTGCTGTGCTTCCAAGTGCATAAATAGTATTATTCAATAACTGAAGACAAATCATTTGCTAAAGACCTGGTATTTGTTTTCTGAAAGAAGTGTGTGTTTGTTTCTGCAGCAGACATCCTCCGCACTGCTGAGAAACCTCTCGGAAAGCACATTTCAGAAGGGTCCTGAGGAAGGATATGACAAAGTTCTGCAAGATGTGACATCTGGTAGATGGCCTGATTCCAGTGACCCAGGGCCCCTGTCAGGTACAGTGATGAGTTCGGTTTTATTGAGGTCTTTAACAGATTTCAGATGACTTGATTAAAATCATGAGTGTGCAACTTTGTCTCTACTGGGACTTAACTTCTTTGTGCTGCAGTGGGCAGCACAGAACACTTAGGTTCTATTTTAATTTTGCTAACTGGTTATTTGACAGCACTGAAGGATTATAAATTTGTGTTCTTTAAAATATGAAAGAGGAGTTTGGTAGGCCAGAGGTGTAGCATATATTGTTACATTTTGCTCTCTTTCTGCTTTCCAGGATAGGTGTGTTTATTGTTGTAGTCTTGTACATCGGCATTTCTATTCTGTAACTACCCACCAGTTTTTCAAAAGTCCCCGAAATCATAACATTCACCTAAAATGCATCTCAGTACAATATATTTTACTGCATTTTTTTTTTTATTTTCTACTTCTAACAAGAGCCAAGAACCTCAACCTTGAGTGAAATAATTGATTGTTTGCAACATAGAAATTGCTATCTTCTGTGGCTCCAAGAGCAGAAACTTTCTCAAAAGTACCAGAAATTGCAAAAACAAAAAAAAAAAAAAAATTTTTTAGTAGAGTTCAGACTGGAAATCTTTAGTAAGACTGGGACTCTGAGGTAGTCCTTGCAGTGGTAGCTGCAGTGAGCTGGCTGCAGCAGTGTTTGGTTGGAAAAGAGGGCTTAGGGTGCTCATGGGTGCTGCAGGAACCTTTGCAGGAACCCTTGCAGGAGACAAGGGAGAGAATATCTAACACCTCCTTACAAATAAATACCTGCAACCTGCCATCAAGAATCCAGCTGGTTACAAATCCTGGGCAGTTTGGTTTGTTATTATGTTTTCTTATGGCTCTTTTGAAAGTGAGTTAAAGGACAGCTTTATTATTTTGTTGTTTCTGGTATTGTTATCAGTGATCATAAATTCTGCTCAGCTTCAGCTGTTTCTCCCAGTAGCTCCCATAGACAGGCCTGTGGTCACCTCCCATCTCAATGCAGGAGGCTGAAAAATATTTGAAATTAAAATCTGCAAGTTGAGAGGGAAAGCAGCTAAAATATCAGTGTTTTTCAATTCAAATTAAATCTTACCAAGCCTGTTTCTATTGGTTTTATATGCTTCCATGTATATTCCGTTCAGAAGTTACAGATTGTGTATCCTTTATGATTTTTCCACAGTCATTCCAGTAAATTTTCTTCCCTGTTATTTGTTATGGCTGAGCTACTCAAGCAGGGGAAGATTTGTTTGCTTGTTTTTATTTTGTTTTCTTCCTGAGGTGCTCTGTCTGGAATTTCAAAGCAAAGGAAAATTCTGTATATGTGTAAAAGGGTGAAATTTCTGCTGGCAAAGGTTGGAGTGGTTATTTCAAATAACTGTGGAAACTTCATCAGAGACATAATTATTCATAATCATGAGGATGTATCAATCTGCCAGTGGTTTGCCTGGGACACAAATATACACACGTGCCCATTGATTGAAATGTCTGACCTGAGCTTTTGTATCCAGGAATAAGTTGTTGATTTTATCCCATGACAGTGTCAAAATACCTCCACCACGAGTTTGTATAACCTGTGTTTTTTCACCACACTTTCCTTATTTTTTCCTGAACTAAATTCTTGTAAGATATTCTCTTCTCAATATAAACCCATTGGGCTGCCTTCCCCCTTAGCCTCCAAGGATTTAGTTTGTGAGGGGGAAGTGTTTAAAAATAATTCCAGATATGGCAGAACAGCCTGTATCCTTTCTATAGAGTAACTGACATCAGACCTCTGAGTTCACAAAATGGTCAACAAAAGATCAGTAAAAATATCTGAGGATTGTGAAGGGCAAACATTTTTTTCCTCTTTCCTTTAAAGGGAAAATGTGCCATTTTAAGCAGGAGTAGACTTTCAGACTGTGGAAGCCTGAGTGACACGCACCTTTTAATAAAATTATTGTGATTTTATATCCTAAAGTACTACCCAACCTCTTAAAAGCTTCACCTCTGAGGATACATGTAGCTCTGCTGTAATACCAAGTTAATAAACAGATTATGGACCCTGTGCATGAGTAGGGCTAAAGAGAAAAAGGGAAATCTCTCCTGTTTCCTTTGTGCCTGAGTTGGTGACACTCAGCTGAGCTGGCTCCTGGGTTGGGGTGAGGGTTGTATTTTGCTCATGTTAAAGCTGGGGGATGTGAAGAGATGCAACCTGAGGCTGCAGGTGGAAAACCTCTTTAGAGCAGGGAATATGTGCCTGCAGGGAAGACCCAGTGACTGGTGTGGCTCTCGTATGGCTTTTCAATGTGGAGAGCATAAAGGAGGAGCCAAACTAGGACATACAAGACAAAAGTTGAGGAGGAGGTGGGGGTGTAGGCATGAATTGATTTAACAGAGAGGGAGCTCTGTGGTTTGCTCCTATTCCAGCACCAGCAGCTGCTGAGGTGCCATTGCCCCACAGCCAGGAGCAGCAGGAGCCTGGGGGTCGTGTGGTGCTGTCCTGCTCAGAGTTAATTTTCTTACTCAATTTCCTTATTTGAAGGAAGCACCTCAAGTGCTTGAGGAGAGGGCAAGAGGCAGAGGAGAGTTATTTCCTTATGCCCAGGTCTGATATACCCCAAAATTTCAAAACAGACACTGAGCAAGGGACTTGAAAGGGCAAGGAGGGCATGGTGAGCACTTCCTGGCCAGGCTGTGGTGCCCAGCAGCACCTGGGGCAAGGAGGACAGCAAATGTTTGCAAACACTCATCTTTGAAAACACTCCCTTACTACAGTGCTCCACACCAAGAGCTGGAAGTGTAACAGTACTGCAGAATTTCCTTGACTTAGTGTTTTCCCTGCTATGTTTAAGAAATGTTGAGAGTGGCTTTGGAGACTTTGAAGTAACTCATTTGAAAGCACCACTGGATTGTTCATAATGATGTTATTTTTAACGTGTGCACATGCAAGTGGACACCCATCCGTTGCATTTTGCCATTCTCTCCTATCCAACAAAGCCAGAACTTCTTGTGAATTGATATCTGCTAGGATCAATATTTTACACTTCCCAAATTTCTTGACTTACCTTTGAAAGACTAAGTCTTGAAATAATAATTTCTTTTTAAACTAGAAATTTAAATTACTTTTTCCCCGGCATATAAAATTAGACAGGGAAAATGACACACACTTTTTCCCAAAGCACTGGCTACATTCATATATGCATACATACAGCCATGCCAAACCTTTCTAAACATTGTGAGTGTACTATTTCCTTCTGTTGCATGCTAACAGATTTTTCTAGATCCTTGTTCTGTTCAGGAGAGAAACTGCTGTGTTTCTGTTGAGCATTATCTTGGCGCTTTCCCTTATTTTTATGGACTGGAAGTTCCTTGGGAAGCCCCGGGAATGCTGAGGCTCCTGCAGAACCGCCTCACTCACACCTTGCTCCGATGCTGGGCTCAGCGATCGCTCCTCTCCTCGCTGTCTCCATCGCTCGCCGTTTCACTGATGCCCCCTTCTGCCCTCCTCGCCTCATATCTCGGGAAAATCTTCCTTCGGCACAGGACAAGGAGTAGGGTTTGAGTACTGCTGGGTGTGTTCAGGGGAACGTGCCCAATCGCTGTTGTGTTGGCAAGTTCATCATTAGCCATTTGCCTTTTCTGCAAGTGGGAACCCTGTGACTGCATGAGGAATACACTGAAGGAAGGAGGTGGGAATGATTTCGTATATTAGAAATCTTTGTGTGTGTGTGTGACCAAAAAGCTCTAAAAAGCACGTTTGGCTTTCAGTTTTCAGTTGTGTGATCACCCGTGCATTTTCAGACAAAGTATCACATCAGAAATTAGTTCCTCCTTACAAAAAAATTAATAGACTATCTTTGAAAATTTTGGTCTGGTCTCTATGGCTGTTCTTGCTCACTGTCCTCTCCACCAAACCCTTTAATGGGATACAGGAGTGCATACCCCCTTTTCATCCTGGGAGCTTGTGCTGGCCGAGCAGCCTGTGTGCCACGCTTCTCCTGTGGCAGGCAGCAAAGGAGGTGTCCCAGCTCTGGGATGCACTTGTCTGTTCTTGCCAGAGAGATCCAGTTACAGAGCTGAGAACATGACCCAGATCCTTGCTTTTTGCTGCTGCTGCTGCCCCTGGGGGCTCAGTTCCAGTTGGTTGCATTTCTGCAGCCCGCACTTTGCCAGGAAAGAGAGGGGAAACCAGCAGCTGGCACAAGTTTAATTGGTTTGGGGATGTGACCTTGGCACTGAACAACTCCACATCTGAAGGTCTGCCTGCCCCTACAAACCCCTGTAGGAATGGCTCTTCTGCTGGAAACCCTTGTGTGGGTGCTGATTGCAGGTGGCACACCAGGGACCCTTCTGGAATGGCCATTCTGGGAAATACCTGCACACAGACTGGTCCTTGTCCCGTGAGGCCTCTCCTCCCTGTGGTATTCCAGAGAGCTCCTGCTGCACAGAAAACAGAGTTCCCAAAAAGGTGAATACTTCTTTAACACAGACCACAAGTGCAAAGAGTGTGAGTGCTTGGGGAATAAAAAAAACCCAAACCAGAAACTCTGTGGCAGATCTTGTCAATTCACATATGGATGAGAGGATATAGGCTGCTTTAATTCAGCATGAAAAGGGAGGGCAGGGAATAACGACATAGAGGCAGGACACAAAACATTCCTCAATTTTAGTGACTTTTAGGAAAAAAAGATGTCTGTAGAAATGTTTCTGGATTTTTTCAAATGCAATGCAAAGATGGTATCACTGTTTCCCGACATCAGTGATACAGAACCACTGTGGAAGAAGGTTTCAGTCACTGCACAATCTTTGTTTTTACAATATTAATTGCAGTTACCAATTGCATGGAATGATCTCTCTTCTAGGTCAAAGTCCTTTGTGTGGCAATGACAGCTTGACATAAAATGATTTCATGACTAAAATGAAAAAATGGTACAGTATTTCAATCCCCATATCGTGAACAATTTAGGAATTAAAAAGAATAACACAGAATTAATGTATTTTTAAAAAATTCATTACAACAACCCTCTTAGGTCCAGTTAACACCGACATTTAAATTGACCTTATGTTTTAACAAAACACCTGTGTTTTTTAAGGAAAAAAATGCCAACCTAATTTAAGTAAAGCCTTTGTATCTTAAGTTTTCTCCCGTGTCCTGATATGCCTGTCCCTGAGATGGAGACTCCTGCTTCTCCCTGTAAACAGCAGTGTGAACTGGCAGAGCCAGCGCCTTCCCACCACCTTGTGCTCACAAGATGTTGACACACAGGAGTGGCAGAGAGGAAGGTGCAAACAGATGAAAATCCCAGCTGAATGAGTGGGTTTTTAATCTTCTTGCACCTGTTTCCAGGAGGGAGTGTGACAGTGATAGGGTGCAGAAAGGAATGTTACAACCTGGGCAGCAGGATGTGGGTGGAAGCTCGAGTCCCAGGGGGGGAGTGGGATGGGGGAGGAAGAAGCAGGAGCTTGCATCATATTTCAGACCTTGAATTTGGAAGAATTTGGTATATTGAAGACAAATAATTTCACAGCAGTTTTTAGGTATGGTGTTTACTGGGGAAGAGAGGTATTGACCTGAACAATGTGAATGCAGCAACTTTTGAAATAACTTAGTTTCCAAAAGCAACTGCTCTGAGACCATAGCACTGACTCTGCTGCAAGGATTTCGTGCACAGCAGAGTGTGATCTTTTCTCCCAAGCTAATTGCCTGAGCACAGAGTGGGGATTTCAACAGTTAGAAGGAGTATATTGAAAGTAAAAACTGTCCCAAGCAGGATTTGCTGTGAGATTGCAGAATAGTGCAGCCCCTGCAGAGGGCTCTGCCATGGAGGTGCTGATACCCCCCTGGGGAGAGTGCACAGAAGGGGTTGCTGCAAGTTTTTTCATCACCACTTTATCCATCTCCAGTAACAGGTCCCCAAAGTCCCCATGGTTAGTGGGCCTGAACCCAGGCTTTAGAAGAGCCTGGTTGGAGGCCAAGAAGGCACCCTCATTTTCTAGCTCTCTGTTCCTCAGTGGCCTTTTTCATTACAGTGATAGAATTGGGACAAATGGCTGAAATATTCTGCTTTGCAATGTTTCTGGAACTTTGTGAACCTGCTCCTTTCCAGCCCATCACTGGATCCTGTGCTGGGTGTTCCATTGCCAGTGATGGCAACTCCAGCTGCTGGGTTTTAGGCCAGTTGCACTCACAGTCCTCTGAAATGATGCAGAGCAGAGATGAATTTCAAATGGTGCTTAAAATCCTATGTTATTGCCATAAATCCTTGGGTTTTTTCCCTTTTGCTGTCTTTTGGGTGGACTCCTAGCAAGTTTGACAGGAGCACGGGATATTTTTGATATATGGCATCAGGTCTGTTAGTTCAGAAACCCCACACAGAAGCTTGTTTTTAGAAAGAGGGAAAATAAGATTAAACAGGACAGGGAATGCTGTTATGAAGGAATGAAAATATTTTCATTACCAGAGTATTTGTATGTCAACAGCTGATAGAGAATGATGTGAGACATTCCCAGAAGGACTCCCAAAGATTTTTTCCTTGTGTAATAGACCAATTAGGAGAGCCCAGATTAAATGAGCAATGTCACATTGCTTCTTGCATTAAAAAAGTGTGACATTCAGTCTCTTTATCTAGTAAATATTTGCATTTTTTATCCTTGGGACTTTAGTTATACTGCTTTCAGCAGCTCTAGGTTCCCAAGTAATACGGGGGAAATGGTAGCTTGTCCAGTATAACTTTCATACATATAGATATATTTCTCTTATGTAGTATAAATTTTTAAATATTTATTAATGAGAAGCTTTGTACACTCTTGGAACACATACACGTGAAAAGGAGGGGATACTAAACTCTGCTAACACAGAACTTGTAATATTTTTAAGCTGACTTCATGAGTTAATAAAGGAGGAAATGAGCACATTCGGTTTCAGACTCTGCTGCCCAGCTCTCCTGGAGCAGCCCTTGAACTGACCCAAAAGAAATTATTTGATTTACAGTTGTTTTCCAATATTAAAGTAGTTTGAAGAAATTTTAGTCTTTTCCTAGCAAAAACAACTGAATAAGTAGATAAAAAATTAATGCTATTAGAAAAAAAAATTGATTTGCAGTGTTGCTTTGTTTTCTTAGCAGCTCTTAGATTCCACTGCAGAAGAGGCTGGTTTTTGGTGACAGGGCTCTTTTTATGAATTAATGTTGGTTTGAAGTGGGTAGAAGAAATTGCAATATATTTAAAGAGCTTTAACACTTAATTGAATTTAGTTTCTATATAGCATCTCTATTTTCACATGCCTGAAAATTTGCACAAGTTAATTATCAGTTAATAACACTGATCTTTGTCAGGTAAGTCACTGATGCAGGTTATAATTCAGAATTAGATGGCTCCTTTGGAGGTGATGTGATCTGCATGTCAGTTATGTGTATTCACTGAAAAAAGGCAGAAACAATGGAATATTATTCCATTTCATATCAGCATTCAAAGGACTTGCATTTCACAGGACAGTCTTGTCCATCCAATTCTTTACTCTGCGTTCATCCACTGATGCATTTTTACCTCATCTTTACCCTCTTCCTCAAATCTGCTCCTTTTGCTGATTTCTCTTTCTGAATGCAGAACACAAGACCAGTTTCTCAGGTCAGAGGAACACTTGAGAGGAGAACAGTTAATCCCACCAGAGATATTTATTAATAACGTTGCAATATGCTCCAGAAAAGACTCAGGATCCTTCTGTCTGCTGTATGTGAATGTTGCCACATTTACATACTGTCATTCTTCCCTTAAAAACTTACAATGCTGCCTGAGGTGGGAATTTCAGAAAGGCTAAGTGACTGCATTTTTCTTCTCACAGGTTCCAGGGGACCTTCTTTCAGGGATATCCAAGAGATGCTTTAGGACTAAATATAAGTTGTCCTTCTAATGGTTTTTCAGATTTTGTTCTGAGATTCATCAGTTTCTTCTCTTCTTCTTGTCCTGAGTTTGAGGATTCTAGCTGACACCATTTCTGGAAGCTGAATTCTGGTTTGTTACATCAGCAGCTCTGAAAATAGGGAGGTGATGGGAACCTGCCCACTATGTAAAAAAAGTCATAAAATGTGCATGCCAAAAGGGCAGGTTGAATTGAGTCAGAAAACACCAATTTTCTCTATTTTCAGCTCATCTGTAGCTGCTTTAGGTGTTTACAGCATTTGTTGCATTTTTGCCCAATTTAAAGTGCAAATTTCAGTGCATCTCTGTGTTTCTTTTGGGGGGCAGGGGGATGTGTGTGCATATAAATGTGTGCAGGAGAGACCATTCCTCTTCTACTCTTCTTAAAATATTTTTATTTGCTATTTATGGAGAGCACCTCTCTGGAACAATGCTGAAATAATACAAATACAAGTATTATTCCTCCCCCTCCCTTGCCCACTCGAAAAATCCCAGAATGTGAAGGTCCTTCCCTGGAAATGAGTGGAGCCCCATGGATATTCCTTCCTGCAGGAGAGAAGGAGCAGGCCCCTCGCAGGTGCCAAGTTAAATAGGCTGCTGCTTTCCATCCAGAGTGACGAGTGTGAATATAAAGAAGTTAAAACAGTACCTAATGGTGATTAGCTAATAGTCGAGTTTGAAATAGGCTCTTCCCACCCCTAAGTATTGCTGGGGCCACTTGGAAGAGGAGCGACCGCAGGGATTACATGCAGGGTGGGGATCCACAGGCAAGAATGCAATGAATAACTTGACAAAACCGTGCAGCGCTCTACCCACTGCAAAAAGAAGCCTTCACCTCTTGCTGGAGTTTTTTTGGCATCTAGAAGAGCTTATCTTCGAGTAACATGTAGAGTGTAAGGTGAATTGCAAAAGAGGAATGCAGACAGCTTCTCCTATCAGCACATTGTTTTGGTTAAGACTCTGCTGGAGTTTTGTAAAAATGCGCTTGGGGGAAGGGAAACAAGGCAAAGTCAGCATGTCCTCTGGGTTTGCTTAGTTAATCAAACAAGCTTATTGGGAAATTAACACTTCTAGGCTTAGAAAAGAATTGCTATTTTATTTTTCAAATGCCTTCAAACACTGTATCCAGCTGTCTGAATAACAGCCAGGCACAAAAATAAGCTCTTGCACCTCTGGCTGTAAATGCAAAGGTGGGGGGCCAGGAGCCTGCATTGTCAGCACTGCTATGGCAGGTTTACTTAGAGAAAGGAATATTTTTAGGCCTGACTTCTTGTGAGTGACTGTGGATCTTGCAGCACTCTGGATGTTGGCAAGAGCAAAATTCTCAACAGATCACCTTTTCTATGATATTTTCTGCTTTAGTTTAGAGTTATCTGGTAACTTCCACCAACATTCGCTGTTCTTTTGTGACTTGTATAGAATCATCCCTTAAGAACTGCCTGCTTGCAAGGCTGGATGTCCTGTACTTCCCTCTCCTGAGCACACCAGTGTGACTCTTACAGGATCCTTGATGCAAAGATCCTCTCGGTAAAGGATGCATCCTTTCAGATGTATTTTTCAGCAGTTGTATAAAATGTGCTCGTGCATTTTCTAACTCATTTGTGCAGAGAATTAAGCCCCCCAAAAAGTGTGAATCTGCTTGATGTGTTGGGTTTCCATTGACTGTTTCACAGTCCCAGCACTGAGAATCACCCTTGGCTTTGCTGATTTGATCCCCCACACTGGGGACACTGTACCTCTCTTCCCAGAATGATGGTGGAGGTCTCTGCCCAGAACTTGTGTAGGCACCTTGAATTCTCTTTCACCAGTCTTACCACCATATTATCTAATTCCCTTTTCTTCTTTGCTCTTGGAATTTCCCTCTTCTGTGGTATTTCCTAACCAGCTTTAGGAGCACAGGAGTTTCAGTGCTTGCTGGCTGTTTCCTCAACTGTTTTTACATCCTTAAGTGGCCTTTACGTTCCGTGGGTTTGCATTTTATCCTCTGAGAAGTAGGACCATATTGCACTTCTCAGTGAACTGAAGCATGGGAAGTAAAGCCTCTAATTTCCAAATAATTTAAAGCTGTGTTAAAGTGTAGGTTATCATTTTGGTGATAAATCTCCTCAGCTGAGGAGTTCAAGTGTTCTTTGTGCTCACCTGTGCTCTCAAAGAGAGTGAATTGGGGGAGGTATGTGAAGTTTTGGGGTTTTTTTTAAGAATTTTAATGTTAAATAAGCAAAATAGCAAATGTCAGCCATGCTGGGGAGCAGGGGCTGTAGAACTTTGCACTGGTTCTGTGGTGTAGAAATTAATGAACACTTGTGAATGCCTGATAAGGGGGTGCTGCAATGAAACCTGCTCTTTCTTTCCAGAAGTATCCCTGTCCTTCACCCATGGAGGTCCCCTGTCCTGGTCTGTCTGCCCATCCTAGAGGAGAGAACACTGAAACAGGCTCCCAGTGAAACGCGAGATTATCTGCTGTGGTCCAGTGCCTTTAATGAAACTATTCGAATGAGTAAGGGAGAGTGTGTGGGTATGAGTCACCCGGGAACTTCACGTTCTCTCCAGGACAACCTTCGGGAGGAGGGGGCGGGCAACATCTGCACGGATTCTGGGGAGAAGGTCACTGCAGGCAAACGCTGATATTTGATCACTGCTGAAAAGGCGAGAGGGGAGCTCTCAGCCCCACGGCCCGGCAGTTGCTAAGCTGGATTTGGGCAGGTACACAGATGATTATATCTGAGTAATACTGAGGAGCATTACAGTCCTTAACAAGACAAGATTTGCAAATTCCTTGTCAGCAAATGCCTTTAGGAAGTGTGCAGCAGGAAATAAAGAAAGGAGTCCCTGTCTCCAAATCCACAGCCATTTCTGTGTTGCCTGAAGACCTTTCTTTTACCCTGTGCAGTTGAGAGACATTTCCTGAGTGCAAAGGCTGCTTAGGCACTAATGCACTTGTGTCAGGCTGAAGCAGCAGGAAAACAGAGCTCACTGTGGCACTTTGCAGGAGCGTATTTAATGTGCAGCTGTGAAATTTGGGGAGTGGAGAAGGCTAAAGATGTAAGTAAATATAAAGAATCCTCATAAATGCTGTACATTTCATGAATGTATTATTCCAGTATTAAATCTGGACAAAAGTGGAATGATCAGCAATGAAGAAGCTATTTCCTAGGAGCTGATTTTAATGTCATTTCAGACATGCAAAACACCTAACTGTCTCCTATCCCATCATGTATTTTTTCCTGAAAATATATTGTGTGCCAGATGAATATTAATTTATTTATATTAATTATAGGCAAAGTAAATATATGCAACTTACCAAAGCACTTTAAAAAAGCAAATGTTGAACAGAGGCAAGGTTTGATTAGTCATTTGCACTCTAATTATTCAGAGTTTGGTTCTGCACTTATTAGAATAAATCCCAGGAAAATCTTTTTGGTCAAATATATCCCTGTGGAAATGTGTCACGCTGGATTTAGTGCCTTAGTTCTTTTCTTTTTTTTTTTTCCTTTCATATTGTTTTAGGATCTAAAGTGGATTTTTCTTTTAAGAATGAGAATTACGAGAAGTTTCACTGTATAAGTTCAGAGGGAATCAATAAGGTTTTACTTCCCTTTTGTGGAGCTGTTAGCCAAAAAGGAAGATACCTCTAGTGTTTCACTCTAAGGAAAAAAAAAAGGATTGTCTGTTCAGCCCTGGTTTAAGCTATCTGATAGGGAGCTGGAATTTATCATTAACAAAGTCTTGCAGTTGAACTTCAGCTCTTCACAATGGACTGATCTTGGAGTGTCTCCATGCAGGGCTAGATCAGCTTCCTTCACGTCAGTAACCAACAGCAAATAATTTGGGGGAGTTAACTGGCAAAAGAAAAACTCTGAGATGAACAATCACTTTGTTCAAACTTTCTCTGATTTCCCAACTTCTGTGTCCCTGCTTTTTTCATGTTAAAGGGTCTAATTAAGTGAACCTGCTAATTGCCTGGACAGTTCTCATGATTCTTTTGTTCAGTCTGTATGAAGCTTCTCTCTTTTTAAGAGGTAAATGGGTTCAGTACAGGCAAGAGGAAGAGTATATTATCCCATTTTGCTTCCTGGTAATAAACTCTCATCATGCCCTGACTGGTGGTTGTTCTGCTCCAGAAAGCCACCCTCTTTCCAGGAACATGAAAGTCCTGAGGTAGCCTGGAAAGACAATGAACACAGAGAGTGTATCAATGAAAAGTCATAATTCATGTAAAAATGCAGACAGTCTAAAAAAGATTAATTGGATCAGCACAATAGCGGCAAATCCTTCTATTTTAACTACTTTGACAAGGGGAAACTTTCTAAAATAATAAAATAAAAGACTTAGCTGTGCTATTCATATCAAATAAATCCAGCATCCCTCCAGCAAATCTCCTTTCTTCATCATCCTGTGAATAACCTGGGTTAGAACAGCTGGATAAGGAACAACTCTGTCATGCAGATGCTGCAATTCAGATTATATTTTATTAAGCTGAAATGAGAGATGTAGCAAACTCTCCCAGGGAGTTCAGAAGTTTCCACCCTTCTAGTAATTGCATACTGTACAGGAAATGGAGGTTAAAAAAAATTACAAAAGTCATTCAGGGTATCTCTAATAGCGTCAATGCCTTGAAATAAATTCTCATCTCAGAAATCCTCTGGAAGAAAGGGTCAGGAAAGCCTTTTGGTAGTTCTTGGTATTTGTCAAGAAGAAAGGTCCTGAGCTGCAGTGCAGCCTCCCAGCCCTGTGCAGACACTGCACTGACATCTGTATTTCACACTGAGCTCTCCAGGCCTCTCCCTGCTCAAAGTACCTGCACGGATGTGCTGCTTTCTTCTCTTACCACAACTGCTTTCCCCTACAGGCACCATCTCCTAAAAAGGGTGATGTTTGCTACTCCTGCAAAATGGAACTGAAAGTATTTCATGTTGTTAATCCTACGCACAAGCAGACGAGAGCATTATCAGTGTGCAGCTTTCACCTCACCAGAGAGATGCAAGATAAAAACTCAGCACTGGCCTGAAACTGGAGCTCCAGGTTGCTCTAGCACAGAGCACATCCCTCTCGCTCTGGGAGTACAGCTGTGCTCCACGCTTCAGCCCAGCCACCTGGACTCAAACTGCATCTTAAAGGGAAAGCAATGTTTTTCCTCCTCCTTCCTCTCCTTTCCTAATGAATACTATTTAAAAAAAAAAAAAAAAATCTAAGTCTGTGCTGTTAGCTCTTGAGAATTAGGTTGTTTTGGCAGTTGCAAGTCATGACAGTCACTATAAAAGGGAAGCTTTATACTCAGATTATGCTTTGTGAGGTAATTCTCTAAAAAACTTAGAGTACTGGGAGTGTTTCATCCATACCAGTGCCAGAATGATCAGTTTCCTCTCTTGAGTGGGGAGAGAGAGAGAGGATTATCTGGGAAGCAGAACACTTAATTTTTTGTTTTCTTCAGTGACTGAGTCATTAACAGGTGTATGGTTGAGGACCAGAAGGTTCTGTACCATGTTCTCATTTCTTCTAACTGCCTATAATCTACTTCAAATTGGCCATTAGCTTCGTGTACCTTAAAAGAGGCATTGTGTACCTCTTAAAAGGAAGGAAATATTTGCTTGCAATTTATAGATAAGATGCTTTAAATATAGGCTTCACTTAGCCTGTCCAAATTCAGAAAGCCAGGGCTCCTCGAGGTCTGATATATGGGAGGTACCTGATGGATTGTACTGGAATTGCCTTGCGAACTCTTTATTCAGCACAGTTACCTGGGTTTCTTTATGTGCATCAGGGACTTCACAATCTGTCAGTGAAAAAGGGGGTGGTGGATGTTTGTGTATTTTATTTGGTCTATTTTCCAGAATAAACACAAGATTGAATGTGTTCCATTAAAATGGCCGTATTTGAGTTTAAACCATCACAAGTGCAAAAATCTTGTGGGGGAGGAAAAAAAACCTCCAAGTTGCAACATGACCATAATTGTACTTCCTTTGAGGCTTCATCAGAATAGTAAATTAGTTACCCTAAAACCACTGTGCTATGCAAAATATTTTGTTTAATTCTGTCTTTGTTATGTACCAGCCAAAACTGGTGCAAGGTAGAGGCTCTTAGGAAAACTGAACAATGCATAATACATAAATTAGGCAATTCAGAGTACTGGTGGGATTATATTATTATAATAAGTACAGCTATATTAGCTCTTGCAAGATTGGAGACAAGTAGGATGTCCAGGAAAATTTAATTTATAAAAGATTTAGGTAAATTTCAGATTAACATCCTCAAATGTCCTTAAAGTGATGTGAATCTCTGACTCAGCACTCTGTCATTAGTATGAATGTGCATCAATAATTATGAGAATTATTAACAACACTTATTTCACTTCTTCCTTTCTTAAAATGTCTCTACAGTTAACAGCAGTGTCATTTACTTAATCTAGAGGGGACTTTGATTCTACATATGAGGTAATACAAGTAGTCAGCAAATTTGTGTTCATTAAGTTAAATTTTAATAAAAGATGGCACTTGGAGTTTGGCTGCATGATGATGATGGCAAATCAGGAAATACAACCTGTAACACACATAGATAAATGTGCACTACAGAAATAAAGTGGCTCTGTGCTAATAACTGCAAATCTATGCAGACTAAAAGTGAAAAAGAAGGTTTTTGAAAGGCACCAGATCCACTTGGTTTACATCATGGGATTTCAAGAGATCAGGTTGTATAAAAGGTGATATAACAAATGCTCAGATTTGTAATTTTTTGCTTCAAGAAAATAACTTAAGCACTTCTATTGTCACATTTGAAGCAAGATGCATAAGAAATAAAAATCCTACAGTGTGCACTGTATTTCCATCTTTACTTCTAATAAATTTAATTTTAAATCATAGGTAATTATTAGATACAAAAATGTAGCCTGTGGTTTTTCATAGTTTCTCAGAACTTACTCTTTTCTTGCTGCTATTTCAGATGTAAATATTCAAACAATAAAAGGGCATTAAATTTATATCACTGCTTCAGTGAAGGCTTTCTGTCAGTAAGTATCAACTGGCTCATTTAAGTTCTTGGAGTTTTTATGCTTCTTTGACATGCAGCCAACAACCAAATTCCCTGGCTCTTGTGTCCTCTTGGAGTGCTAGAAAAGGCTGAGAGCGTATTAAGTTGAAAAGAACTCGCAGAATGCTACAAGGACAGGCCACTGTCCCATATCTGACAAGCCCTGCCTCCATAGAATGAGTCACATCTGATGGAGGGGAACGAGGCGAATGCATTAAAATCGTTTGTTGCACTGATATGTTTCATGTACTTAAAATCACGTAACAAAAGTAAAAACACAAAACTGGGGGCTGGGACCTGCTGATTCTCGTGTCAACCAGATGTTTGCTGGCCCTGTCTGTCTCGGCTGAATGTATCAGTTTGGCATGTGTGGAGGAGAGGAAATGGTTGACATCAGTCTATGTCAGCCCTACAGCGGGCTGCTCACTATCTTTCCCATCTGAGGCTGCTCATCCTTTCAGCAAAGCTAATGGGAGCTTTTGGTTTGTCCTGAGAGCTGCATCTGGAAAAGGCCCAAGCTGTGTGAGGAGTAGTTGTCCTTTTCTTCCTCCTGAGCCAGCGGAAGATTACAGCCTGCGTAGACCATGACCCTGAGACCATGGCCCTTGGATCTCCCCTCGTCCCTCCCGTGCATGCAGGATGCTCGTGCTGACAGATGATTTACAAGACAGGGGGTGTTGCAGGCAGGGCAAGAGCAGTGACAGAGCTCCCTGCCAGGTGGGAAGAGCACAGCACTGCACCAAAGGGACAGCAGGAATGTCTCCTCCACCAGCCAAGGCATGCAGAGCTGTCACTGCAGCTGGTTGTGATGCTGTCTGCCAGGCATAAGTGGATATCACCGGATTCCAGAGCATCCTCACCTCTCAGAGTTTCCGTGTATTCCCAGGGGAGGGATGGTTACACTGCACAGACTGACTGGGCATGTGGGTGCAGCGTTATATCCAACCCTTTGGGTCACTTTCACCCTTAGAGATGTCCTTTCCATTCCAGTGTGAGAGCTTTAGGACTTTTCTGCACCCAGGCAGCACAGGGAAGTTAACCAGTGTTAAATTCAGAAAGGTTGTGAGCTGTGCTTGAAGACAAGGCAGAGATCAGTGCACAGTTTCTGAGGATTGGCAAACATTTGGATGGACAAGGTGATCAGAAATAATAATGAGGTGGCAGCTTCAGCTGGGTGTGCAAGGCAAGGTGTGCTGCAACCAGTAACATGTGCAGAGATGTTAAGATCAAAGGGAGGAGGAGTTTTCTCCTCCTTAAGGAAGGAGAAAACTGAATTTAGCATTCTTAGCTGTCCTAGTCTAAAAACAGAAGTAGCTGGACAAATAGACTGACTAGGGCTTGAGGAAGACAGGTGTTGGTACAAGGACCTTGATTCATACCTTTTTCATCATCTCTGTGCTGCTCAGTTTTATTTGTTCCATGCTGTGTTCTGCTCAATTAAATCTTTTTTCTGCCTGAAAGTCTTGGTCTATTTTGTGACTTTGTTTGTAAAAGATGCTCCATTGTCGCTGTTGCTGCCAAGGAGGTAAAGTTGACAGAGTCCACGCTACCATGAGTTTTGTCCGAAGTAAGAGAGTTTTAATGGAAGACTGAACAACTTTTATATGTTAATAGGCAAAAGTGTGTTGAATGGTATAAAATGATTGGTCACTTGGACACCCACCCCTTGGGGTGATTGGTCCAGTTCTGAGACATCCCTTTCTGGATGTTTTTCTGCTTGAAGCCACAACAGTCCTTGAGAAGTAGGTGCAGGTGCAGAGATTTACAAAACTATAACACTGTTTTAAACTCTTCACATGAGAAAGAGAATCTTCACAAAGTACTGCAAGGGCTAAAGAAATTGCCAGCCTGAGGCCTTTTTTCATATCCATACTCCATGCCTTGGATTGTCCTTCCTGCCCTGACTGTGCCTGCTCTAGGCTGTCCTGTCTGAGATGGGCCCAAGCAACCCCTTACATTCAGTATATGAATGAACCATGGGTGTACGTGGGGACATAGGAAGGTTTTCTAGTGAGTTCCTTACTCTGCATAAAATTCTACCTGCTGTTTTGTCTGCTGCTGGTCCCTGAGCTGGTAGTTTCTATAGAACCCATTATTTCAAAGTACCTCTATTGCTTAGTGATAGCCAGAGGCCCTCACTGCATATATAAAATCAGGACTTTTTTTACTCTGTGTTTTTTTTTTAAAAACTTGAGTTTCATATGCCATTTAATGACAGATTATGCTATTGTCATGTAATTCTCCATGGCTGACTTTAGTTTTTACTTCACTGAAAACCACATATCGTGAGGAAACCTCATCTCACTCTCCACTTTTCTAAGACACTCACGAATACATTAGACACCACAAGCTCTAGTGTAGATTCTTGTGGAACTCCATAGTTTCCTGTGGAAAAGGACTCCTACTCCGTTTATTAGGAAGTTATTTATGAATGTGAACACCTACCATGTTTTTTATCCCATTTAAACTTAAAGGTCAGAGAGAGAAAAATTTATCATGAGCTCTTCAGGAATATAAGTAAGTTATATGAGTAAGATGCCTATATCTGTGTTTGTTTATCTTTTCAGAGAAAATCAGTATTTCTAATATTCTGTCAGCCCATTAGCCATTCCAATCTCCTTGGTCTTGCTCGAGGTTATTTTGATAAATGTACATTTTCTGTCCCCTTGGCATGATCTATTTAAATATCCTTGTAGTCTTCATGCACAAGAATTTCTGTTGTACCTTTCAATTTTAATTTTCTTTTAACAAGAATTAACTCTGTAGTTAAAGCACTGCTGGATGGATGGATGGATGGATGGATGGATGGATGGATGGATGGATGGATGGATGGATGGATGGATGGATGGATGGATGGATGGATGGATGGATGGATGGATGGATGGATGGATGGATGGATGGATGGATGGATGGATGGATGGATGTTCTTCTCCTACAAGCATCAACAGGGTATGGGTGTCAGTGTTCCTTTTAGGAACCAGGTGCTCAGGAACAAGCAAAGAATTGTTTCTGCTCTTGTGTATTTTCTGACCAACTGCTTTGTGAAATTTTTTTTGGGAGAGATGTTTGGGGTATTTTATTATAACATTATTTAGAGGAAAACTTGGAAATGTAACTAGACTTTTAAGATGATGTCCAACATGGGTCCTCAAAAACTGTGTGAGAAAATCATCTTGGTTAGACCTTGTTTTTTTAAATTTGATTTTTATTTAGGAAAATAAAATCTTGAAATGGATTTCTCAAAAGCCCAACACAATGATCTCATGTGAAACAAAATTATTAACTTTCATGTCAAGAAGTTGCTTCTTGAAGATAAAATCGAAGGTGATCTTAGCATGAAAAGACAGTTTGAACACAAATTTTAATTTAAAATTCATGAGATACAATACTTTGCTAAGAATTTATTTGCTTTTCTGGCATGAACCACTAAGTGGAATCCTGACAAGCTCGCAAGTATTCTTTTTGTTACCACCGAGTTTGTAATTCTGCCCTTTTTCTTCCCTGTTTCCCCATCCCAACTTTATCCATATCTCATTGAAATGCCTTCATGCCTTTCTGGCAGGGATGAAGAAACTCAAATGTCACTATAAGCTCCAGTGCATGCAGGTCCCAGGTGCCTGCTGAGGCTGGCAGGGGCAGATTGCCGTGGCTGTGGGCAGGGACAGGGGGCTGCTGGCCCCTGTGCCCCCGGGCAGCTGTGCCCAGCTGTGCCCTGCCCCAGAGGCTGCCCAGGGCTGGGCTGGGCACTGCTGCTGTGGCTGGGCAGAGGAGCAGCTGAGCCACCCCACTGACGGCTGCAGGCTGCTGGCTTTGTCTCACTCTGTCACACCAGTGTCACTGAGCAGCCACTGCGTTGGTGTGTGCCTTGGGGTGTCGCATTTGGGGTGATTTGCTTCCCAAAGCCCGTTCCCCTTGGTTAAATTCATTACTCTGTTTGAGCAATGACCTGTGCTTCCTTTATTTGTGCAAAGATACTTTTCCTGAGTGAAACAAAGGTAATACAATTAATGTACATCACTTGGCTTCAGATTTTTCTCTTCACATTTATTTGCTACGGCTCTCCAGTCACACTCCCCAGTTCCTGACTGAACTGGTGCTCTGCTGGTTTGAAGTTGGGCAGGTGGCTTCTCTCCTTTTGATGGTGTTTGAGGAGAAAGGTTCATTAGTTCTTCTCTCATCTGCAACCTTTTGAATGTAGCCTGAGAGAAATGTGGTTGAGTCAGTGTCATATCCTCTCTGCAAAGTGCCTCACGTTGTGTGGAAGAGGACAAGTTCCTCAGGAATGCCAGAACACTGGGACAGACATCACCATGACACTGAGTCTGTTGTTGCTTCTCCCTACCTAGTGAATCAATCGATGGATGTGATCAAGAGATTTTAAATATATCAGCTTGCCTATAAATCACAGTCCTGACAAAAGCAGCATTGTAGCATCCTCTGAAAGAGCAGAAATTCCTCCCTCTGCCTGATAGCTCCATTTTATATAACCCTAAAAAACACTCAGAAAACCTTACAGTAAAACCACTCTAGAAATAAGGGGTTCCTTTATCAAAATGATTTCCAGAATTATTTTTAGTCACAGGAGAATGGGAGAATTCAAACCCATGAATGGGACTAAGACAGGAGCAGTGCCTGTCCTGGGCACTGCACATATTGAATGGGAGCTCACTTGAGGCTCTCCTCACAAACTAATACAAAATAACAATGTTTCAAAAGATTTTGGGGAAGAATCCCTTTCCAGTTAATTAATGCAAAGTAGTTTAAAAAGAAATCCTTTTTCTTCACAAGTGCCATCCCATCCCCCTCGAGAAAGCAATAGTCTGACATCTGCTACTGCTGCTGCTCTGCCTGTTATTATTTGTCTTAGAGCCTCTGCCCATTCTTTTGCTTCTACAGCTGCTGCTGGTGTTTCCTCTTGGTGCTTCCTGCCTGCCTGGCCTAAATTCCATCTGACACCCTCTTGGCCCTCTGGCTTTCTGCCCAGCTGGTTAAGAGCTGGCATTCAGTTGACTGCAGCGCTTATTTCTGCAGTAGGAACATGAAATAATATTTGGGTTTCATTTTCTTTTGAGAAGCTCTTCAAGATCCTTTCATGAAGGTAATCTATTATTTTTTCATGCTGACCCTTTGATCTGCGGAGGATCTTGTACCCGTGTGAGAATTGTCAGTGCCTGTAAGGTCTGCAGAGAAACTTGGGGCCAATTTCCTGCTCCAAAAACCATGAGGAGTTGGTTTGGTTGGGGAAGAGGGTGGAGTTGGCACTTTTGTGCAAGACAAGATGACTGTACAGCCTTGCCCGGATGGCATCCCTGATATCTCTGCTTTCTGCAGACACCTTCCAGTAGAGGGGAGAAAAATGCAAGGAGGAATTCAGGCTGAGCCTTGTCTCTCGTTCTTTCACCTCGCTGTCTCTCTGAAACCCCAGAGAAGGAGTGGTTCGTGGTGACTCCTCCTTCCCAGGGCTCTGGGAGACGCTTACTTCAGCCTTCAGGAAAAGAGGGAGTGGCTGTCTGGGCCCTTTCATCAACAAAGATAATGGTTAAGAACTGGAGAAGAGGCAAGTAACTGAACTTGCAGAATCTTCTCGTTTGTCACCTTAAATTTCTCACATTTAATGAACTTCATAATACATGAATTTAACCATGTTAAGGACAACATGCCCAAGATTTTGGCTTTTGAGAACTGATAGATGAGAACTGGGCCTCTGGAAGATGAGACATTTGAAAGAGTTCACAGCTTATGGCAACGGCTTATCAGCAACATCCCCATATGGCTAATTGATATGAGGTTTTTCTGGTTTTATTAGATCACCTAGGAAATATTCCTGTCTTCTGTACTAGCACTGGTCCCTGCCAACATGCTGAGGGGTGGGGAACCTGCTGACCTGATTATTTGGAAAAGACAACTTTTTTTTTTTTTTTTCCTGTCCTGAAGCTACCAGCTGTATTCTATTAATGGCCAAAATAGACTTCTGATGTAATATTATCTTTTCAGCTGTGAAATAGCACCTATCCCATGTAGATTTTTTAAATTTGGAACCAAAATAAATCGTGGTGGAGGAACTTACTTGGCTACACTGTGAGCAGCCCGATGCTGGCTTGTGCACAGAGTGGCTAAAGTGAAGCATTACATTTTCAATTCGATGTTCCCACTTGTCTGTCACCTGGATGTGGAGCATTTTTTGCACTGGATAAGTTTAGGATGTTATCCTAGGAGATAATGCTGTGCAGGCTAGTAATCACTTTTTTATGGACAGAAGTATTTCCAGAACAACAACACATACAGTACAGAGAACACCAGGGAAAGGTTCATCTGAAATGAGCACAAGGAGTGATATTCTAATGGATGCATGGAGCTGTGCTCCACAAAATAATGGCCAAGGACATATCTTCTAACCCAGAAACTGCAGACTCAGAAATTATGTGGAAATACCAGCAAATTAAAAGGAAAAAAGCTGTTATCACCTCCCTTTCTCCTGAAGTTAGTGAGTTAGCTCTGTTGAAGGAGCTGAATTAAAAAAGAGACACAGATCTGAAATCCCAGATTCTGTAAAGAAACAGTTTCCAGGTGGAGGGATCAGTCTGTTCAGAAGCACAAGGTTTGTTTCTTGCAGCTGGCCTTGAATGGTTATTTCTCAATGATTTGCTGTTATGCTGCCCACACCACAGTTAAGCAGGACTTAAAACATTCTCAGGACAAGGAAACCAATGAATGTGGAAAAATAAATTTGAACTTATGCGACAAAAATCTGTAACCTGTAAAGCATTTAATCTTCATGTAATTTTGTGTCAGTACAATGTAGTGGGGAAGAGCGAGAATAATCTTTTGCCAAAAAAGCTAATTGTTAAGAGAACCAAGCTGCTGAGCACTGTCATGTCTCATATTCCTTAAATCTGTATCTGCCATACTCCTATTTCTGTCAAAATATAAGACAAATACTACAAAGAAAATCTCTAGCTTAAAAGAATGTTGAGTAAAAGCCTGAAAACACAGTGGTTTTGTGTAGTTATGGGCAGTAGTGCACTGCAGTCCTGCAGACAGACTTGAACTTCCACCAAAGCTTTCCTTGGTGACTCCTGCTCCTCCATTTGGTGTGTTCTGGGCACTGCCATGGACTTCAGAGGTAGGTGCTACACAGGAAATTATATTGCCTCTCCCAAAAAGTAAGAATGAGTACAGGAGGGGTTAATTTTGACTTCTTAGTTCATTCTTAGATGGTATCTTGGGAGCGTGCTTAACAATCTTAACTTGACACCTGTATATATATATTTATTTTTATTGGAACATAGAATTACATTGGATTTTAAGTGATTCCGTTTGGTTTGTAAAATGATATTTTGTTTACATTGGTTCTTCTGGTTTGTTTTCAAAATGTTGTTACAGTGAGCTCTTAAATATTTTAATTAGCAGCACATTAAAAAATACTGTTTTCAGGGAATTAAGTCATTTAGAACTAGTTAAGGCCCTTCTGTATCACTTTAACCTGAATCTAGGCTGCTAATCCTGTTGAATAACAAAAACACTGAATTTCCCTCCCTGGTTGTAGATTCAGGCAGATGCTGGAGAGTAAAGTGCACCTTGAATGTCACTCAAGGGAAGAAAATTAGAAAATTGACTTTTTTTATATATCTCTAAAACATTAATTCCACTAGTATCAGTTATGTAGTCTAGTGGAATGTCTGAAATTCCTGGGGTATCTGCTTCTGTTTCATATGATATTTCTGGTGATATCCAATAAAACACTCTCAGAACGTTCCTTCAAACTGAAAAATGCTTTTGGTTTTTCCATAGTCATAAATATTTGAGTTCCTTGATATTATTCCATGGCTTTTAATGCCATTTTAAAAAAAAAATTCCCAAAGCCATTAGGTCTCTTCTCATTGCTTTTATTGAACATATGTCAGATCTTCGGAGACCACAGAAGTACCTCAACAAGTAAAATGCACGATTTACAGCAATGTCGGGAAGTGTGCCCATTCAGAAACCTAAGCATATAAACCATAAATATGTACATTGTCCCTACAGTTGGGCTTTGGTCTGGCCACAGCAGCGCTGCCTTCCCTTGGGTAGGCATCTTCCTCCCATTTTCCCTTCTCCTTGGTTTCCCCTCATTGCCATTCTCCTTGATTGCAGTGCAGATTTTGATCCTCCATCCAAATCTGTGCTGAGTTTTTCCTTGGGTTTTTGGGGTTTTTTGCTGCGTGTGCTGAAAGCCGAGGCAATTGGCATTGAGCATCAGAGGCTGGTCCCTCCCACGGCCCAGATCTGCAGTTTTCTCATGGCTGTCACACATTTCAGGTCTGTGATGCTGCTGCTGCTTCCTCTGCAGTCCCAGTGCAAGTGGGATTTTTCCCTCCTAGATAAAGAAGCACAGAATTACAGCCCCCAGCTTCAAATAGCTCCATTATTCCCTGATGCAGTTCCAAACTGCCCTTCTTGTTTTCAAGCCTCTCCCCAGGATTTCGTGGGAGAACTCCAGCCTTGCTAAATAACCTCCCCTCTTTGCTCTCCTCTGTTCAGCTACAAGTGGCCTTCTCTCTGACCCTGTTGCTTCTGCCACCTGGAGCAGCCTTCCTGTGTCTTGCTGCCTTTCTGACTCACCACCTACTTTTTTAAATGCCATGTGAAAGCCTAGAGTTTCAACCTTGCCTTGTAACAATCTGGAGCAGCTTAAGGAAAACAACCTCTGGCTGTTACCCAAAGAGGGTTCAATAATTATTTCTCTAACCCTCCTAAAGTAAAAAGGTTGGCCACCAAAAACAAATAGGAGGAAGACCCCACACACATTATCCATATTGGCTGGCTTTTTAGCCAAGAGGTAACAGGAATAAAATAAAACCTTACCAATTACCTCTGCTGCCTGGGAAATACAAAGAATACAGGAGTATCCATGCAAATAAAACAGATTGGTACATTGAATTATTTTTGGTGTTTTTCTCTAATATTCCCATCAATTCCTGGTTCTTAAGAATCATTTCAGAATAAGTGTGTGTTAAGTAGTAGTAAGGACTGAGTGTACTGTTCAAGTAGAAATAAGGTTAAATACCCGTCAAGAATGGAATGATTGGAAGAATTGACTTAAAGCAAGTTCACAATTCTGCACTGCTGAGACTATCCCTGCTTTAAAGCCACTGCCCCTTGCTGGTGAAACTCTCCCCAGTGCATCCCCACAGCTCATGGATGCACTTTGCAGTTTAGTTATTACAGGAAGTATTTTCCATCCAGTGCTCTCTGTAGCAGGGCCAGGGACAAGGCAGCACCAGTCAGGCTTCCAGGCTTCAGCAGAGTAAAAGGAAGTTTGACTAAAACAAATGTGGCAGGAAAAAAACATTTGGGAACCACTTTCTACCAAAGTCCTTGCTAATGCTCTGGGAAGCAGAGAGGGGAGGGAGATCACAAAGTCATGCTCAGTGTTTGCTTCCAACATTATTTTTACTGTTTTGCTCACTGTTTTGCTCTCTTTCTAAAGTTCTTGAGGGCCCATTTCCCCTGTAACTTCGTATGTTTTTCTCACTGCTGCTTGTGGCTTTGCTTGTGAATGCTCATCCTAGCCAGCCTCGAGCACCTTCTTCCCTGTGCTTGGGGAAGGCAGCACCCTGCTTCCAATTAACAAGGCAAGGGAGCTGGCTGCAGAAGCCTCTTTCTAATGAGAAACACCTCTGGTGCTCTGTTATTTGTATTTGGTGCCTACTGTCCCTAGTCAAGCTCAAGAGATTGCTGTGCTTGGAACTAGATATACAGATCTTGTCTTCATTAGGAAAAAGGTGGTTTAGATGTCTCACTAAAGGGATTTAAAAGACTCGCGCTTAATACAAGTCAGTTGCTGTTTTTAAGAGGGGGTTGTTAACTGTGAATAGCTAAAATAGATTAAAACAGCTGCTGTCTTTGGTAAGGCTGTAGCAATGGCTAAAATCAGGAAATACCCATGGTGTGGCTCAGCCAGAAACTGCCAGACAGAGTCTCTAGGCAAGTCAAAGTTCTGCTGCTGGGGCCAGTTAGGATTTCCTTTCCATGGGTGCACAACTGCTTTGTGTGAGCACCCAGGGGTGCCTGCCTCAGCTGGCAGCGTCCCTTGTTGTATAAGACACAACAAATTGGTGAAATAGGACTTGTACCTTTCAGCAGGTTCCTTATTTCTCTACATCTAACTCCTTGTTGCTCTTTACCCTGTATGAGTGCACGATGGATAGGAAATTCCTTCATGAGAGCTGACATAGCCCCAGCTCTCCCCTTAGGCCACTTGGCAGAGCTGCTGGGCACACACAGCCCTGCGAGCTGGGCACCCCTTGCTGCCACTGTCCCACAGGCACTTCCTCCCAGGAGAGGGCTCCTGTACTAAGCCCTTCACAAATGTACCCCGTGGTTTGGGGAGGAGACCTGAAATTGGACTACATGACCTTTAAAGGTCCCTACCAACCCAAACCTTTCTATGACTCTGTGACTTCAAGTCTCAAGACTCAGGTCTACTTTGTAAAATTGGTTTCATCACTGACGATTGTTGTTTGATAGCATGTATTATTTTGTTATCAAATTTCTCCCATAAGCAGGAATGACATCTCATTTTTAAGTGGAAACAATGTTGTACTAAAATATTACATGAGGAGGAAAAACTGCAACTGTGAGGGGAGAGAAGAAAGTCACCATCAATCTGAGTGATAAAACGATGTTTACCCATAGTAATGAAGTTTTCTCTGTTACAGACTGGGCAGCTTTGTCCAGGTAGTTGATTATATTTCAGTAAGTGTCATTCAAATCTGGTTCTCTTCCTTTTCTCTTTCAGTAGCACAAGCACTGCAACTGCTGATGGGAACAGTTGTTCCTACACCATTATACCATTCATGTTATTAACCCTAATATATGCCAGTCTAACGTTCTGACTAACCTTATTGGGGATAAAAGTCCTTATCATCTCTTTAATGTTTTCTTCAGCTACTTCAATTACTTCTTCTCTGAATTAGAATCACTAACATACTGCTATTGTATTTAAAGACAGTATTTGCCTCTCTGTGGGTAAATGCTAGTTTGGTTCTAATTATTGCACTGGAAGCCTGAGGCTAGAGTGAGGTTATTGCTTAAATAATATATTAAAGGAAGGAGTCCATTTGGCTTGTTTTGTTAAAAATCCTGGGGCAATCATTTGTGTAAAACCACTGAAGGCTCATACAAATGACACCTGTATAAGCTCCAGGGAGAATGTTCATCTCAGTTCACGCTAGAAAAACCCCAGCTTGAGAGTCATTAGTGAAGCAGGAGAACTGCAGAAAAATTCCCTCCTGCATCTCTAGTAGGAGATTCAGGAAGAGCTGAAGCAGCTAAGAAATATCACTCATCACTGCTCCAAAATCTAAGGAGAGTGGGGTTGGGGGGTGCAGCTAAGAGGCTCTTGGAAACTTTTGAAATCATTGTTTTCATGCTTTAAGGGTTATATTTAACCTTCATTAAATGTTTGAGTAAGTGAATATTTTGGTTTATTGAGTGGGGTTCAGGTTGCAGTACAGACCACCACTCATTTCTGCTTTAATCTTTGCACTTGTGGGAAATATTTGCCAAGTTTAGACACTATTTCATCTCTTTTTTTTGAGTCTCTTGAATTAAAACTGGCAACAAAACCAACAAACTTTCCAAAAAAAAGCCCTACTTGCATCTGATATAAACCAAATCTGTGTTAATATTAGCCTTTCAGAATATCTAGGAACTCATCACTTTTTTTGTTAGCTTGGATAGGCTGTCTGTGGGCTGGGAATATTCCCAGTGTGTTCCTGGATCCCAGTCACGGCTGGCACATGCAGCAGCTACCTGCAAACCATCCAGTGCTGTGTGACACACAGCTCATGGCACTTCTTGTGAGGGGGAGCCTGAAGTGAGTTGTTCACAGCGACTCTCTCACGGGGCTTTTCCTGGAATAAAGGGTCTGAGCAGGCTGTCCCAGCCAGGATTTCTGAAATGGACATATCAAGGTTTGATTCCTGGAGGTCCCCAGCATTTTGTTTTCCAGATCAGCTCTACCTGCTGGAGTAAGATGTGATGGTGTGAACTTGCAAAGTCAGGCACATGAAATGTGTACTGAAATCCTTTCAAACTGGCTGGACCCGCTTCCAAATAACTCACTGGTGTTTTCATCCTGCCAGAGACTGAGAGCCGTGGGGCTGTGTATCTCCCAAGCAAATGACAAAGCCGTGATTCTTGCCCTGAAGCAGCTGCAATCCAAGCCTCCAGTCCTGTGATCAGGCTGCTGGAAATGGCCACGAGCCCTCCAAGGGCTCTGGGATTGTGCTGCCCTTGGAGCACTCTCATTTCTGACACTGGGACTGCAGGATGCTGCAGCCAGACTTCTCGAGGGAGCTGGTGCTGATCTGTGGGCTGGGGTCACTCGATGGCTCTAGACCCTAGCTGTGAGTTTCTGAATATAACCCCCAAAGCCTTGATTCCAGAGTAACACGACACGCTGCAAAGTTTCCTTTTAGCTGCGAGAGCTGGGATCTGCCCTCTGCACACGCGAGGGATGGATTGGCTTCAGCAGGAGCCAGCACACTCTGGCAAGGGCCCCGTGCTGGAAACAGCATTCTGCTCATTCTTCTGCATGTTCACATTCGTGATATTTTCCAAGGTGAAGACAGTCTGTACTAATGGAGAGGGAAAATAGCGGGTGAGGTTATTTTGGCCTGTGTTATTTAGGAAGTCAGGCAGCATGTTACATGATCACCTTACAATCTATAAAAAAATAAAGTGCTGGGGCTAGTGGAGCTTACTCCTGGTCACACATCTGTGGGGGCTGTAAAAGTGTGCATAGCCCTTGTGGAGAGCTGTCACCCCCCCTGGCACCTGAGTGTCCCCTTTGGCTGTGCCTGGGACAGGCTCAGGTCTCTGCAATATTCCTGTAGCCCCTGTTTCAGTGTGTTTGTGGGGTCTGGGGCACTGCCCTGGAGCTGCCTGCCGGTGCCAAACCCAAATTTTGTGTAAGCACTGGGAGCAGCTGGCTGTGGAGGATGTGGGACACAGGGCAGGGATGGGACACAGGGCAGGGAGGGGACACGGGGACAGCGTGGGGACAAACTCCAAGAAGGAGCAGGGCTGGGGGGGCCGAGCTGGCCGCAGCCATAGACAGGAGGATTTTGCTTTCATTTCCAAACCTTTCC
Source organism: Pachycephala philippinensis (assembly GCA_013397055.1). Lineage (NCBI taxonomy): Eukaryota > Metazoa > Chordata > Aves > Passeriformes > Pachycephala > Pachycephala philippinensis. Next base: position 1,581,837 of record VWZT01016783.1, read on the forward strand.
TTTCTGAGCTGTCCCTGCAGCTGGCTGATTTTTCATTCAGAAGAACGAAACCGAATAAATTAAAACCACAGGAGAAAAAATCCCAAACCCCAGCCTCCTAATATAGCAAATTATGCCCCATCCAAACTCAATATTCTGTCTCATTCCATCTTCAGTGCTTTTTCTGCACTTCTAGAGATGGCTGGGATTTCTTCCCTGTTTATGGGCAGCGCTATAACTAGAGCTGGGTGATGCTTTGCAGCTTGCTGTCGTTATTCCCCAGAAATGCAAGTTCTAAAATCCTTTACTAAATTCAAAGCTTCTAAGGAATAAGTGAATAGATTAAAAAAAACCCAAAAAACAAACAAACAAAAAAAAA
>VWZT01016783.1:1582221-1595166 GCA_013397055.1 Pachycephala philippinensis
CAAAAACAATTATTGCAGTAATTAAATAAAGTTTACATTTCTTATTTCAAATGACATTTTTATTTAGAAATCCAAAATGTTACTTTAGATAATTCTATAGACTGGGAAAAGCAATGAAATTTAATCAAAATTTCATTTTGGGTCAGCCAAAAGGATTTATTTAAATCAGGAAAAAAAAATTTTAAAAAAGGCCTCTAAAAATAGAAATTAATTTCTGAGAGTTGAAAAAAAAAAGTGAAAAAGCCATTCTTAAAATTCTGGTTTAGTCAGTGAACAAATCTTCTTTTGTTCTACACACTGATCTCTGGAGCTAGTGAGGTGATAAATCTTTGTCCAACTTCTGTTCAAATAATTAAGACATATTTTCTGTATATTACATTTCCTGGTAATATGATAGCTCCATTTTTACATAATGCTATTTCAGGGTTTATAAGACTGCAGGTAATTAATTCTAATATGATTATTTGTTACGGACTGGAGATCATGAACAATAGCACAGACTAAAAAGTAGAATTCATCAGAAAGCAAGGATAGAAGGAATACACAAAGTAGATTTTATTTTCAAGTGTTTTCATTAATAAATGTTAATAAAATAGAAGTTCAGACAGGAAGTGCAAGATAAGCTCTGTCTTGGCAGGAGTGGGCACTGGCTGCAGCCAGGGTCCACTGACTTACGCCACCTGAGCAGCCAGGGAGATTTTGGGAGATCTCTGCTGCAGCAACAGGGACATGAGCTGCTGTCTGGTAGAGATTTCAAGCAAATAAATTGTGTGCATGAATAAATCATAACAGCACCGGTGTCATGTAGAGCCTCAGCTCTCCCCACAGCCCTGCTCAGGTCCGTACAACCACTGAGCTGCTCATTACCTAATAACCACTCTGTCTCCCCTCACATAATGTCTATTTTTTGCATGAATTGCTAAGTTCACAAAAGCCTCAAAAAATATCTCCAGTGATCAAGTCCTGATTATTCTCTGCACATGAATTGAAAGGTCCTGTTCCATAACCTCTGTTTGACTTTGAAATGTGCATACCATTTCAGGCGGCTTTGGAGTCTAATGCAATCTGTTTCCACTGAAGGCAAGCAATACTGGAAATATGATTACAATAATTGTATTATGAACATGGCATTGTCATGATCAAGTGAAGGGCTCCAAAATGTAACTGATAAAATTGTAACTTTGACCTCCATCTTTAGCTTAAAAACTTGATCCAGTCCAAATATCCCTGTGTATTAGCCTCGCTAGCACAAAGGCAGGCCTAATAGTTCAATCCCTGCTCCCAGGAGTCACTTCACAGACAATATTCGGGTAAACAAGGGCTTGTGGGAGGGGAGAAACAGGATCCATCTTTTGATGTCGGTTTAGAGCGTAAAAGACTAAATCTTGTGCTGTAACAGTTCCATCAATTCCCCAGAGCCGGAGCAACAGAGAATTCAATTTGAAATTCCTGTGTAAACACACTGGGGCAAATTCATGGTTGATATAAATTGTTGTAACTTCCTTGTCTGTACTGGAATCACTGAAACCAATGAATTTGGGGCTGTTTGCACCATATGAGGATTCATCCCCTTCATAAATATTTATGCAAAAAATGAGAAAATTATAGTAATTTAAAAATATTTTAATATGGTGTTCCAAATCATGCAGAACATAGCAGACCCCTTCTGCTTTGTTTTCTCATCCTCTGGCTTCATTCAGGTCCTAGTTTGAACTTCTCAGCTAAATATGGAAAGAAATGTGTAAATTGTACCAGTCCTACCATTAGTTTCAGTTTGCACAAGTGCCATTGATACAGACTCCTGCATTTATTTGGGGTGGAAAGTGTCTATTTAAATTGTGAGATCAATCGTCAAATTAGATGTGTGACTGCACACATCGTTCCAGTGTTTATTTTCTTTTCTGGCACACTTGTGGCTCTTTGGGTTTGAAGAATGTAACTCAATTGGAATGAGCCTCAGTGATAAAATGGTCATCACATAAGATGTCTTTGTGTTGTTTTGAAATGTACTATTACAAGGCATTTTAATAAACTTTGTTTTTATTTTCCTTGATTAATAACACATTTGCTTGTGAATTTTCTGGGATGTTTGATTCATGGTCTTTCCTTTCTTTTCCTTAGAACTCCTTGGTGGCAGCAGCCTACAGGAGGCCTTATGGGACTATCCCATGGCGATCTGACCTGGTTCTGCCTTTGTCCAAGTAATTTTAGTCGCACTAACACTTTTGACCCCTGGTGTCATTGATAAGCTCCAGAGCACCGAGTGCCGGGTCAAAAAAGTTTTGAAAGATCTACAGAAAACTAAATGCTTAAAGCCATGTGATTGATATTTATTTGTTTTAATTATGAATATGGAAAATAATACTCTGTCACTTTCTCTTCTCTGCCTGTTCACACTGACAGAGAAGCTGGTTTATGGATAGTGGATTCATTACATGTATTAAAAACTGTCAGTGATGTAAGAGAGAATAATCTGTTTTCATCTTCTCTGCTCAATAGCTGACATGATTTTTACCCGTTCCTCAGCTGCATGGTTTAGTAGGAGAGACACTGAGTGTTGTGCAAGGCATTAAGCAACAGCAGTTGATCACTTTACTAATATGGTTTCACTATAGGATACTGTCATCTTCTTTTGATTGGCATTTGCCTCTCAGAGGGTTGTTTGGCTAACGCACTGCTTAATACTTTCATTTTCTCTTTTTCTTTTTTTTTTCTTTTTTTTTTTTTTTTTTGGTTGAAACTGGCTTTTATCTTTAAACTGTTTTTATAAAGCAGAAAACTGTGTCCCTTTGAACTCATCCTCTGATGTCATAAGAGCTGGGAGCTGACATGAATTACGCTGTGAAAATACTGACATTTAGAGCTAGGTACCAGCATGTACTAAAATCCAGTAACACATGATGCGCTCCAGAATATTTTTTTAACATAGTGTTATTAGTGGCAGGCTCTTTGGTCTGAACGCCTTTGATAAGCGAAATTAGCACGCTGTTTTTCCAGCCTAAGTATGGTAAATTCTTTCCCCTTTTGGGGTCAAAAAATATAAATATTAAAGAAAACTCCAAGTGTCGCTATTTGCAAGGTTACAATGTTTGTTATTAGAACTGCGGAATATGTTCAGCCTTTTAGAGAAGACAGTATGAGGGACCCCTGAAAGGACAGGAAACATCTATATTTGCTGGCAGCATGCCTGTATTAAACATATTGCTCCCAGTGCCATCCTGATGGCACTGTGGGGAAGGCCAGCTCAGCTATGCAGTATGAAAACATGCCAGCAGATCGATATTTCATAACACAGCACGCGCCAGTCACTCAGGAGGGGAAGTTAATTAGATGAGGTTCTTTGCAGGAAGCCAGTTCTGTGGACAGCTAAAAAAACTGAGGATGTTCAGTGGAATTAGGTCCCTAATCTTAATCCCCTCCCAGGAGAAGCAGCAAACGCAGGAAGCACTTTGCACAGGGCTTCCTCTGGGTCCCCCAGAGATGTCCCACAGAGAAGCCTGGTTTTAATGCTGCATTCCTTAGCACAAATAAAGCACAGCTTTACAGCCTTACTTGTGCAAGACTTGAAAAGAGACTCTTGTACCCTCCAGCATACGTATAGTGAGGCAATAGGGAAAAGTACTGTTTCCCTTACACTTTTTTTTTTTTTAATTCAACAGGGTTATGCTTTACATGAAGACAAAGTGGACTTTGGATCTTAAGTAACATAAGAAAATTCTACAGTGCTGTGCATACTCAAAAGAAGGCTGAATTTAGCACCATTTATTTCCACCTATATCCGTCCTCTAACTGTGCCTTGTATAAACAGTTTTGATTCCATCAGGCAATTTTCCTGATTGTGTTAACGGATATTACCCTTCCCGTGAGTATATAGAAAGCTTGGAGATGCTTTTAATCTCCATGTTTGTCTTACCCAAGGAAAAAAGATCCAACCAATCAAAAAGCCCCCAAGCCTTTTATTTTTTTGAATCTAGTCCACAGCTCCTGGAACTAACTAAAACAAGAGAGCAAGAAACCCAACGCATTTGTAAATAATTCCAATTAGGAATAGCAGCTTTGGCCAGCCCGCGATGCCTGGGCTGCGTATGGAAGCAATTGGCCTGGCTCCGTCCACTCCTGAGTGACCCAGCCCAGCACGGGCCAGTCCCCTGGGTGCCTGCAGGGCAGTGAGGAGGGCAGAGAGCCGGGTTCCCTGGGGAGGCCCGGTTGGTGTCCATCATGTAGAGCACGGATAACCCACTTCCCATGCCTTGGGAGCGCCAAGGAGCACTGCAGCCCCATCAGAGCACGAGTTCCAGCCCTGTTTGCTTTGGGATGGTGGGGCAGCCTCGTGGCTGCGGCAGGGATCCCATGTGCTCCTCACCCAAGGTGGTCCCAAGCCCCCGAGCTGCACCCGAGAGGCTGTTGAGGAATGCAGTTGTGGTGAGGAATGCAGTTGTGGTGAGGCATGCAGATGTGGTGAGGAAAGAGCAGGGGCAGCAGCTGGTGGCGCTGAGCCGAGCAGCGCCGCGGTGCCCTCGCACCAAGCCCCTCAGGCTTTGCCTCTTCTGTGGTGCAGCCATGGGTGAGCTGCACACCTTCTGCATCCCACAGGGGCATTAGGAAAAGCGATGCCTAGAAACTGAGCAAATATGCAGGTAAGAAGTGATACAGATTGTATATTGGGGTGTGTGTTGTGTAGAAATTATCATTTGAATAGTAATTGCGCAGCCTTTATCAGTCATCTTTACCAATTGCTTCTGGCCAAAAGGAGTTATCTCTGATAAAGATTTCTGCTACTTGGAGGCAGGCCTGGATTTATAACCACAAGATAAAGTGATTATATTCAAAAGAAATGGTTGCTACTGAAGGAGCCCTCAGGAGGAGGATTGATGCAGCATTCTCCTCTGGTTTCATGCCCTGTGTTGCTGCATTACTCATCCAGAGTGGCCCTGTGCCCTGAACTGTACTCAAGGGTGCAGGGTTTGCTCACAAGAGTGTTCCCCACCTCCATCCCCATCGTCCTCCCCACACCACCTCATCAGACTCTTGGCCCCTCTTTTCCCCCAGCAGATGAACTCAGGCCCCTTGAAAGAAAATGCCAATAAAGTTTTGTTCAGGTCAAAAACGGTGTTCTGTTAAACATACTTTATTTTCTTTAGAGTCTTTAACTTTTGCCTTGATTTTTGGGGTTTTCTTTTGGCTAAAATAATGTGAAAAGACATGATAATTTTTTTATTTTTCTTACTCCCAAAAGACAAAAAATAGGGGAAAAAAAGCCTAAGAAATAACCAAATCCAGGCAGTTGTACTTTAGCTTTGAACAAAGAAAGGCAATTTGTGATATGTTTTTCCAGAAATTGACTATTTGGAGGGAGGATAGTTGCTTGGTTGGAAAAAAAAGAAGGATGGGAGTTATTAGGAGAGAAGAAATAGTGAGACAATAAACCGGGAAAAGGGACTTTGGAAGAGTATGAGAGGCATAGCAAGGGTGGGACAGCGGCACACTGGGGGACCCCAGGGTACTTTCTGTGGCTCATGAGTTGAGGTCTGTTGTCTTCTACCGCCCCAAGTTCCCTAACAAAGTTGTTCCAATGGGAGGGATAATTTTCATCTTCTCCAAACCACTCATAAAATTTTGAAAAAGACTGATGCAAAACGAAGAGTGAATAAAAGGGTAGAGGTCAGGAGAACTTGCAAAGGGGCCAAGCACAGGTGGAACATCAAGCCTGAATATACTGGTGATAAAAGACCTGTCAGGAGAAACTCGTGAGAATGATGTCAAAGTTAGCAAAATGAGAAGGCCATTAAGGGCTTTGAAAGCTAGAATTTCAAGATTAGTGGAGACATTTTGCAGGAGAAGCCTGTGGGTCTGCTGCCCTATTTTTTTGCTACTTTTCTCCAGAGAATTAGGAAAAAATATGGAACTTTGTATGGAAGCTGAATTTGTGTTTAGGTGGACTTTGGGGAGTTTATGACATAATGAGAAGGATTCTTGAGAAGGATTCTTGGACAACCCCTCCAGAAACCTAAAACTGTCACTGGCAGCAGGGGTGCCTCAGGCTTTGTGGGTGTTGGGCTTGGGGGTCTCCTGAGCCTTCCCTGCTCTCACTGCCAAGATCAACCCCTAACTCATCACTCCTCAGGTATTAATCAGTGCCAGAACAGCCAGATGATTCCTGTGAAACCATCCTACCTTGGTTCAGCACTGCCTTTCACCCAGAGGTGCATCTGAACTCAGCAGAGGCTTTTAGAGCAGCACACGGAGCTGTGAGTGCAACCTCCTGAGAGGCACCAGCAAAAAGCTGCTGTCAGAATCCTGCCCTGGCTTACAGTAACTCATCACTTGTGTGTGGGGACACATCTGAGACATCTGTGGCAAAGAAAAATCAGTCAAGAGCATTGTTCTGAAGGGGCTGGATCCCAGCAGGGAGAACTGGCTGCAGCCTTGGCTCGTGAAGTGGCGCCTCTGGGGACTGGAAGCTTTTTCTTTACAGCTTGAAAACCCGTGTTGTGTAAAATTGTTTAATACTTACGATTCAATTGATTTTAAAGTGGATAATCATCAGTGAGCTTTAAATATACAGAGCTTGTTGTTGGAGCTACAGCTTTTCTTTGTTAATACTAACATTAAATATTTATTCTGGATAAGGATAATCTAGTAATATGGGGAAACACCTGTGATTGAACTGCTGTGATAAAGATCTCTACTATACACTTCTACTGCCAATATTTTCACAAACCTCTCTATATTCAGGGGTAAATAAATTTAATTCATTTTCCGCTCCTGTTGTCTCACAAATTTGAATGTATTTGATGCATGAATCTTTGCAATAGGTTGTAAAGCCCAGTTCAAAACCTGTACTAATTTGTTTAAGGAGTTCTGTTTGACAGAAGCTCCTTTTTTCCCTCCAGCACTAATTGGGTGATGATGACTGGGTCGTTTTGGGAAACACCAGAGCAGGAGAATGCAGCTGGAGACAGCGTGTGAGGAAACCCAAAACCATGCACAGACTTAAGATTTTAGGAGGCTACAGCAATACGCTGTCTCACTTCAATGAAACTGTATTACCTACAGGCAGTTCCTCTCTGTTTGCTCAGACAGCCCCTTCTGTGTGGCTTTCTAAAACCTGTAAGAGAGTAAATTTTTCACTTGAAAAGTGGAGAATGAAGTGATTTGTTTCTCCCTCTGACAATAACATACTCAAGAAAAATTGATGCTGAATACCTCTGTTATATGCATGTGAATGTCAGATACGTCTTCATTTAGTGTTATATATTATATTTTTCAATAGGAAATATCTGATAATTTTGGCTTTTAAATGTCTTCCTGATATACTATGCATAAATTTAATTACTCCAAATAGTATTTTGCTCGAAGTTTAATTAGTTTCTTTTTTTAAATACTCTCTTCAGAAGGAAAGTTTTTTGGCATTAATATTTATTAAAATGAAACAAAAACTAAAAATCGAGACTTTTCACAGCAGTTGCCATAATCCTTGTAAGTATCTAATTGGGCTCTTGCATGCATGAAACTAATGCACTTCAGGACATTATTCTGAGCTTTGATTTTTGTAGATACAGTAATTTCTTTTAATATTAGTTGCTGCTAAGACCTTTGTAAACTCGGACCTTGTAAAGTCAACAGCAAATTTCTCCTTGCTTTTGTGAAGCTGAGGTTTCTCTTTCTTGGTGGAAAGAGAAACTTCTCTTTCAGCCTTGTAAAAAGCCAGAGGGAGCAAAAGTGATCTGCCAGGGTTTAAACAAGTGCAGGTGAGCTGTGGTCCCGCCTTTACTCGCCAGTGTGTGAGGGACTGGATGAAAAGAACATGTTCATGTGATGAAAAGAAGCTCGTTCTTTAACTTCTGTCCTCATCTGAAAATCCCTGTCGTCAGGAGCTACCCACGTCGGGAGTTATGGCAATCCTTAAAAAAATACCCACGTCGGGAGTTATGGCAATCCTTAAAAAGCAGTTGCTGTTCCCACGGTGAGTGGCATTTCAGAGTGCTGCCCGGTTCTGGTCCCTGCATGCCTGGGCAAGAGCTGTGTGCTTCCACAAAGCTCCAAATTCACTTTGCAGAGAGCAGCAGAGCACACGGAACTCACCCTGCTCCGAGGGCTTTGGAGTTACAGAGTGCCTCCAGCCTTCTCCCCTCCTGCGCTGTGCTGTGAGTGCCACACAAACAGGAGTGTTTGCTTGCTTCCATTCACACAGTTTAACGCCCACAGAACACAGCTTTGTAATGAATCCCTGCTTTGAGTAGGAGTACAGCTGACAGCAAAGAAATTCAGTGCTTCTGTTTCCCATATTCCTCATGCCAGGTTGTGTACATAGCACTGAAAGGCAGCACATACTATTTTTGGTATAATATAAGCAACAAATAAAATTTTCATAATAACTTCCGTTGCATTTTAAAGAGCTTTTTGACCAGGTTAAATTTATTTGAGATAAAAGAAATGTTATATTGGTGCTTAACCCACAGAAACTCTTGTTTTCTTTTAGTTTGTCCCAATGCTGCTTTAAAGGCTCCAGCGAAATCTTTCTATAGTGTACTGAATATCCAGGAAATGTGGCACACCTTTTCTTCTGGCTTCTAGTTCTGCTTATGTTCTTTTTAAAAAAGCTTATCCAGCTGGAAAACACAGCCAGTTAAAGATGTCTTTCTGTGTGTAAGTTCCTCCTTCACATACTAAACTGTGTAGTAACCACAATTTTTATAACTGATCAGTGCAGGCTCTGGGACAAACATTTTCTATTGTCACTATTTATTCCAGGGCTGAGGTGGCTGTATGTAGCCCTGTTCTGAAATGAGGAATAGGCAGAGGAAACCTAATATGTAGATGAAATCTAATAATAGCATGGAGGTTCTTCATTTTCGGCTGCCTGAATTGTGCTCAGAATGGGCTGGGAGCAGTTGAGCTGCAGGGGAATGCAGCAGGGTATCAGTAATGGGCTGGCTGCCTTTTTCTGTGGCTCTTCACAGAGAATTTAAGTCTGGATTATCTCTTCTTTTAGCCATTGAAAAGTGATAAACAATGGAGTTAGAAACTCACAGAAAAATTGTGCATCTTTTTTAGGAGGTTTTTTCCCAGTGTGAGTAGGGGGTTAAATCCTATTTTTGGTCAAGTTATGGCCAGGTGAGCCAGAGGAGTAACTGAGGCCAGCAGTAACAGCAAGTGAAGGGCACTGCATCTTCATTTTGTAAGTGGAAAGCGGGAAATAATCTTGGTAAACCCCTACACTGTGTTTTTTTCTAGGTGTCAAGCATGTAATCAGACATGGATAACAGCTCCACAGAAAGGAATATAAAGTTAAAATCACATCTTGAGGGTGCTCCTGTTAGGGTGAGGTGTTACAAACCACGTAAACTTGAAGCCAGCTGACGAGTAGTGGACCTTAATCAACACAAATCATTTCATTTTAAGCAACTGAGAAAAGAAGCCAGGGGAGATGCATTTTTCCAGAAAATAAAAATTTCAACCGCAACAAAACCAGCTGATAACAGTGAATTTAGTACACTTCAGTAACTGTCAAAGGAGCCATACCAACAGGGCTGTTTTCCTGTAAAACTGGTTCCAGACAGGCCGGAGGGAAGTGTCCATGCCATGGCTGAGCTCCTGCTCCCCTCTCCCCACGCACTGCTGGGGCTGGGGGCTCCCCTCACCTCAGCTCCTGCTCTCCCGGGCTGCCCGGGCACGGCTCACCTTACTTATTATTCATTTCATCTGATTCTTTGGGTGACATCGTTCATTTTCACTTCAACTACTGAGAAGCCCGGAATACCTGCAGTTTCAGGTGTTTGTATGTGTTAAACTGGGGGCCAAATACCTGCAGAGAACATTCTGATTTGAGGAGATATATATTATTCCTTGACATTTGCTTCAAAAAGCAGCACGTTCTCAGAGATTGCTTGTAAAACCCTCATGAAATGATCCTGCTACTTTTGCTGAGATTAAACATTTTCTTTGTTTACCTTAAAAATGACAAATTTACTTATCCAAACTCCTTTTTTTTCTGTGTTGCCGTAGCACCCATTTACATAGGAAGGCTTAAAAAAACCTCAACAAATTAAGTGAAGATGTGAATTTAAAACAAATTACTTTTAGCAGGACTAAAATCCTGTGTAGAAATTCCTTTCAGAATTTGAGTACTCTAAACAGCTTTTAACTTAGTTAACCCAAAAGCTCTTGGTTGTGAATAAGTTGGGGGCTGAGGCCAATAAATTAATCCACTTTAAACACTAATTCAGTATAATTTCCTGAGTGTGTGTCTGTAAGCAGTTCTGAGGAATACGTGCTGCAGAAATGGAAACCAGTGAGGGTTGTACTCTCCCTCAAAGGACTTTGGTTCCTATCTAGGTCTGGTAACTATTCCTCAAAATCTAAAGTTTTTGCAGTGACTGTGTTGTTGGAGACCCCGGCTTGTTACCAACCTCTTGCATAGTCTCAGTATCCTCTTCATTAAATTTTCATTAAGCATTTCACTAAGAAAATGAAAGTTCCTTAGAGATGTTGTTCATATCAGCCTTCCCAAATATTTTGGAGCCTTTTTTTAATCTAAAGCAGTGGAATGTAGAGGAATACTGTGAGCTTTGTAGTAAATCTTCAAGGGAAAATTCTGTTGGCAGAATGTAAGGCATTAGATGCTGGTTCAGTGTAATCTGTGCTGACCTTACTAACATTTAGAATATATCCTAGCAGGGTTTGGGGTTGTAAATGCTGTAAACTGTGCATTGTGGTGCAGCAGCCTTGTGTGCATGGTTCCTTCTCCAGTGACCGCTTAGAGCCTTTGAAATTCTAATTTATCCTTTTCCAGTATAGAATGTAATAGCATCACTGTTAAAAAAAAAAAAAAAAAAATCTCTTGAATTTATACCAAGTATTTAATGGCAAAATCACAATTTTTTTATTCCACTTAGCCATTTGGCAGTGGAAAGGCCCTACTGTGTTCTTCCTTTGAAGTCTGAAAAAAATCTGGCCTAGGTTCGTTATTTGGGGAAAAGAGATTTGCCTTGTGTAACAATTACTCTCCTAATGCCATGAGACACTCCGGGTGCGTTGTGTTTTCCTGACATAAACATTTAGCTCATCTTTTGTTTTTCTACCAATGGCTACTCAGATGAGCCTTGTAGAATTTGGAAAGAAAAGTGCCTTCTGATAAGGGATTGTCTTCTCATTAGCCCTGCTGATTTTCCAGAAGATTTTGCTTTGTGTAATGCATTATAATTATATGACAGGAGAACGGTGGAGAATATGGCATAGCATTTCCCATAGGTTTCCTATGTGAGATAAGAAAGATAAACATTCTGCTTCACTTCTCCAAGAACAAAAAAAGCCCTCAGCAGTTTCCTGCGAGGCAGTTGGATGTGAGCTGCCTGCTGGAGCTGAGGCTCTCCGTGGCCAGACAATGCTCCGTGTCCTGCAGGGAAGCTGGGTGTACAAAGTAAGGAAGCCCCCTGGACTGAGGTGTGTGTCCTGGGCTTCCTGAGAATGTGCCTTATCGCCTAAGGGTCCCTCCACACTCCTGCAGCTTTCTCTGCGCCGCTCCCGGGCCAGGGGAGCAGCTGTTTATTTTTCCAGGGCGCTCTCTGTTCTGGGGGAAACAAGGGAGGCCTTTAATTGGATCTCTCTTTTGTTCCTGGATTGCTGCGACTTCAACGAAATTGGGAGGAGGACCGAGGTCTGCTTTAGGGTATGCGTGGCTTGACTCTCAATGACCCACCTCTGTTTCAGTCGTGACACCCAGGCCAGGGAAATGTTTTGCTTAGGGATGGCTTTCCTAAAGCAGGGAGAGAATCTCTGGTTACAGGAGGAGCGAGCAGCAGAGATGCTTTCAGTTTGTTCCACTCTGTGCTGCACTTCTACCGGCTGAACTGTGCAAAAGGGGAAAAAATACCCAGACATCACTTTCCCAAACCAGCTGGGAAGCTTGTGCTGCAGTTCCCAGAAAACCTGGGTGGGTAAGAGATTTAAGAGCTTTGGAAGGGTTCAACAGGAGAAGCTGGAAAATTGCAGTAATGCCCCCAGTGTTAGTGGTTAACGAGATGTGTCAAACACGGAGGGGTGACCTCCTCCATGGCTTCAGAGCTTTGCAGTTCCCTGCATTTTTGCTTTCCCGTTGAACTTTCTCATTTGTAACTTCTTTTTTTCTTCTCAAACCAAGTTTTGTAACGCACTGACATCTGCTGTGTGTTTGACTAATACAGCCACTAAAGAACTGAAATAAGCCTTGCAGCCCAGGCAGAACGTGCTTGAGAAATCAAATTTAAGAGAAAGGGGAAGGAGAATGGGAGAACCTGGTGGCTTTTTATTGATTCAAGGAGGTAAGAGGGAACAAGCCACCCTGCCCCTAAGCATCTTATATTATAATTGCTTTATGGAAGAGATGTGCAACGTAAGCTGATTTCAGTCATACAAACAGCAGTTCTATCAACTGACTATAGTTATCATCATTTTTAAAAAAACTACATTAGCTCCATTTTTCCTTTATTTTTTATCTAATCAGGGTTGTGGTGATGTGGTGGCCATCATGTGGTGGGCATAGGACCCTGATAAAAGGCTTTTCTGCCAGTTTTCAGAAACACTGAGATTGAGAGGAAGCAGTGTAGCTGAATAACCCCACGACCTGCACCATGAGCACTGGATCATTTACAACTGTCCTGTGAGACGGGAGCTGCCTCTACCCCCCAGCAAATAATTGTAGGTACCACAGCAGGAGCTGCTGCACAACAGCTTCACTTTTCAAATACCAAACCAACCTCTGAAAATACTCTTTCGGTTAGATAACAGTAAAACTTACTGCTGATTGAAAGCTTCCCTGGAACATCTTCAGTGGTAGTTGGTTTCTGGCAGGGATGTGGAGCAGTGGAGGTGCTCCCTGGCAGCATGGGACAACCAAACCACCTCTGGCCCTGCCTCTGCCTCTGCTTCTGCCCCTGCCCCTGCCCCTGCCCCTGCCCCTGCCTC
>VWZT01016783.1:1595317-1609443 GCA_013397055.1 Pachycephala philippinensis
TGCCCCTGCCTCTGCCTCTGCCCCTGCCTCTGCCTCTGCCTCTGCCTCACTCAAACCCAGCTCCCAGCCTGAGCTCCCACCCCAGGTACATTTTAGCTGGACATTTCAGAGACCCAGGGCAGTACTAATCAGAAATCTTTTATCAAAACAGTTTTAAACAAGAAACTGACCTGTGCCCAAAGGAATAGTTAGGCAGTTTTGCTTTTTGTCAAAAATCGACAGTATTTCTAATGAAAAACTGAAGCCAGGCTGGGGTTTTTGATACATTATTCAGCAGAAAATAATAGTTTATAAAAACCCACTTTTTTTTTCTTCAAAAACAAAGTTCTTTGCTGGTTTCAGGAAAATCTAACCGTTTCTCTGAAAAGGGGGGAGCCTCCTAACAAATGTTTTTTCAAAATATATGTTTACACCAGCTTCATGGATCAATGAGTTATGGGATTATGCCCCACATTAGTCCCTCCATATAGGTATTTTCAAGGTAATAAGTCTCTGAGGCAGGCAAGACTCTATGCATAGACACTTCAGCAAGAAAGGATAGATGGCTTTTTTTTTTCTTTTTTTATCTGAAAGCTAGCTGCAAAATCTTGGTTTGTAAATGTATGTTTTACTAGAAAAACTAAGCTTTAAATACGTCATAAACTGTAGTTTCTCCTTTTCTTCATTCCCAGCAAATGTGCAAAATAGCTGCAAGGCCATGACAGTGCTGGATTAGCACCTCACCAGCAGCAAGAACTGAAACAGAAAAGTACCTTTTCATTATGAGGAGGTTTAAACAGTAGGGGAAATCCTGCTCCCCTCGAGATCAAGAGGGAAATTCCTTTTCAGCTTCAAAAGAACCAAAATGTAGCTTTGCATTATTCTGAAAGCCTGTTTAAAAGCCCGAGCATTTCTATCCCTTTGCAATCATCCCACGAGCAGGGAAAAGGGATACAGCTCTTTACAGCCTTATATTGGGTTTACAGGTCACTGTGGGCCTTGCTCCTGAGGTGGTGCTCAGGAACATTTCTTCAGGGCTTGCAGCATTAAATGACTGCTGCCTCCCTCTTTCTTTTTTGTTTTTTTTTTTTTTTAATTTCAATAGGACACTATCTTCCTTGAAAATCTGTGCTGAAGTGCCCTTCATTCATCATTTTTAATGCTTCTTATTGTCAAGATCTGTCACATTTTCAAAGTGAGGTGTCTGACATCAGCAATCACAGTCAGTATTTAGGCACATGAGTTCCCAGATGCATTAAGGATCCTGTGTATTACCTAATTCTGAGAAACCACACGTACAAAAATGTGACATGAAATGACTGATGGAGGATTCAATAGCAAGTAAAGCTTTGCTTTATGCCTTCCAGCAATGATGCTGTTTGTGAAGTACTTGAATTGTCCCAAAGATGGGTGACATGCTGCTTAAACACTGTATAATATTCCAGTCATAATATCAACTATGAGAAGAGTTGTAACTGTTGATTAATTAACTTATCATGTGAAGCTGAGCCTACTTCTCCTCACTGCAGTGTCAGCCATGCATTTGACCCTTGATACACACTGCACATCCTCAGGGCTCTCTGGAAGGGTGCAGGGATACACAAAGCACTAAAAACTGACACATCACTCAAGGTAAAAGCCTTCCAAAAAAGAAACAGCCAAACCCCTTCATTTCCTCTGCTATTGATTTAAGTCAGCTAAAGTCAAAGTTTTAAAACATCCAACTGTTGTGCCCTGCCTATTAAAAATGAACCAGGGGAGAATAATAGATTTTAATTTTTTGAACTGTTATTCCAAATATCTGGTGGAGACTTTAGCATGTATTCAGTGCAATACATGCTTCCACATTCAGTGGGCAGTGCAAGAGTTCAGCCACACATGAAGCCATGGAACAGAACTGGCTCAATACAATATTCAGCCATGTGGCACACGTAGTGGCTTTTCTATGCAAATAATGTTCTTTCATGCTTAGTATGAAACACCTTGGCACCAGGCAGATGAAGGCTCGTACAGAGCTACCTAAGCACTTAACAGGACAAGGGAGAAGTGGAGAGAGAATTGTTTTACAAAAAATTGCCTTTTGTTGTTAAATAACATGAGCGATGCTCATATTCTGACTCCTGCTGAGGGCATCATGGCAATTCTTACAATCCCTGAGGGCATTTATCCCCTATCCCACCTTTGCCTGTGGCCAGAGTTGTGCAGGAGCTGCTCTGGCAAAGGGCTCTGGGGGATGGGGCTGAATCTTTGCAGCTGAGGGCATCCTTCCCCTTTGCCCTCTGCAGGCAGTGCTGGCTGCCCTGCCCACCCCAGAGGGAAGGTGTTGGTGTGTCCCGACCCCCAGGCAGAGCTGCTCTGCCAGGCACAACTTCTGCCTTGAACCCTTGGGTCACAGGATGGAATAACTTGTGCATAGCCCAGGTTGGACTCGCCTGTGGGGCTTAACTTCTCCTGACAGAACGGGTGTCTCTTTTTTTTGTTGCTACAAACTGGACGAAAAAAGGGAAACAAATTGAAATTAAATTATATGCAAGTAAACAAGCTGTAATAAAACGAGCAGGCTGAACTTTCATCTACATTTCAACTGGATTTGAACCAAGCCCCTTCTGAGAGTCTAAGAAAGTTTGGTTAATTATTTTTTTTGTTTGGTCTGCTCTCTATTTCCTTGCTCTCATTGCGACCAAGAGGAGAAATGCTGGAATACTGTGAGCAAGCCTGATATGCTGTTTCTGGCCAGGTCAAAAGTAGGACAAGCTGGAAATGTCATGCAAATTCCCATGTTTGGTAGATTCCCAGTTCAGGATCGCATACTCAGAAGGTTGGAACAAGATTGAGATAAACTAAAAGACCTCAAGGTGATTGTACAGACAAAAAATCAACTCGAATTTAGGTGGCCAAGCTTAAACTGAAATATTCAGCTTCTTCAAAGTTTCTGTTCATGCCATGAAGGGAAATTCAGTCTTTTGGGTTTGCATTGTGCTTCCAAGCCCACTGGCTGGTTGGGACAATGCAGGGACCTAACAGGTGTCTGAGGATCAGATCCACCTTCCACTGGCACCACCATCCCTATCTCCAGTGAGTGCGTGCTTTCACGTTATGCATTCAAGTTTTGGGGGAAGACTGTATGTAATCTGAAGTTGACTTTGGCCAAAGCTCAGCTCTTTTCCTTCAGAAAGAAGAAAATTACTTCTATCACATCACTTTTAACCTGATTGTCTAGAGGTGGCATGTGGTTTGATCCAACAAAACAATTTGTTCTCAGATCAAACCCAGTTATTTATCTTGCAATCTTACAATCTTTGTAGAAGTACAGTAGTTACATTTAAAAGGAAACAAACTTGTGCTTCTAATTGTGTTAAAGTGCAGCATGTACTTGGTAGAGGCACAGCTAGACTTAGGAGGGACCAGTTTGTCAAGTGCACCACTCTCACTGGGGAGCTTGGGAAAAAGAATGGCTTTACAGGTGCAGTTCATGCAGGCGATGCCACGTACTCCTCCTGAACCCTTCAGGTTTTTAAGAGGAGGTAGGTGCTCCTTGTAGGGTGTGGTAGTCCTCCCTCACCATAACTGTGCCCTCTGGACCTGGCAGGGCATTCTCTGGGTGTTGCAGCCAGGGCTTCTGTTCAACAAGCAGGTGGGGAGAAGCCTGTGTGCATAGAGAGTTATTCACAAATTGTTTAGGTAGGTAATATATACACAAATTCCAGATGTGAACAGACTATTTAAAACAAAAGCACCCTGTTCCTGGCTGATGTAGCCCCTTCTGCAAGTTCTGGAAGGCCTTGGGACATGATTACTTAGCTTTAACCAAGTTCAACTGCTTCTGCGTTGCTCGGAAATGGAAGAGGAGCATGGCGTATGTGGTTATAATTTACATGGCAAAGTCTGAATATATGCATGGATTTTACAGCGTGTGGCTGTGTCTGTCTGGTTTTGCTCCCAAGGCAGCACCTCCTCTGCAGGAGCCTGTGGAGAGTGGACAGAGAGCACTGACCATGCCTCACACAAATTCTAAAGGAGCTGCTAACAAAACTTGAATTCTCAGTACACAGACGTGCTGCCCAAATTCAGTGGTCTGAGTGAGTCAGCACGAGCTGCTCACTCAAAGTAAAATCAGCAGAGCTGCAAACATGTGCAAGCATGTCCCCAACTGGCCAGGTCTGTTGTAGGACTGGGAGTCTGACACGAGATTGAGCAGGAGTATCCCCAAAAACTCCCACAGCAAAATGCTTCCAGTATGGACACAGCTGAATAACAGTCAAATGCCAGAGCTTACTTCAGCCTGTGGAACAGGCTCTCCAGCCTAAAACAGCTTTGCCAGTGTGACTGTCTCTCTAAAAGGACCTTTGTCAGCAAAGCTGTGCCAGGTGAGGAACTGCTCTTTTCCCCATCACTAACAATCCTGTTACATCGTTACACTGTGTTGGTGGATCTCTGTCTCCTAAATTTAGGCATTTCAACTTCTAACCTGAATAACCTTTTCAAATATTGGTGCTTCAATGCAGTAACAGACCCTTTATGAAAACAGACTTGGGTAGATTATATAAATTCAGACAGCATCATGGCTATAGTTTGGGACCCACAATCTCAGAGAAGTAATAGAAAACAAATTTTCATTGATGGCTGTAGGTTGGTTAGAAGAATTTTTCTTGAAGTCTCTTTTTTTCAAAAAATCTAAAATATTTATTATTTTCCTTGCTTGAATATTTAAGCAATTTTTCAAATAGTATAAACAAGTATGCAGAATTTTTTATTACCTAAAAATGAGCTGTTCAGCCATATATCTCTGTAGCAACAATGGGAGACACCTGCTTTGGCTCTAATTTTGTTGTACAGTGCTATTAATTTGCAACTTCGGGGTGATCTGCACATGAGTGGACTTGTATGGTTTGGGTTTTTTATCCCTCTTTTCCTTTCCCCCTCCCCATGCTCTGTAGAAAAATAAGCATCAATTTTGAAGTGCTAAAAAGAGCAGCTTGCTTTTGAGGTTGTCAGAGTGATACAAACGATCTTTGCTTCGAGCTTCCTAAAAAGACATAATTTCTACTCTGTCTAAAAAGCAGAGGCTGCCTTGTTTGTTTTTATTTGCAGCATTCGGCAGCATTGCTGTAGGCCACTAACTGCAGGATGGCAGTAACACAGGATTATCCTGCAGAGCCGTAACTAGTGAATCCATAACAGCCAACCTGAACTCTGCTGCGGGCTGCCATTTAATACCACAAGAAACTGTTTGCATTTCATCATGTAACCGGTTGTGTGAATTCAAGAACCTTCCCTGGATCGGGCTGTGTTTTCAGATGAAAGAAAGGAACTACCAAATGGTGGAGTGAAATACAGAGTTTGTTTTCCTGTAGGCCTGTTCTCTAAGCATAAATAAATATACTGTAGTGAAGACTCGGGCTCAGGCTACAAGAGAGAAGCTGAGTAGAGGAGAGATGGGAAGCAGGAATAGATGAGGGGAAAGGGCTGGGGCTGTCTTTTCTTGTGAGATAGATTTCTTTGATATCGAGGCAACAGAAACAGGCTAAAAATTAAATGGGATCATGAAAATATCTTCATAATATCAGCTGAAAGGGGAAATCTACTCTCCTGATCCTAAAACCTTTCACTCCCATTGGATTTGGTAGAGAATTGAGCCCATTTGTGACTCTTCCCCTCAGGCTCTGTTAGATGGGCTTTTATTCAATGTGATTTCAGTCCAGATCATAATAAAGTTGCTCTGTTCCTCATGAAGCTCACATTATGGATGTACAGCCATCATGGTCTATGGATTGCTTAGTTTTTCCTGTAAAAACAGAAATCCTTGTACAGCTGGGAGCTTGTAAAAACAAGCCTGAAGCTACCAAAATTTTTAGCTGTACAGTATAAATGAGAAACTAAATTCTCCACTGCAAAACATATACACACCTATATATGCTCAAGGTTTTGACAATGAGACTCATTCATGCAGAAGAAGACACTTTCCAGGTGAATATTTCCTTGTTCTGGCATCACATGCTGAGCAATGTAATTAAAGAGCGTTTATGAAATATTCGGGACTGTGCTGCTGGGAATCCTAAACAGAGGGGAAAGTGGAATTGTGTGTGTTTGTGGTGTCCCTAGATGGGCGAGGTGATTTGCAGGCCAAGTGAGAGGTGAGGTTTTAAAAATGCAAGCTTTTCCAAGCCAGAGTTTAGGGTCTAAAGGCAGTGACACGCACGCAGTTTCGTCTCATTTAATGGTTGCGTGGAGGTTGCAAAGGTTTTATTCCTGGTAGTCGGTGTTGTGCCGATAAAAGCACCTCCGGGTTCGAGCCCTGCCTCTAGTTGTCATTTAGAAAGGGAGCGAAACGGGATCTGGAAAAGAAGCGGGGCGGCTGCGGACACGGCCCGGCCCGGTCCGAGCTGCCTGCGGGCTGAGGGACGGGAGCAGCCGCGTCCCGGGGCGCCTCCGCTCCCTCCACCCGCGGAGACACGGAGCTCCCGCGCGTCGGTAACGCAGGAAAACGCCCCCGTCTCACCCTTTTAATAGATTAAATTGGATGAATTTTCACTGAGGCCACAGTATTTTATTTCCCGCAGTACATTTCGTTAACTCTCATGAGCGCCGTGGTGCGAGACAGACCCGCGCACGGCGCGTTTACCCTATTTTTCCTGGGTTTGCTATGGGGAGAAATACTGGACGATCTTAAAGACCAGTAGTACCTGGGAAAACAAGATTTAAAATAAAATAAAATAAAAGGAACAAACTAGGAATACTTGAAACGGTAGCCTGGTGACTGCCCTGTCCCGGCCGCTTTGCGGGCTCTGCCGAGGGAAGGAGAACTGCTGGGGGACGGAGTGGTGACCGAGAGCGTCCGGCCCTCCCCGGCTCCCGGAGCCCCGCGCCGCCGCCGATCCCGTTCCTCGGGGAAACGGGACTCGGAACAAGGCGCGCCCGGGGCCGCTTTTACATCCGTGTCCGTGTCGTTGCTACGTGAACCGAATACGTGCGGGTTAGAGTAGGTACGGCCCCAGCGTGCTGCGGGCTCGAGCGGTCCCGAAAGGTGCGTCCTTACGGGGCACCAGCCGTGTGTCCGTGCCCGGGAGCCGAGGCGCGGCGGGGCAGCAGAACGGAGTAGGAGCCGCAGGACTGACAACGGGGCTGTGTTGCCTGTCCCCGTCTGGGTCTCGGTGCGGGAGGCGAGAGCCCTGCCCCGGTGCCTTCAGGCGGCGGCTGCGCTGGCCGAAAGGCAGAGGGACTCTCCGAGCCAGGGGCGGACTGGCGCTCCCCGCCGGACACGTTTTCTCGCCAAGAGAAAAGGGAAAAAAACAACCTTTGGGAGAGGAAGGCTGCCGCATTTTCAAACAAACCGACCCCAGACCTTCCAGGTTCTGCTGCCCGAAGAGGGTGAGTAGGAAAAAACCCAAACCACTCGGGCTACTCGAGTCTTATCAGCGCTTCAGCTGAAGGCACGACTTTCGTGGGAATCCTCGTCCGGGCTGCCGAGGCCAGACGTGGGGGTGGCACCGTGCCCCGTGTCCCCGCCGCGGAGACCCCCGCCGCTCGCCGTGCCCCGCTCCGCTCGGCGCTTCCACCCGCGCGA
Source organism: Pachycephala philippinensis (assembly GCA_013397055.1). Taxonomy (NCBI): domain Eukaryota; kingdom Metazoa; phylum Chordata; class Aves; order Passeriformes; genus Pachycephala; species Pachycephala philippinensis. The sequence continues at coordinate 1,602,861 of VWZT01016783.1, forward strand.
ACGGGCTCAGCGCTGCGCAGCCGGAATATCGCACCCGGGCAGCAGCGGGGGCTCTCGTGCTCTGTTCGGGAAGGGGGACCCGGTCCGGCTCGGCAGCGGCGAAGCCCCCATTTGCAGCGTCTCTCGGGTCGCCTCTTAGCGGGGTTGCGCGGCCGGATTGAGTCCCGCTCTGCCCGCCTCCCTCCCGGCTTCCCTGCACCCGGGCCGGGCCGTGGCCGGGGCTGTTCTGCCCTCGTGTGAATAAAGCGAGAGCCCTTTCCCCGCCGCCCGTCAGCGTCCCGCCGCAGCAGGCCGGGATACGGGCACCGGCGCCGTGAGCCCCCCTCCATTGCGAATTCCCCTCGTGCTTCCCCTACCCCCGCGAGCGGCTGCAGGACCGAGCCGGGAGCAGCTCCGCCGTCTCCTTCTGCTCTCGCCTTGTCCGGATTTGTCCGAATGCTGCCCGGCCCCGGGAGCGGCGGCGGGCGGGGCGCGGGCTCAGCCGGGCGCACGGGCAGATCGGGCCGCTCCCCGGGGCCGTGCCGGGATCCCCGCTCCTTCTCCAGGAAAGGGCTCTCCGCTCTCCTCTGCTCGCTGCCCGTCCCCGTTACTTGCATTCCCCTCGCGGCGACATTTCTGTAGGTGCCGATAAGCCCTCAGCTCTCCGCTTAACCGCAGCTACAGTGTACAGCTGCCAGGGGTGTGTTCCTACGTTTTCAGGTAGTTCTTTCATGTCCCAAAAAGGGCTTAATTAGGAGAGGGGAGAGGGGAGAGCCCGACAGCCCCTGCCTGCCCTGGTGTCAAACGTTCAAGTAGCCGCACACGGGGCTGCGCGCTCACCTTTGCTGCTCGGCCCGATCGCCGCTCCCAGCGCTGGGCTGAGCTTCTGCCCTGGTGTTCATCCGAAATCCCCCTTGGTGGGGCTGTCAAAAAAACCCAAACAAGACCCTCGGATGTCAAATGTCCTTTGCGAGCGAGCGAGCCCTGCTAAGGAGCTACGCGCCCGGCTTAGGAGTGAGAAGGGAGGAATGTGCCATTTGGCGGAGGTGATGACACACGCAGCAGTGCTGTTACACCTGCACCGGCCCTCGCCGCGGAAATGCCTGCGAGGGGGAGCGCCGGGAGCAGCATGGGTGGCCGGCAGAAAGAAGCTCGCCCCGGCCCTGGGGAGCCCGGCAGCCGGGGCCCCGACGGCGGGGCACAGCTGGCTCCGGCTGCTGCGTCGCCCTGAGCGGAGCGAGCCGCCGGGGAGCCGCCGGGGGCTGCCCGGGGAGGGGAACCCTGGAGAGGATCTCTCCTGTGGGCCTCATCCCTTCGCCGTTTCGTTTGTGCGCGTTAGGGGGGTGCCTGGGGGCGGCGTGCGCTGCTCCGCGGCTGGGTGCGGAAATAGACGGGCCTCCTTTCTGTGACCGAAATCATGTAGCCCGGGTTTTGGGGCATACGTTCCTCCGCCGACGGGAGATAAGGGATTCGTTATATCTCTCTAGGCGAGGATGCAGAAACGTGTTNTCAAAATATGTTTCTGCATCTTCGACTGCCTTTACCCGCAATTAGTCTGTCCCGGGTAGGGGAGCAGGGACCCGTGGCCGGGCAGAGGGACTAGAAATCCGCCCATGGGCCACTGAAGCCCTGGGCGCCCCGACGGGAGATGCTGGCTGCCCCGGGCATGCACGTTCGAGAGCTGCCAGCCCTCCGGGCTCACGCTTGGTTACAAAAATTGATGTCGCACTTGAAATCTTCGGGACAGGGAACGTCGTGAGAGGCGGTTCACGTGCAAGAAAGGCAGGAGCGAGTCTGAGGGCCATGAGCTGCCGGCCAGCAGAGCTGCGGGCGCCGAGGTGAGCGTGCAGCTGCTCCCACGGCCGCTTCTGGGCAGCCCGAGCTGTGTTTGAGTATGGGCGGGGAGGCCAGGTCCTGCGGAGCCGTGCCGGCAGCAGCGGGCTCGCTGCAGCGCCGCGCCCCGGGGGCCCAGCGAGGCCGCGGCCGGGCAGGGCAGGTGGTCCCGGCCCTGCGGAGTTCGGCCCGGCTCTTGCGACTGCCGGCGGGCGCCTTGTCTGGTGGAAAGGCTCGGGGGTCCAACGGGGCCGGTGTGCCCCGCTCCCGGGATAGGACTGCAGAGTCCGCTAGAAACCAGGGCAAAGCGTCCCCTGCCCGCCGCTGTACCCCTGCCTGAGCAGCCCGTGGCACTGGTTTGTTACAACACGACATCTCTTGTGCTCGGGCCAGCTGACACTGCCTGTCTGCTGCTCGGGGAGGCTCTACCTGAAGGCAGAAAAGGGGAAGTAGAGGGGAATGTCGGTGCCACATACGGTACTCCAGGAACCGTGTGAAATAAGCCGAAGCCCTCCAGGGGAAGGAGCAGGAAAGCTGCCCAGTGTGTCATCCCCCGTCTCGCCACCCTGCCCCGACCCTTGAGGCGCCTGTCAGCCCCGCAGCCGCTCTGGGGGCCTGCGTGTACTTTGCGGGGAGGGTGAAGGGGCGACCCGACACCTTTTGCTTTCTGCCTCCTGCAAATAAGAGCTGCAAGAATCGACTTGCAGGGAGCAGCAACAGCCTCCTTGTGCTCGCCGGGCGCGATCGGTTGGCGGGGCCCGCGGCCAAGACATATAAACGCGACCGCGTGTGCGGCTGGACGTGTGACAAGCCGCCGTGGCCGGGCGAGCGCCGCGGGCACACCCCTTCGCACCCACCGCCTCCAGCGCGACCCCGCGCCGGGCGGGAGGGGAGCGCAGCGCCGCGGGCCCCGGCGGGCTCCGGGGTGGGCGGCGGAGGCTCGCCCAGCGCCCCCCGGACACCGCCCCCCGNNNCCGGCGGCGCGGCTGAGCCGGGGCGGTTCCGCGCCGCTCCGCGGGGCCACGTCGGGCCGCGTGTGCGCGGGGCTGAGCGCGGCGCCGTGACTGCAGGGTGAACTCGGCCGTGCCCAGCGGCTCGGCGGCGATAGGGGAGCGGGCTCCTGACGAAAGCGGAACTCGGCCGGGCCCATACAAATCAGAAAAGAGCCCGGCCGCCGCGGCAGAGGGGAGCGGAGCCCGCGGGGGCAGGGACGCCGCCGCCGCCGCGCTGCACGGACCAGCGGCGCCGCGAGAGGCGCCTCCCGATCTCCGCCCGGGTCCCGGCTACGAATTCCGCTTCAGCCCCGTCTCGGCGAGCGCGGAGCGGGACGGCCGCCAGCAGCGGGCTCCGTGCAGCGGGCAGCGCTCCGCACCGCGCGGCGCTGCGCTGGGCGCCCCGGGCGGCGGACGCGGGGCACCATGATGAGCAACTACCCGGACGGCGAGGAGGACACGGTGGCGCTGCTGGCTCATGACACGAGCGGCAGCAAGGAGCCGGATCGGGGCAAGGAGGAGCTGAGCGCGGACAAGGGCCCCGAGAAGCCGGACCCCTCGCAGAAGCCCCCCTATTCCTACGTGGCCCTGATCGCCATGGCCATTCGGGAGAGTGCGGAGAAGAGGCTTACGCTGTCCGGGATCTACCAGTACATCATCAGCAAGTTCCCTTTCTACGAGAAGAACAAGAAAGGCTGGCAGAACAGCATCCGCCACAACCTCAGCCTCAACGAGTGCTTCATCAAGGTGCCCCGGGAGGGCGGCGGCGAGCGCAAGGGCAACTACTGGACCCTGGACCCCGCCTGCGAGGACATGTTCGAGAAGGGCAACTACCGCAGGAGACGAAGGATGAAACGGCCTTTCCGGCCGCCTCCGACCCACTTCCAGCCTGGCAAGACCCTCTTCAGCCCCGACAGCTACGGCTACCTGTCCCCGCCCAAGTACTTGCAGTCCACCTTCATGAACAACTCGTGGCCGCTGGCGCAGCCCCCCGCGCCCATGCCCTACACGTCCTGCCAGATGTCTGGTGGGAACGTCAGCCCCGTCAATGTGAAAGGACTCTCGGGCCCGGCGTCCTACAGCCCCTACTCGCGGGTGCAGAGCATGGCGCTGCCCAGCATGGTGAACTCCTACAACGGCATGGGCCATCACCACCACCACCCGCACGCCCACCACCCCCAGCAGCTCAGCCCGGCAAGCCCCGCGCCGCCCGCGGCCCCGGCGGCAAACGGAGCCGGCCTCCAGTTTGCCTGCGCCCGTCAGCCCGCCGAGCTGTCCATGATGCACTGTTCTTACTGGGAGCACGACAGCAAACACAGCGCCCTGCACTCCCGCATAGACATCTAGGGAGGCTCCGGCCAGCCGCCGTCACAGAAATGCACCGGCCCCGCTGTCTCTCTCCTACCCCGCCGCGTTCCCCTGCGCTCCGTGTCTCTCCTCCTCGTCTCTAGCCACGGACTTCCCTCTCTCTGTGCCCAAACTCTCGCGGTGGGGAAATAGCAGCCTTGCCCCGCGTGTAGTGTCAGTGTAGGAGCCGTCCCTCCGTGAGAAGAAGGCAGTGTAAGTGTGGGGGCTTCCCCGCGGGGCTGCGCCGGGCAGCGGCGGCCGGGCCGCCTGTCTCCGGGCGAGCGGGGATTCACCGGGAGTTTCTCTGCTCGTGTGTGTGTGTGTTTGTGAGTTGTTTGGTTTCGTGGGGTTTTTTTGTTTTGGGTTTGTTTGGTTTGAGGGTTGTTTTTTTTTTGGGGGGGGGGGGGAGCATCTAATTAAAAATTGGCTGTTCAGCCCTCAAAATTATGCTCCTTTGTAATTCGGCCGTAATCTTTTCGGGCTCAGCCACGGGGAGAGTAAAGTGGAGTTTGTAAATAGCGGAGGCATTTTCACGCGTGCGGTGCGGGGCTGGCGGGGCCTAGACGCTACCGTGTGCCCGCGGTGCTCGTCCTCCTCCTTCTCTTCATCCCCTCTGTCTTCTTCCTCGCTCTGCAAAGCACTGCGCTTCTTCCGAGCTGTGGCTTTTCGTTAAAATAGTACTTAACGTGGGGACTGCTGTAACAGCAGATGTGCGATATTGCTGGTTAATAGAAACCAACAAACAAAACCCGCCAGGGTCACTCGTGAAACGTTTTGGCAGCGGTAAATATATTTTTTAAAGGAGACAATGTCCTCTGAGGTCTTAAAAGTAATTTTATACAGGTCTAAAAAAATATTTTGATGTTGTTAAAAAAAAAGAGACTCTTTCCTGTAAATTGGGATATTTTTCCGTGTGCATATTATTATTAATAATGAAAGTTTAAACTATCTTCAGGTTTTTTTGCCCCCAAACCTGGCCCAAAATGGATTTTCCGGTAGGTTCTGCTTTTGAATGCTTACCCTTTTTCTTAAAAGGTTTTGATCCTTCAATTTTACGTAGATTAATGTGAAAAAAAAATAGCGATTTTAAAACAGGGGCCAGTTCATAGCGATTTTGTAAATGTCTGTTTAAACTGATAGATGCTGTGGCATAGTACCATTTTGGGACCAACTTTTCTAGAATGAACTAGCACTTTCATTGTACTTTCTAGCATTGTAAAGTCTGCAATAAAATGCCTTTCCTTCTTTCCATATCGTTTTATTTCACTCCGCTCCTCCGCGCTCGGGATCGGGAAGAGGCAGCGGAGAACGGGGCGGGCGCTGTGTGCCGAGGGGTGCTCCGGGCTGCGGGCACCGCTCCCGGCCCGCGGCTGCAGCGCTCCCCGGTGCAGCGCACGGCCGCTCGGCTGCGGGAACCCGCGGGCCGTGCTGGGCGCTCCATCGGCTCCGACAGGCGCCGGCGGAGAGCTCCGGCGGCCCGGGGCTGTCTCGGCGGCGGCAGAGAAGGTGCGGGAACCGTTCCGTTGGTTCCGCGGGCGTGCGGGGCGGGCGGGCCCGGGAGCGCCTCCGCTCCGGGACGGGGGCAGCTGCCGGCACCTCGCCCGTGTGCCCGGCCCGGGGCGCCGGCGGCAGAGGCCCCCGGGCAGTGCCTGGGGCTGTGCCGGACCCTGGCTCCGCTTTCGTTTCTTCCCTGCGTGCTCAGAGTCGTGATCCTGGAAGGAAAAGAGCGGTCCCGTGTCGCCCCGAGCCCGGCCCGGCCACGCTGCGACGGGGCCTGAGCCCCATCCAGGCCCGGGCCGGTGACGGAGCCGGGAAACGCAGGCGGGTCTCTCTTTCCTCGCCGGGCCGGTGGCTGCGGCAGCGGCCGGGGCCTCGCTTCTAAACCTGCCCGTCCTCGTAGGCAGCGGCCCTTGCGCGGGTGCCTGGGGGTCAGGAGAGGATGGGTCAGGCGGAGCGGCCCCCGCCCGGTGCCGGCCCGGCACGCAGTGGGTCCCGCTTAGACTCCGGCCTGGGCCAGGCCTGCAGTGCGGCGGCAGCAGCGGGGATGAGGGTGTTCGCTTCCCGGGCCGCGGGCAGCTCGCTGCCCCGGACACGGCTGCCAGGGCTGAAATCCGGTAACGGGGCTGAGCATTCCGCGCCCGCTGCCAGGGGCCTGGCACTTGCCCTTGCCCGGCTGCCTGACGCTCTCCCTTTCTGTCAGGGCCTGCTTCCCTGCACGGCAGGAAGCGGCAGCCTCCAGCCCAGTCACAGAAAGCAGTGGGAGACGTGGGGACTGATCGCCTCTCTGCCGCTCGGCCAGGGCAGAAGAGCTCCGGGGAACCCGCCGGGCCCTCCCGGAGGCCCTGCTGTGCCCCCTGGCCCCGCTCCCCAGGCGGGGAGGGCGGGAGGGCGCTGCGAGCGCTGATGTGGCCGAGGGGCTCCGCTCCCGGGCG
>VWZT01016783.1:1610582-1625677 GCA_013397055.1 Pachycephala philippinensis
CCGGGCCTCCCGTTCAGTCCCGCCGGCCTGGGGAGGGGGGCGGCCATCATCTCCCTGCATGCTGCTGCTTGCCCGGGCAGTGGGCACCGACCCCTGGGGAGCCGCCGCGAACCGTGCTGTGCGCTACCGAGCACCCAGGCGCCGTCCCGCAGGGACCGAGTGTCCCGTACGAGCTCTGCCTTCCCGCGGGCCCGTGCCCAGCCCGCTGGGCAGCCCGGGTGATGTGTAGGATCGGGCCGCACCCCGGGGCAGTGGCGCTTGGGACGGCAGGGGCTGAGCGGGGGCAGGAGTCTGTACGGACCCCTCTGCAGTCAGCTCCGTGGGCACGAACACCGCCAGAGGACCGAAGGGTGCCCACGGCGGCTCAGCATTCCCTCGCCCCGGGCCGCCGCGTCACCTCCTCCCGCGGCTCCCACCTGTCCCCGGCCGCGACGCCGCCCAGCCCCTCGGCCCCTTACAAAATCAAGCGGCCGAGCGCCGCACTCTTGGCAACCTCTAGGTTTGCGCGTTGTGTAAGGTCTTTCCCCGTTATATAAATCACGGCAGGAGGAATGTACCACGGAGCGGGACGCGCTCCTCGGGACATCGCACCTTGGCGCAGAGCCTCCTCCGGTCCCGGGGCCGCCGCCCGCTGCAGGGCTGCTCCGGGGGCCAGAGCCGGGGAAGGGGGGCTCAGGGCTGCTGAGCAGCCGCCGCTGCCCTTTCGGAGCGGCCCCGGGTTTATGCAACGCTGGCGAGAGATGAAAGCAGAAGAGCGAGGGGTGTTTTCTCCCTGCCCGGAGCGGGCGTGGAAGCAGCCTGCCTCTGTCGGGGAAGGACAGAGTTTGATCCCCGAGGCTGAGCGGACTCCCAGCGCCCCTCTGCTGCTCCAGCACCCGGGGCAGTGTCAGCTCCGGGGGATGTTTTGCGACCGCGGTTTTCCTCTCCGGTCCTTTGCGCAGGCCGCAAAGGTCCTTTGAAGCCCTGGCCGGGCTCGGAAGGTGGCAGAGCCCTGGGCGCCGGGAGCGCTCCCCGGCGGCACGGCACGGCACGGCACGGCACGGCACGGCACGGCACGGCACGGCACGGCACGGCACGGCACGGCTGCCCTCTGCCTGCGGGCCGGCGGGACAGCGGGGACAGCCGCCCGACAGCGGGGTGCTGAGGGACCCCGTGGGCTCTGTCCCGGCTCCTCTCGGCGTGCCGGGACCGAGTACGCGACGGTGGCGGTGGCTGCGGGCAGGGCAGAGCCAAGCTCCGTGCGGAGACACACACAGAGCTCTTACCTTGCGCCCTCCCTCCCGCCCCGGCCGGAGCGGCTGTTTAATACCGCCTGATTCCTGGTATTCTTGTCCGTGTTTTAAGTGGTGAAAAAGTCATTTCCAGTCCCATGGTCCGCGTTTCACCCTGAACTCATTGAAAAGAGAGTGCGGGGTCAGGACTGTTTATTATACAACCAATTAAAACAGGAAAATATGCAAAGGCTTCATTCAGCGAGATCCGGCTATTGTTAAGCCGAAAATGATATTTTTGTTTCAAAAATAAAAAAGTACATTTGTTACTTAAAAAATCTCCGCTCTGCGTGTGTGACGGTCGGGAGCGCGGCGAGCTCCGGCGGCCCCGGCTCGGGCCCGTCCCAGCCTGTGCGGCCGGAGGGCGGCTCGACGGGGCGGGCGGCGGGCAGGCACCGGGGACCCCCGTTACCCCCGCTTTGGGGTTCGGTCCGCCCTGCGGGGCCCGCTCCTGCCCGCTCGCCCAGCCTCAAACGCGGGGGACTAGCTCCGTGCAGGCGGGCACGGGCAGCCGGCGTGGTGCTTTGGGCAATACAAGACGGCGAAAAAAATATTGCGAGGGCTGAAAAGCTCAACACTGTAACGGGCTCGGGCGGGGCCGGGATAACCAGGCTGGAGAGCCCCGAGAAGCACTGCAGAGCCCTGAGCCCAGCGCTGAGCCCCGAAACGGCGCCGGCAGCCCTGGGCACACCGCGGCGGCCAGGAGGTGGGCAGGGAGAGGCGCCTCAGGCGGGGCTCCCGGCTCTGCGGTTCCCCTGCGACTTCTCCATCCACCTATGCGAAATCCACCAGAAGCCCATCCCTGGGTCTGAGGGGCATCGCCGCCCTGGCAGGCTCTGCTCTGCGGCAGTGTAACATCTGCCCCGCAGCAGGGATGCGCCCCCGCACAGGCCAGGCGGGAGGGCAGGGGAGCTCCTCCCGGTGGGGCTCGGCGCCCGCCCGCCGCCCGCTCCGCCGCCCGGGGCCGCCGCGGCACCGCCGCCCGCCCCAGGTAGCCCCAGGGGATGTGCTCAGCAGCGGGCCTGGGAAGCGTTCACCAAAACAATCGCTCGGGCTGGCCTAATCCAATGAGTTTATTTTAGTCCTCGAGCTGTATTGAAAACATTCGCTGTGCTTCTTGTGGTTGTTTACAGTATGTTGGTCTCAACATCACAGCCGCCCTTCTGGAAAAGTCTTACAGGATTCAGGCAGAGGGAAACCAACACAGAAGTGACTCGGAAAGCATGATGGCAAATGATTAATCAAATCAGAGACAGGAAGGCGGAGGTAATCAATGAGTTTTCACTTATAGTTTACTTGGATGGACATCTTTTTCCTTTTTCTTTCCGTAAGTTTAGAAACCACATGGGGTTTTATTGGCCAAACAAGCAGCTGCAGGATTTGGTGGGCTGGTGGGAATTCGTTCAAAATCAGCTGCATGTTTCCTGAAGAAGAATTCGGCTTTCGACAAAATCTCGTGCTCGTTCCCGCCCCAGGCACACGGCGCCGGGCGGCGGGCACCGGGCAGGGCTGCGCCCCGCGGGACCCCGCCCGCTCCCGCTGCGGGGACCTGCCCGGTGTCCCGGAAAGAGGCAGCCGAGGACCGCAGATCAGGAACGCATTGGCAGGGAACGAGAGCCTTGCTCTCCCTCAAGTTGCATAGTGAGCAAATACCCTGAGAAATCTCATCAGGTGGAATTTAAAGTGAAACACCGGCTCTCCCTGCTCTGCCTTTAAGAGAGGATTTGCAAGCTGTATAAGGCCTTTTCCCGTTATAAAATGACGGCAGGAGGAACGCCACCCTGCCCTGCTTCGCCGGAGGTGCCAGACTCGGTTTTCCCTGAGGGCACATGCGGGTGCGGGCACACAGGTGGTTCCTGACACCAGCGGAAGCTCCTGGCTTGCCAGCTGGTCCCTGTAAACCCTACGGTTTTGCTGGCAGATAAATTGTTCGCCTACTTTCGTTTAATTTCTTTCTCTCTCCAAAATGATTTTTTTCCCCCACGCCCCGTGAATAACTAATTCGGAGCGATCACGAAATAACGGGACAGAATTTCACCTTCCTCGTTCACAGTGACTGTTTTCGATGACATGGTGAATGTGGGCACGGAGTGGCCCCCACCCGCGGGCTGGCCCTCGAAGGACAAGTCACTGACAACTGATGGGCATCTGGCGCTTGGCTGGGGCAGGACCGTCTGAAGAAAAACCGCGGGGCTTCTGTAAATGGGCTCTGGGAGAGGAGAAGGTTCGTGATTTGTGGGCTGTCGGGGTAGCTTCCAATCTTTCGGGCAAGCAGTCCTTGCAAAGGTGCGGATTTGGAGGCACGCTGCCGGCCCCGCCGCAGAGAAGAGTTACTGTCCTGTTGTTTAAGATATGTCCCCTGTTTCCCCGCGTTTTTTTTTTTCCCAGCGGTAACTGTGATTCTTTTCATTTACTATCGTTTTGTTCCTTGAAAACCCAAACAATCAATAAAGTACAGGGCGAAGCTGAGCATAACATGAGGCGTGATGTTCTAAGTTATCAAAAGGGGGAGGGAACAAAAAAGAGTCACTCGCTACTGATTTTTTTTTTTTTTTTCAGGTGTTGCTTTTAACAAGATGTTCAGAAAAAAAGTATATCAGGCACATGTTGACCTGCGCTTCCTGTGCTTTTTGCTTTGGAGGTGATATCGCTTGGTGCTTATCAGCGACAACGTCTGAGGCATGTGGTACGTGGTTCCTGACTGCTCCCCGCGCTCGGGTACAAGTGGTGTTTGAGGCACGAAGGCTGCCCCGCATCCAGCCCCGCAGCCAACCCCACATCCAGCCCCGCATCCAGCCCCGCCGAGGAGCTGCTGGCAGCCCCAGCGGAGAATCAGAAGCGGCGCCGGTAACGGCTCGCACAGCCCAGACAACGAAATCCCGAGAAATGCTCACTGCCGCTGGCTGCCTGGCTACTAAAACACCCCCCGGGCGCTGGGTGAGGCCGGGAGGCGTTTCGGGGGGAGCAGGCTGCATGAGCCTGAGGTTTGGGCAGCCGGAGTTCTGCCTTGATGGGTTTTCACCAAGGTTTTGGGGCCGTACCCGCCGAACGCTGCGCGGAGCTGCTGCCAGCCTCTTCTGCCTTCCAAGCAGCCCCAGGCGGGGCAGGAGGGACTCGCACCCTGCGTCCGGGAACGGCCCCGGGGATCCCCGCTGGTANGGGGGCGGGGGCGGGGGCAGGGGCAGGGCAGGGACAGGGACAGGGGCAGGGGCGGCCTCTCAGTCCCCGGCCTTACAAGCTGCTTTTCTGGTTCCTATGAAGCCTCCGAGATACGGAGGCGTTTTCAAGAAAAGCAACAGGAGATTTTCAAAGTTAGCAGTAACGCTTTTTAAAATACACATCCCTGATGATATCTCCTGTAGAGCAGCCTCCTGCCCGACCTGTTGTAGTTCCAGTCCCAGGGAACATCCTCTTAACTTACTCTTTCCCCAAAATCAACGAGTTTGCATTGGGCGCCTGTTGGTTCCTCCTTTTTTCATAAACCACCGTCCAGTTCAGCCCAGAGCAGCCAGTGTTGTCTGGGACAGTCACCAGTTGCCTTGGAACAGAAATAGGAACCAGTTGTTTAAACATCTTAAGGTCCCAAAATCTCTAAGAGCCATCACTGAAGGGTTTGGAGTTTTTTTTTCCCTTCCCGAAGCGAGAAGGGACCGAGGGGATTATAGGGAAGAATGTCTGCTCCGGCTGCTGCAAGCACCAGAAGATTTTGGTTTGTCTTTTTTTTTCCATCAGTTTTTCCATTCCTCGAGGAAGATTTTTCAGTATCTGAATCAAAGTGCATGATTCCAACTTTTTTTTTTTTTCCCTGTTGTTTTGTTTTATCTCAGCTCTTTTTCATGTTTTCATTTAAAAAGTGACAGATTTGGTAGAACTCTCAAGTGTTTCCCATTAGAGGCGGAGAGTTCACCAGTGCGCCTTTCTGATGTTGCACATGACACGTTCCGGAGCTCGAAGCAGGAGCACACCCTAAGTAGTTGCAGTTGGGCCGGTGCGGGGCAGAGCCCGAGCCCCGGCCCGGCCCGGCGCTGCCCTCTGCCGGCCCCGCACCGCCCGGGAGCGGCTCCCGTGTCCCCCCGGCCGCGGGGGCTCCGCGCTTCCCGCCGCAGCGGCGTCCGAGTGCCAGAAAACGCCCAGAAAAGCCACGGGGGCGGGAGGTGTTTCCCAGCCCGCGGGACGTTCTTCGTGCGGTCTCGCAATGTGGGGAATTCCTGCTCTAGAAATACGCAGTTGCACATTTCTGCTTTTGCCGGCTCCATTCCCCTCGCGGATTCCTCTTTTCCCTTTGCTCCTGCTCTCCTTCTCTCACTGTTACCGCAGGGTCTGCAGCCCTCACTCCTGACAGCAGGATTTTGCCATTGCTCTGGTGTTCCATATTTTTAACCACTGATCTCTCCTTTAAGGAAAATTTGCTTCATGTAACAAATCATTCTGAGTCTTGTGTTTTGGAGTCTGGCCCCGTACATATTTTAATAAAGTGTTGTGGAAAGCAGCACTTGGTTAGGAGAACTAGAAGGTATCAAGTAATCTTCATAGCCAAATTTTCCTGTAAATACATGCAGGATACCATCCTTCTTTGGCAACTGAGACTTTATAAATACAGAAAATGTGTGTGTACACACTTACTGACATTTTTGGTAGTAAACTTTCATTTTATATTACTCAGACCAAAAAAAAAATCACTGTGTAGTCCATTGATCTTGAGCAAACAAGGACATTTGTAATTGCAAAATTTGAAATGAGAAAAAAACAAAAGGGTATGGGCTAAGGAATTATCCCTTTCCATACATTACTCACATCTGTTAATGCATGGACATAGGATTATTGCTAGCTTATAGCAGCAGTTTGTAATTTATGCAACAAAATCATCAAGTTCTGTACTGCCCAATGTCACAGAGTTTAAGGTGTTCACAATTTATTAGATCCTACATGAATTCTAATATTCTTTATATGATCAGCTATTGCCCTTTATTTGAAAAAGTACTGACTATTTATAAGGTATTAGGAGAAACAGGATTTGCTAAAGAAACTCAAGTGCAGTGGATCCTAGGGAAATGTAAGGACCAGTGAAATGATGCTGCAGCTAGAAGGAAGTCCTGGATTCTCTGTGCTGCCGTGAGCTCCCTCGCTGTGACCTGGCAGGGGCCCTTCCCTGTTTCAGTTCTGCACTGGGGCTGGGCAGGGGGATTTGTGTGGGGCAGTGTGACTGCAAGGGATTCCCCACAGCCCCTGGTCTGAAGTGGCTGAGGAAAATTACAAAGATGACTCCGATCCTTGTGTCTCAGCAGGCAGCCCAGCTGGAGGATGAGCTGTGATATCCACTGCCGACACAGAAATACAGACTGCAGATGAATCCTCCCCTTTGGCTGCCCAGCCTGGCCGTGGTGAAGCCACCATCCCGTTCAGTGTTGCTGTGTCAATGTGCCAGCTCTGATGGCAGGATGAGAGTTTGGGTGGGAAGGACTGAGCTAGGACAGCTCTCCTCAGTGAACAAACTTAATCTGCTTTGATTTCCAGGGTTGTTTTTTCTCTAATCTTTCAACTTCTGAGCTGACAAAGACTAGAGCAGAGCTGAATTTTAGACTCAGTGAGGACCCACAGCTTGAGCCAGTGCAGTGGGAAGATGAGGTGCTGGCTGTTTCTGGGAGGAAGGTGCTCACCTTGAATTGGGAATTCCAGGAGTGGGAAATTTTTTTTTGCGGTTTATCTTTGTAGCTATGGTTATATTTGTTTACTGTTCAAGCAAGATTGAGGCGTTTCTGCAATACCACAGCATACGAAGCAGCCCCAGCTCCTGAGAGCCCCCAGTCAAAATATTTCTGTGGTGTTTCCAGACTGTTGGCTATCGCAGACTGAAGGGCGCCCTGCTCCCAGAGAACTTGCCAGGACCGATGCTTCCCTGGTGCCAATCAGCACAGTAGTAATGAAGTCAGTGCACCCTCATGGTGGATTTCTATTGACATAATCAGTTAATAGCACTTTTTTCTTTGTCCTGTGGCTCACGTCACTGCAGTACAGAACACCTGTCATGATTTAACTTTTGTGCTTTTTTCCAAAGAATTGAGTGAGATGGATTGTTTTCTGGTGGTCACTCAGTATTTTCTGGCTGGCAGTCAGAAATAAAACTCATCCACTGAAAAAGCCCAGGTGTGGCAGGAGTAGGGTAGAAAAGGCAAACTTCTGAGCATGGCTGTACTCTCAGACTCCTTGAAGGAGGGTGCCTGTGGATTCGGCACCAGTGGATCTGACACAATGTGAGAACTGTTTTTCTGTATCACTTACATTATAGTTGAAATGTGAAATGAGCTCCATGTGGCAGCAGCCAAAGGAAAGAAAAAGGGAAAGAAAAAAAAAGGAAGCACTCTCCAAAAGTTTCGGTTATCCCTTGAAGCTATATTACAACATCTACTGCTCTAATTGAATCAGTGTGAGAACTTTTCCCCTCCATTTAGATCATTCCTAGTCTCTGTCCACTTTTCCCTGGAGATGCACACATTTGATACAAAGATGTGCCAGGGACACCCACACCTAGGGTAGGATTTAACATTCGGTTTACTGAGTTAGCTGCTGAAAAGGAAATGTGAATTCTTACATGCCTTTGCCAGAATCCATGATGATGTTCTCCCTCTTCTCTCCCCTTCTTTATAGACTTAGCACCAGGGTGAGGCCCAGGAGTTTTGTCTGAGTAAAGGCTACTGGATCTGCTCTGAGGACTCAATAGATTAATTGATCGTTTCTAGGGGGTTTGTTGGGATGAATCAGAAAACCTGAAAAGCACTGGCAGCATCTGCGACAGGCCACTAACAAGGCTGATGGTGATGAAGAAGCAGTGTGGTCTCGATGCTGCTCAAACCCTATCATCCTGTTAGCCCTCACCAGGAGCTGCATGGGAGAGCTTTTCTTCCACCCGTGAAAAGGTGCCAAGTACATCCCAGGCAACACTGTGAGCTCTCATTTGTTACATTTTAACAGTATTTTTAGAAGTGTGGAGAAAATCTCTGCACGTTTCAAGCTATCAATGCTATTACATAGCCCAAAATTACTTGACAGCTCAGAAAGCAAAAGCAACTGATACCCAAATCCACGTCTGCTTCGTAAGTATTCACATGTGCGAAACAATACGTGATCCACAAAAACATATGGCTCTTGTATCAAATACGTGGAATCAAGTTGAATTATGAAGACTTTGAAAAGGTCCTCAGTTTAAATGTACACGGCTCTCTGAAATGTCCAGCTAAGTTTAATGCAACAATTAAAACCAGATAGATTGTCAGGATTCATAGACCAGGGGTAGAGTTAATTCAGTATGAAAGAAATGAATGACTGGGAAGAAGACAGAAGAGCAGAAGCAGCAGGAAAAGAACAAGAATGAGTGGAGGGATGAAATGCTAATATGGGGGGGGTATGGAGAGCAAGGAATAGAAGGGGGAAGAAAGAAGTGAAATTAACAAGAAAGAAAAAAATGAAAGACAGATATGAGCTAGGAAAGAGAAGGAGAGCAGCAAGAAAAATAATGACACTTTATTGTCTAATCTCTGAGCTATTACTTTAGAAGAACTAAGCCTGGAGCATAAAGGTTACTACTTATGTATTGAAAGTATGTGGGAGGGGTTTTTTTCGTGGTTATATATATATATATGTGTGTGTGTCCATGTAATTACATACAAAAAATGACACAGAAGTTTCAGTCTTCCTGGGGATCTCCCACTGTTCCCCATACTCTCAGTTTTTCCACCCTGCCACATGTCCAGCAGCAGCTATGCCCTTTTCCATGCAGTGCTGTGAGCCAGGGCTTTCTGTTTCAGCTTGCTGTTTGTTTCTCCTTCTAAGAGCTGGAAATGGGGGTTCTGGCTCCCCTCTCCTGCAGCCCCCAGCTTCGAGGCTGTCCACTGAGATACCACAGTTGTTTGCAATTGTTGTTTCCCCCTGTTGATACTCATGGCAACGTTTTCATTTTGCACTGACTGATCCAAAATATATCAAATGTTTTGTTGTTGAATTAGTTATTAGTTGAGTTAGTGTCATTATTTTTGCCTTGTCTGTTCCTGTGCTTGCAAGCTGCTAGTAAAACAGCATAACTTTTTGTTCTTTTTAGGGCTAAAAGAGTCATTGAGTGATATTGAAATTATCTCTTTGATAATTTGACAATGCTAAATATTTACCAGAATCTCTCTGCCTTCTTTAAGATAGGCCCTTTCTTACTGTGTCATCATCTTCTACCTTTGGCTTGGGCACTACTGAGACCATCAGTGGCATATCTTTGACTGAGAGTGTTTATGCTCATGGCCAATAAATTGTGCTCTGTTATTGTGTGAGGAATAACACACTCAGCAAGCTAAACTGGACTGACCATCCATGTGGCTTCAGGAAGGCTCTCTTGGGGAGACAGAGGCAATAGATGAGGTTTCTGGCTTGGGCAGATGGGTGTGACATGCATTTCTCCAGCCAGCTGGGGATTCCCAGGAATTTCTGGTGCCTGCCGGAGTGGGATTGCTCCCAAACCTCCTGCATCTGTCTGTCCATGCACTGGGCGGACTCTTCTCATTAAACTAAATACACATTTTCTGAATCTTCTTTTCTTAACATGAGATTCATTTCAAAGCTGCCCAGGGTCCCTGCGTGTGCCCTTCTCTTGCTTGAGGTGAAACTGTGGCACCCACCACATTTAGGATGTTGAGGATGGTGCAAAGTTTCCTTTCTTGGCCAGTGATTGGTTTGTTGCTGTATGTCTCGTGGGTGAGTGTCTGTACCCGTACAGCCAGCTCCTGGGCTCGCACCGATCCCTAGTTTGGGGTGTGCCATTCCAGCTCCAGTTTGTCTTGCCTTAGACATTCTCCCCAAGGTGTGAGGAAGGTCAGACTCCTTTAGTTTTCTCCCACACACTGTGGAGAGTTTCCTCTTCTCCGTAGGTATCCTCAGGTCCTCCCGTGATTGTGTTTATTGCTTGTACCTCCGGGGAGGGCCCCTTTTTGCGGAGTCCAAGGATTTTGTAGTTCAGTGATGGATACTTTATTTCCTGATGCTGTTGGAAGTGGCATTTCAGCATTTTGTTATTGACCTGTATGTTTCATTCCTATGCCCTGTCACAGCTGGCATTGTTCACCTTTTCCAGGGTACAAAGTGTTCTAGTTCAAGCATGGATCCCGGGTTCATTAACAGTACATGGTTAATCTGTAATTTTGCTAAAACCAAAATGGCCTCTGGCCATTGCTGGACCATTTCTGAATGTCTTTTCTGCTGTTTTGTATAAAAATCTGAGCTAAATTTTGCCCTTCTCCCTTATCATTTCCCTGTTTCATTTCTCATCGTTCTAATAATCCTGTTATGAAGACAAGAAACAGAAACATGGATGTTTAACACTTAACAATGTCTTATTGTCTTACTGCTTTTGGAAAAGGGAATGGAAGAGGAAAAACCTCACATAGGGCTATAAACAAAACAGAAGGAAGTGAGTTCACTATCCAAGGGAAAGCATGGCTCTGCTGTGAAGGAGATTTTTGTTTCAGTCAAGGGGAAATGCACCACTGGTCTGGTACTGAGCAGTTCTTTTCAGCAGGCTGAAATGCTGAAAAGAACTTGTCAGGAAACTCCACATATGCCCTGTGTACCTTGGGAGCGTTTCTGATGAACATGAGGCCTCTAGAGTCTGAGGCAGAATCAGAGCTGCATTGGAGAATTGGGGATGAAATAGTTAAAAGCTCCTTAAAAATTCTACAGACTTAGTGATCTTTGTAAAAATAGCAAAAACCTAGATTACTTAATGTCTCAGGTTTAATAAAGCACAAATATAACTGAGCGCCCTCATTTTATTCCCTTCCTCCAGAAGATGGCAAAAGTTAGCTGGACTTAACACAGGCAGAGGGAGGCAAATGTTGCAGGGCTGTTGGTGCTATGCCCCAGTTTCAGGTCACCAGTGGTTTAATGCTGCAGCTGGAAGGATTGATCCTGAACTGAGATAAGTGTTTTTTTTGGAGCAATGAGGCACTGCAGCTCCAGCACTGCTGAGATGCAGCTCCAGGCAGCAGCAGAGGCTGCTCAGCTGCAGCACGTTCCCCAGGAGCCATGCAAGTCCCAGCTATGGCTGGACGTTTCCCTTCTTCAGGGGGTGGGAATTGTCAGTGACATCTCCATGGGGATCACAGCCAGAAATGCAGCTCTGAGAAGTTTAAATTTTATACACAAAGTATGGAGACACGCATTGAAGTATTTGTTAGTGCTCGTGGTATGACAGAGCTTCTGCTGAAGATAAATCCCTTGAGACTTGCTCCTTGAGTACCAAAGAGATTATTTCCCACTAATACAGCATATATTTTGGCTAGGACATGGTGGAGAACTTGCATTTACATAGGAACCTTGACTGAAAAAAAGGAAAGAATATATAACAAGTATATAGAAAGAAACTTCAGATTAAATACAGATTTGGCAACCAGGATTTTTTTCTTTCCATCTCAGCAAGGTACTTTAGAAAAAGGAAATAAATATTAATAACAAAATCAAAAGAGACACAAAATAAACTTTTATTTCTCCTGCAGTTAGTTTATTTTGTTCCTATATTTAGCTGCTCTGGCACATTATCATTTCAATATTAGGAAAATATGAGTGTATTTGGGTAAAATAATATGCTGAAGTCAAGAAGCTTCCTGCCAGCAGAAAAGGAGAACTGAGGACTGCTTGTTTAAAGGATGCTCCTGACGTGGTTCAGCTTAACCTGATGCTTATCCCATGGTAAAGTTCTAATTTGATTCCAAACAAATTTGTCCTCACAACCTTTTCAGCCTAAGGGTTTTGACAGCTGCTGTAGCTGCCTGATCGATGCTCAGAGTGAATTTGTGCCCATGCCCTTGGAAGGGAAGGGAGCAATGGCCAATTTGGAGGACATTTGACAAAAGCCAACACACCAGGAGCTGTGCTAACAACACAAGAGCCTGTGACAGCTATTCCTCTCCTAAATGTTCTCTAAGAGAGGCAGGCTGTGTCTCTAACTCACAGAAAGCTCCAACTCTCTTCTTGGAAGGGCAGGGCAGAAAGGACCAGAGGCGGGGCAAGGACATTGAGCTCCCACCTGTGCTTTTAAGTGGGGCTTTGGGTTTGGACGAGATGCATTTGAACACGCGTTTTCTCCTTTGGACAGTGTTCAACATACCAGCCACATTGCTTGCTCCACAGTACAGTAGTGGTTGTGTCTTCTGTTGTGAGAAAATGTTCATGTCACAGATGGCTTCTACAAGGTCATATCCTTATTCTTCAAGCTGACTGGGAAATTTTAACAAAGTGATTCCCTGGCCCTCCACTCCCTGAGAAAATGCAAATTTATCAGAACAAAACCTTGATTTTTTTTTTTTTCATTTTGAAGTCTCTTAATATGTCAAAATATTCTGTTTCCCATCCAGAAGCAGGAAAAAATCTTGTTATCTCAACATTTTTGGCCGAGCTGAGTTTTCTGGGTAATTCAAATGTGCAGAAGGAATACTGCCAACGGGCTGTTTTTAGCTGCATGAGAAACAATACCAACCATGGGGAACGACCCTGTATCACTTCCATTGGAATGACTCAGCAATACTCCTTGTCAGGAGCCGATCCTGGTGGGGTTGGAGAGCCCTGCAGTGCCGCTGTGTGAGCTCAGCTCCCTCCCAGGGCTGCGTCAGCGCCGCTTTCCCTGCCTGTGCGGCAGAGGAAGCAGGGACACAATAGCTACGGCGGTAGGAAGCTTTCTAGCCTCACCCCTGCTTCCTCCCCGCAGCAGGGGCATTACCTGCCTGCCCACTCCTCTCTGCTGCCTTCACCTTCCTATAATCCCTCTGCTCCGGCAGCTCTCATTTGGATAGAGTGAGCCGTGATCAAAACCCCGCAGAAACGGGACCATTCTCAAGGTATGTGCAGTGCTCTGCTGCAAGCTCTGAGGAAGCTGCTGCAGTGTTAATGGCTCTGCTGCTGCCAGATGAAAGGAGGAGAGTATTCAGATCTAATAAATCAAGAGATGTTAAAGCAATTTCTGCCTTCTCTGTTATACTGCACATCAACAGGAACGTGCTAAAGTGCTTTTTTGTACCGTTTAGCATCTGACATTTCGGCACATCTTGTAAGTGTGCATTAGGAGAATGGAATGTTACTATATTTGTACTTGCAGATTTGGAATGAGAATAAAA
Source organism: Pachycephala philippinensis (assembly GCA_013397055.1). Lineage (NCBI taxonomy): Eukaryota > Metazoa > Chordata > Aves > Passeriformes > Pachycephala > Pachycephala philippinensis. The sequence goes on from VWZT01016783.1 coordinate 1,623,997, forward strand.
TCTGGAGAGATGCAATGTGCACGTGGAATGTTTTCCAGAGGGGTTGAGGCTGAGGAAACCCAGCACAGTGAAGCTTGAGCTGTCTTGAAACTTCAGGCTGCAAATGCGTGGAGTCAGAATTTTGAAAAGGAACTGAAAACCGTAGAAACTTGTAGCTGCTTCTCCAAACCCTGCTTAATTGTGGGATCACAGATGCCATTGTAAAATACTGAAATAGTGTGTTTGATTTTTGCAGTTACTCTGAAAATATGTTGTTCCTTCACCTTGTCTCCTCAGCTGTGGGTGATGGCCTTCTGGCTGGTGGCTTCAGAAGGGCTATTTTTAGGGAAACCAGGCTTTTACTGCTGAGACCTGGCAGGGCCCTGATAGAGCCCTGTCTTGCTACTACACATCAGCATGTTCTCTCCCCGTGCTCTTTCAGCAGTTTTCTGTTAGATCCCTCCTTGCCCGTGTAGTGAGGTCTCTGGAGTCACCACAAGCCTTTAGTCAGTACAGGTGTGTGTCTCCTGTGTCAGGGCCCTGAGGGCACCAACAGGCCCCAATCAGCCTAAACAGCCCCCCCTGGGCCCTCCACCCACACCTCTGCCCATGGCCCAGGAGCCTCTTTCTGCTCACCCTGGAGCCTTCAGCCTTGACCTGAGCTATATGACAACCCCAGCTACGGTCACAGCTGTGACAGGGCAGGTCTGGACCCCAGCCCACAGACCGACATTGTGGCCTGGTCCCAGACCTGCCCTGTCACTATGGATCTGCCTGGGAGACCTGGAGGGGACGGGCATGTTGCTGGAGCAGTGAGGAACCAGCAGCCTCAGCTGCATTTTGACATGGAAGATGGGTCTTGGGCCTAATGCTTAACTTGTCCGAAGAGAAATTGAACTCTGTCCAGAGGTGAAGAAACCTCTCTACAAAAAATCCAGAAGCTCCTTCCTGGCAGATTTGGGTAGGGAGAGTAGTTGTGACCTAAAAAGCAAGGATGAATTGCAGAGGCAAAAACAGTAACATTTTTCTTCCCCTCTTCTCCTGTACTTCTCCTCAATCAGCTGGTTTGGATGTTACCTTTCCTTTCTAGGTTCCTTTCTCTGTTCCTGCCCAGGCTCTGCTTTGTCTTTTTTAAGGGTAACATCAGCTTTCATGTCTCCTTTGCCTGCTGCCCCTTTGCTGTGCTGACAGGGCTCTGTTTCCAGCACAGGCTGCTGAGGCTGCCTTTGCAGTTAACAGGGTTCCATGGTGCAGGGGTGAATGCCTTTTTCCTTCCAGAAGACCCCTGACTTTTTGATGGGTGAAGCTAAACCGAGCATCTTAAACAAGCCCACAGCTTCCAGGGGTTTTCCATTGCAATTCAGTCACTTCTCAGGCTGCTTTTCCGCATGACCAAGCTACAGGAGGATGCGTCCCCTCCTGAGGTCCAGTCCCATCCCAATGCCCCTGTCCCTGAGACACAGAGGCAAACTGGGACAGTGCTGCAGAGGGACTGGGGTCAGTTTGGCCTCCCCAGGTGGAGTGTTAATTTTAAGGCAGCTGGAAGAATGGAGCCCCGCGTCCCCAGAGCGGTGTGACCGAGCCCATCCCAGTGGGACCGAACTGTCCCCCAGCGCGGTGTGACCGAGCTGTCCCCACCCCGGTGTGACCGAGCTGTCCCCATCCCGGTGTGATCGAGCCCATCCCGGTGTGACCGAGCCCA
>VWZT01016783.1:1637900-1658268 GCA_013397055.1 Pachycephala philippinensis
GCAGGAGGAAGAGGCGGCGGCCGGCCCGGGGCGGGGCGGGCTGGGGCAGCCGGTGCCGGGGACGCGCTGTCGGTGCGAGGCTGCGGGAGGCACGGCCGGGGAGGACCGCGGCTCGCGTTTTCGCTTTGCTTCTTTTCTGACCTCTCCCGACCCCTTCCCGGCAGCGGGAGCCCCGGCGGCTCTGCCCCGCGGCCGGAGCGGGCCGGGATCCCCCGGCTGAGCGCTCCCGGCACTGCCCCGGGCCCGGCCGAGGCACCGGCACCGCCTGGAGCTCTGCCGGGCACGGGCACCGCCTGGAGCTCTGCCGGGCACCGGCACCGCCTGGAGCTCTGCCGGGCACGGGCACCGCCTGGAGCTCTGCCGGGCACCGGCGCCGCCTGGAGCTCTGCCGGGCCCCGGGCTGGAGCGAGCCCCTGCCGCCCCTGCTCACTGACCGCTCCTGCCGGCTCCTCCCTGCGGGACTCGGGCGCCGTCCCCTCCCTCTCGCTGCTGGGGCTTTTCACGTTGTGAAAAACTCCCCAGTCCCACTGCAGCAGTGGCTGGTTGAGCGGCTTCCCAGTCCTGGGTGAATCCCCACTCCCTAGGGTGCTTCTGGAGTCTCTTTCCGTTCTCGGGGGGGAAGGAGGTGAGAAGAGGGGTTAGGATTGAACAAGATCAGATGCTACTGCATCAAAAAGAAACCAGAAAAAAAGAAAAAGAAGCAGAAGAAAGAAAAGAAAATAAAATCGAACCCATCAAGGAGATGTGACTACAGTGGCTAATTTACCAGAAAGCAAAGGGAACAGGGCCTCCAGTTGGGAAACTTTCAAACCTCAGCAAGGTCTGGCAGCTGCTGGGAGTGGGGAAGTGTGGCTGGCAGCGTGTCTGAGGCTGACACCTCCTGCCCGCCAGCATGTGTCAGACCGTTTAGGGTGCTAATGGCAAGAATTCACCAATTAAACAACATTTCATCCTTTTTTTCCTGAAATGTTTTCCACGTGTGCTGTCCTAAACAGTAACCTCAAATTTTTTTTAATGATGTAAAGCATCGATGTTGTCTGTCTTCCTCAGCAAGGTGCTTTCCTTAGCTGTGATTCATCACCCTGTTTTTCTATTCCAATTAAGCTGCTCACTTAGAGCACTGAAACAATCAGTGTCTCATCCCATGAGCTGGTCTCAGCATTATCAGCGAGTTTGTCCTTCGGAGTGGGTTCTTGGTAGACCGGAGGTGTTTTCAGTTTCAGGCTATTGTATTTTACTGGCAATTGTAACACGAGGGAGGTCAGTGATCTGTTAAAGCTTGAGCAGACTGGGAGTGGTCTGATAAGAGTGGAGCCTTGATTGCAAATGCTTATGTGCTCTTGGGTTGCTTCTCGGAGACTTCCCATCCTGTAAGAGAGCTCAGACAGCTGCTGGTGCACTGTTTTCTTATTAGGGCTGTCCATTGCCCTTGGATCAGAGTCTATATTAAAGGCTTAAATGCAGTGTTCCAGTAAGAGATTTTGTACATTAAACATGAGGATCAGTGAGTTAATCTTTGACGTTGTCAGAGCATTCCCTGGGAGCTCAGTCCCTTTTGGCAATGAATGGACAGATACTGGAGCTGAGATGCTTGAGAAGGGGAAGAAATAGAGAAGGAACATCAAACTGCTTGCACTTCCCAAGCATGGAAAGAGTCTGGCAGTGGTGGGCTATGGCTGCTGTTGTTGGAGCCTTCAGTGTCCTGCTGTAATTGACTCCGCTTTTATGAGTGGCAGCTTCAGGAGTGCCCAGAAATGGTGAGGAACAGACATGATCACCAAACGTATTATTTTGCAGAAAAATTTAAAGCAAAGCATATTACTTTTGACAACATTTGCAGTAGACTTTCTAAAATTGTGAATACTTTTTGATTGACAGCTTTGACTCAGCTGCAGCCTGGCTTCCCTGGCCAGGCTGCATCTCCCCAGTTGTGTCATCACCTCCCCTCTGAGTGATCTCACACCTCGTGGGAGGTGTGCTCTGGCAACTGAACCACAGCTCCGGTGAGGCACCACTTCAAAAACAAGTTTTTGTTGAAAACAAAAATGTAGCAGGTCTTGGTGTTTTTAGAAATTAAATACTACACAGAGTGAGGGCCTTTAATGGAAAGCTTTTTTTTCCCCAGGAGAAAGCCACAATTTTCAATAGAAAAACATCATGAAGGGAGTTTTTTGACTAGCCCTGGGCAGCAGTTCCTAAGATCCAGTATTAATGGAGGGATGAGGAATGAATGCAGTCAGTCTTGTCCATTTCTTGCCTTGACAGCATCCATGAGTGAAACACTGCCACGTCATCCTGGTGGGGCACTTTCTTCCCTAAGAGTAGGTGGCCTGTGCAAATCTTCCTGCTTTGCCCCAGAAGTCTGCATGGTGTAGGTGGATGTAGCAGTCCCTTTCACACCTTGGTGGATTTGGTGCTGTTTGTACACTAGTTGCCTAGTTCCTAGGCTAACAGAGCAGTGAGTAGCCAGGTTTATTTCTCACACTTTCGAGGCATATATGAGAGTTTTTTGGACCTGGGAGCTCTGTGGGGATGCTGTGTGCTGCACCAAGTGCTGTTTCCAAGGAAAAATGCCATGAGCGGGTTCTAAACTTGATAACCATGGATGCCCTGTTCTAAGTAGTGGATTTTATTTCTTCCTTGTGTAGTATTTCTCTAACTTGGCCATGAATTTTAGCCAAATACTTCTGGCTTGTCCTTCAGGAATCACATTAAAATCTGTCAAGCAGTGTGGCTGGGAACCTTCCTCTGCAACATCTGGGTATGAGCAGTACTGGAAACAGGATCCTGGCAGAAATGAACCTTGTCTCTGAACCATTGTGGTTTTTCTAATGAGATCAGTTTGCCACCTGCATCTGTCTGGGGTGTGACTTTATTTTAGAGATTTTGTAAGCATATAAACAACCTTCTGACCTTCCTCCCTTCCATCTTTTGCTTTATTCTCCATTTCCTTCTCTTCCTCTCCATCCTCTCTCACAGTGCTGTGTCCTTGGAGACATTCCTCACAGCTGGTTTGAGGCACATTACCAGGTGAACATTGTTTCACAGCTACTTCAGACGAGGAGGAAAGAGCATGCATGTGAGACAAAGAGCCCTCAGGATTTAGCAGCACCCCCCGAACAGCACAATCAGCTAAGCTGTGGTAGTGCTCTGGTTCTCACCCCCTGACTCCTGAGCGTTTGTGGTGGCTCAGCAGAGCTCAGTAGTGGAATCCCTGAGTGCACACATCGAATCAGCTTCTCCATTTCATGAGCAGAGTGCACTTCATTAAAGAGTTGTGAACAGTGAGACCGAAATTCCCCGCTGAGTCTGTGATCCAGGAACTCGGTTGCCCTTGACAAGGTAATGCTGGACTGTTAGATTTCTTATTACTTTTCATGGAAGTCGCTCAGATATAAGGAATTCATGGTGAAGGCCTGAATATTTGGGATTATACTTTGTATTTATTGTCATCAGTCAAAACAACATTGGCACTGAAACTTCTGTGGGAAGGTTGTGAACTATTAATTATTTTCAGTCTACTTGGCATAACATGAAGGATTATTAACATAACCAGTCTTACAGGTGATGATAAATTCAACAAGCATTACTTCTACTTTTTTAAGAGGTTGGTTTTCATTATTATTAATCTTTCACATAGATATCTTATTCCAGCTGACACAAATTTGTTTTAGAGCTGACCTAAACCTTGTAATTTGCCAGGAAGTTAAGATATTTATTTAAAATTGTTTCCCCTCTTAATATAGCAACCAGGGTTTTCCTTTTATCTTGTAGAAAGCAAAACATCATGACATTATCTCAGTTTTGCAGTTACCTTATGTTAAATTCTGTGTTTTAGCAATCCATCTTAAGAAGATGTCTGCTAAATCACAGGATAATCCTTGTCTTCTCCTTCAATTAAACACTTCCCTTCACTAATAGGCCAGGAGGAAAATAGTTTTTAGTTGTTCCTGTATATTTACTTTCAATATTGAGTGTAGCACCCTGAATCACAGAGGTCAGACTGAGAATGGATGTAAGGCTAGTGAAGGGCATGTGTATATTTTGGACCAGCTTGCACTTCTCATCTACCTGCAGCCTCCTACGTCAGGTTACTCACAGCTCTGACATGGTATTGGCAATGTACATGTAAGCATTGAATTGTGAGCAACTGAGGTTCTGTGGCTTTGATTGACATCTGTTCTGGATAATATATGTGACTTTCTTGCTGGAACATAGTATCCATGCTGAAATGAAAGACCAGATGAGTTTTCTTGCTCATTTTACTGCCTCCATTGTCTGTGTTCAGGTCATTTCCAAGCATGCCTTTGCTGTGCAGTACAATACTATGTTGACTACAGCTGTGTCCTGTGGGCTCAATGGCTTTTGGAAATGGAGCAATAAAACATAAATTCATGCGAAAGTAACATAGTAATGGAAATACCTGTTATATTGACTGAAATGTATGTGTGAGAAAAGTTAAGCCTTCTAGTAGTCTGCACAGAGAGAACTTGTGTGTGTGTAGGAAAGAAAAAAGAAGTCATGCTCCACCAGTGTTATTTTTATTAAGAATAAGTCTATTTATCTTTTCCCCCAGTGAGCAAGTGTTTTGAGGGTGTAATTGTAGTTAAAGGAAATTAATCTGGTTTTGGTTGTTACCCACTTGGTCTGGTGCATCAGATGAGTGAGGGCCACTTCCTATGGTTAGAAGTGCTCAGGCTGTTTTATAATGAGAGCACTGCTCTGCTGGTGAAAACACCTTGCAGTATCCCACCATTACAGCTCCTTTATCGGTGTCTTGCTGGACTTCCCCAGTCTAAACAAAGCTTTGGTGCTACTATTTGTATTAGTTGTTTTCATTTGAATGAAAACTCAATTTTTTTAAAGTTTCTCTGAAATCTGCCCTGTGTCTTTCTTCTGGTACAGATGGCTTTGTGACGCTTGATGTCATACAATCATAGCATCACAGAATGGTCTGGGATGGAAGGGACCTTATAGAACCTTAGAGATCATCTAGTTCCAACCCCCCAGACATGGGCAGGGACAACTTCCACTAGACCAGGTTGTTAAAGAATAAAATATAATAAAATGAAATAATAAAATAAGCTGTCATGAAAAATACTATTTATCCCAAGCTGAACTTAAGCACAGCCCTGGTGCTCAGAGCAGAGTGCAGGGCATAGCCTACAAGCAGGGATGACCTGTGTCATCTCCACCTGTCCCTAAGTCTTCGGACTTCAATTAGGCAGACAGAAATGTGTAGCAATGTAAATAATTGCTTATATCCCTCTTTTCTACATGCCTCCACAATTATGCTGCAGACAAGTAAATATCAAAAAGAAATGTCTATTTCTTGTCTTGACTTTTAACTCAAGTAACATTTCAATGGCAAAGAAATGTCTATCCTGACATTCATCTTTTGTGATGTGGTCCAGTGAGTAACAGTGTAAGCTGTATTTAAACCTAGCAATTACAGAGAACAAAGGGATGGCTGAGAGAAGCTGGACTTGTCCATGCACATTACAGGGCTCTTTCAGGAGTGCAGGTGATGTCAGAAGGCAGCAAAGTGTCCTCTCAACTTTATTTCCTAAAATACAGATTCAGATGAGTTTTCTTGACCCTAAAACGCACCTCTCAGTGACGGCAGCTTCCTCATAAGGGCTCAAACCATCCTTGACACTGTAAGGAGTTTTCTTAGGAATGACCTAGTGACTTCTTAAATTCCCCTTTCAGTTTTTTTAGTTTTCAGATTTTTCAGCTGCTTGTTTTACTTACTCTGTTTTCGGTGGGTGAGACAGGAACACGGAAATCCCATTTTTCATGTTCCCCAGCTGCACAGCCAGTGTATTATAGTTCCACCTGTGCTGGCAGGGATTTCCTGTTTTAGAAGATTAATTAGAGTGGAGCAATTTCTGAGTTCCTCTAAAAGAAACGATTTTCCTTTCCTGTGTGGAAGGGAGATTGCAGTCTTGTAACAAGGCTGTAAACTTGTTTAGACCTCCCAATGTAGCAATTGGTACCACTTAGAGATACTGTCTGGTTTCAATTCTGTTCTGTTACATCAATGTAAATCTGAGCAGCTGCTGTTGCTCTCTTTACCTCTTTTAGGGGTGGTTGTTCTAGTAGGAAGAGATTTTTGTCCGACCAGAAGTTTGTCTCTTGCTCTCATTATCTCTTCTTGCTGAGTCAAAAGTCACTATCTGTACTTTACTATATCTCCAAAAATGATTGCCCTGGTTGACTTCAAAATCTTAATCCAGCATGCAGAAGTGGTTTCTAGCATACCTTCCCAGTTTGGATGGCCCTTAAGGATTCATGTGGAAACAGTTTTCACTTGTTTTCTGTCTTTTTTTCTCTTTTTATCCGCCTTTTTTCTTTCCCCCTGTTGAGGTGGTCAAGTGGCCTGGAATTCTGCCTCACCCACTTAGCTTATCCTGGTCTAGTTCCAACAGCCAGAGGGTGAGGAAATGGCCTTTTTCCTAGGGAATTTTGCTTGGACAGTTTTTCTCATTCACGTCTACCACATTAAATGGCTTGTTTCTAGTCCATTTGTAGCTAGAATTTGCAGTTCCCCAGCCCAGGAGGGCTAGAGTCTGCCTTCGTACTCACTTTGCTTCTTTGGGGGAGGCAAGGCGGGAAATTCACAGCTGGCAATTCCCAGACTTCCAGAGTGACAGATCCTGGGGTGTTGCATCTCTGAATCCGACATACAAGTGAACACAAAGTCACGAAGCAGGATGTGCAAAGTGGGGTGACAAGGGACAAGAAGGGAGAAGAGGAGGAAGAGGAATAAAGGGGACAGTGTATCACCCAAAATGAATAGGAGAATGTGGTGAAACAGGAAGGAGTTCATGAGGGACATTGAGATTTCTGATCTTGTTTCTAATTTAGGCACAAGCTATAAAAACATATGTATTCATATATTTCTCATACGACTTGCTTTGAAGGCTAGTAAGATTCTCCATGAATAAAACTCTTTGTTCCTCTCTCTGACCTGTCATACTCAATCTTTTCAAATAGTTACGATTTAGCAGCAACCGTAAGAAGATATTTGAACTGGTCTCCTGATTCCACCCTGGCATCCGGAACCAACACAGCAGCCAGAGGTTAATGAGAGCTGTGAGAAATAAACAATTTGGTCTGCGTGTGCCATGGAAATGGAACCTACTGGAGATGGCAGGGCTGCAGGATGAGGTGTTGTCCCAACAGATTTTCATCAAGCCCAGATGTGGCATTGTTGACTTGAGACTACTGTGGATTTGAGACTAAGAAAGAAAGTAATTCTTAATAAACACTTGGGGAATACTATTCAAGAGATTTAATTTTTCTCCCCCTTCTGTTTTATGTCAAGGTGGAATTTTGGCCACAAACCAGACTTTTGTGGTTTTTTTCCGCTGTGTACTTCATCTCATGCAGTTTTAAGGAATTAGACTAAAATATGTCAGTTTAGCTAGAGAACATTTTTTTAATTTTATGTAACAAAAATAATTTGATAGTGATTTCAAAATTCATGCTGACAAAAATTGGAAAAATAATTTGACAAGTGACAGGCCTCTGCTAAATACCTTTGCAAAGGTCACACTCAGCCAGTTTGGAGAAAAAAATGTGGAAAGAAATTGAGTTAAGTTAGTTCTTTAATAAATTTCCCTTTAATATCACTAACTGGACATAAGGTAGGAAAAAACAAAGGAGAAAGATGAATTGGAAACCTTGGAAAATCATATTTAACTAGATGGAAAGACTATAAACAGATGGGATGAACTGGAAAAGGGCAAAATGTACAGAAGCTGACATATGCTGGGGGCAGACTGGTTTGGAAAGAGTGTTGGACTCAGCAGGATTTCTCATGTGTGTAAGGTTACATGTGTGGGTATGTGGGATCAGCCACTGCAGACCCAGAGTACAGAACACGGTGTGATTTCCTGGGCATTAAAAAGGCAGATTGCTAATTAAGATACTCGGTGTCTGTCAGAGAACCCGAAGGAAGCGAGCACAGTAACTCGGAGCTGGCAATAAACTTGCCATGCAGTCATTCCTTTGTAGCCTTGTGCCTTCAGCAGCCTCGAGTGTGACCCTGGTGTGTTTGGAGAAGGCAAAGCCCGTCCCTGATGTGCAGAGCCGGTGTTTGCTATGGAGTGACTTGGCCGTGTGTCACCTGGAACAGCACATTCCCATCAGTCCGAAATCCAGGGGAGAGCCCCTCTTTGGTGTAGAGCCAGCAAGGAGCCATGGCAGGATGGCTGAGGGTTTTGCAGGCAGTGCCACAGGGGCACTGAATGGGTGTGTTTGAGGGGTAGAAGTTACCTTACCAGGGGCTGAGTCAGTCAGTTAGCCCAGAAGGATTTATTTAAAAATCCTTTGTACCAGCCAAGATGTGCAGCATGGGACACGGGTTTGTTCTTCTAAACTACACTGTAGGAGCACTTGCCAGGTGTACCTGAGCAGGGTGTGGAACAGCCAGTGTTCCACTCCTGCAGAATTCCACACGCTGGAAGGGACAGCCCCTGCAGGAGCTGTTACCGGCTGCAAGGAGAAACACAAAGCTGCTTTTGTTGAGTCTCCCTGCATTATCATTCTAATTCAGGGTTTGCACAGTGCAACAGCCCCACTTCTATCAGATACTAATTAGGGTCTGTTGATGTTTTTTCATCTTTTGAGGGAGGTTATCACCTGATCTCTAACAACTTGAAATAATCAGTTTTTTAATAGAGTTCATATGGCCAAGCCACTATAGAACTACATGACTGTTCCCCAGCTGTTGTCATGGGGGAAGGAGAGAAAACAGCAAAACAAAATCATGCTGCTTTTCAAGGTATATTTTATGGGTAATTTAGCTGAGGATCAGCAATTCTTAGGTTTGAAAATGATTAATCCATGAAGTGTAATGGCATGTTCTTTGATAGAAAACCTGACATGCTGTAACAGGACCTTGTTTTTCATATCTGTGTGTATTTCTTTTTAACATGTATCTGTGATAATGGTAGTTTGAGATGTGACTGAGATTAAAAGAGGTGAAGTATGCATCTCTCTAATACTTTATTCAGACTTTTTCTCAAAGGAATATTTAGCATAAGAGTCAAGATTTAAAGGTTAAATATACATCTTTAAGCTAAACTATCAAAGGAAAACACTAATGTTTAACAATAGTGTTTTAGGAGGTTATTTTGGATCTATTATATGAAGGAATTAGCATAGAATGGTTTGTAACTTTACAGGAGCTATTTCATGAATTGAGACTTTTTTCACTGGGATGTAGAGAAGATTTCTTTTTCTGTATTGTGACTGCTCCAGGTATTTGCTCTCCTGTTAATGGTGCTTGAGAACAAAGGTGCTTGAGAGCTGATACTTGGTACTTTTTTTGCTGTTTTGAAACACCTGTCTAGTCCTCACTGTAACTGAAAATTGTACTTGACAAAAAGAATTCTAATTATAGCTTAATGACACGGTGAGGATGTACTTGAAGTTTCAGTTTCAATGATTCAGTGTTGGTGTCCATTGTATGGGGGCACTGGAAATGCTGTTGGATTTGTGTGGGATGGCTAAAGACAGTGTGCTCTCCTTTAATGGCATTACATCACAGCTCTGCTTTAGCAGCTCACTGGAGTGTAAGGTCTGGATGGATCACTGCAGCTGAAACAGGTTTGCCAAAGTCCTCTGCTCCAAGCTCTGTGAGTTAGCACACAGCAATAAGGATACAGATCTATGCGTAGTCAGGTATGTAAACATTTCCATGTGCCAAACGTGTCCAGGCTGTCATTACCATCCAGTCCTGGCCTTCCTGCTGGATGAGTGTGCTCCCAGCTCCCTGTGGGATAAGGGCTCTGCAGAGAGGGCTGGGAGACTGCTGCTGCCAGACACTGCTTTATAACCACAAGCTTACCGTGGGTGACAGACTGAGGTCTGTCATTTCTTGCACGTGTTGAGAGCTGGAAAGCCAAATTGCTGTGAAGTTGCAGGAGGTGTGGGTTATACACATCTGTACGTGTGTGCAATGTGCACACCAACGAGCCCCCTCAGGAAAGCCCCTCCTCACTCTGTTGCACTGTGTCCTGCTTTATCCCACGTGCTGCTGGAGTGGAGGCTGTGCCATGTGCCTGCCTCTTCCCTGCCTGTTCCCCTGCCCCTGTGGCGAGGAATCCAGGCAAGAGCTGGGGAACACGATTCTGCTTTGAAGGTGGTGGTGGGTGGGTGGAGGGGAAAAAGGATGGTGCAAATGCATTTCCTGTGCTGTCATCACATCCCTCTCTGAATAGGGAATTTATACCTGAGCTTCAATGCCCTCAGTGCCCTGACTGAAAGATAAACAGCTTTTCAGGCGAACTTTTCAGGCCTTGAAAAGTCTAGAAACCACTGGTCTTTCTGAGAGTCCACTTAGCCCTAACATTTTTAGAAGTCAGTAGTTTTATTCATCTTTCATCAGAACAGATTATTTCACGGTATAAAGAAGAATGAAGGCTGCAGTGAGTTACCCTTTCTTAGGAAGGCAGCAGCGGCTGGCCAAAGCTTTCTCCAAAGGTATTTGTGCATGGTTTGGTCTTTCCAACAGTTCTTCTGTAGGGGAACTAAAAGCAGCACGGAGTAGCATTCAGAAACCTTTCTTCAAAACACTCCTTACTGAGCACTGGCATTCCTCTGACAGCTGTAACGCAGTCATTAACAATCTTCTGAGCAGGACAGGCTCCTTCTGGCATGGGTTTTGCTTTGTGCCTGTCCTGATCAGCCCAGACAAAAAAATAAGCCCACATCAGTTACTGAGATGTGCACAACAGTTGTCACTGATTTTGCTACAGTGGGTGTCATTTCAGTTCCCCTGTGCTAATTTCTAGTCCTCGAACAGTCCCTGGTACCGGTGTTGCAGTTGTCACACAGAGGTGGGAGGCTTGGTGCTGGGAGCTGTGACATTCAGTGTCACTAACCCATTACTGCTCCTCCAGATGTGGGAGATCAGGGACAAAAGGCTGCTGCTGTAAGCAGGAGAAGGCTTGGAGGAGGTTGTTCACTGGCATTTCTGCTTTCCATTTATTGCCCAAACAGGAACATATTTCTTACCAATTGCAGTGACTTAGACCCTTGGCTCTAAGCAGTGTTTAGTGCTGCTGGTGTCACATCCTCAGCTGGGCTGCAAGTTCAATTGCCAGGAAAACAATTGTGGAAAGGAAACAATCCAACTCAATCCACAACTCTCAGCCCTGTGCAGCTAACAGACATTAAATGAAATAATTTATACTTGGAAAAAGTTATAGAAAATGCATGACATTACCTTCTTACTTAACAGCCCTGTTCAAACTTATTGCCCAGGCATTTTTTGGAGTGGAATTTGGTGTTGTTCCCTGGGAGTTCCTTGGATACTTGACCTTAGGCCAGTGTCTCCTACAGAAAACCCTCATGAAAGTACAAATGCCAGTGGAAAATCCCAGAAATTTCCTTGGGTGGTTCTCCCTTGGGACTAATGATTCTCAGTCTCATGGAGGTGATTCAAGAGCCCATCTTCATCCCAGTGATGTGATTAACCGTGTCCCCTTTTGGTTAGTTGGCTCAGAGCTGCATTTGCCCCTGTTGTGGAGTGTCCCAGACAGTAAAGCAGAGGGAATTACTGGCTGTGCAAGCAGTGGGCACGCCTAAAGTGATACTAAATTCCAAGGAGATTTCCGCTACCAGATGGAAAACAACTGTGACTCCCCTTGGGAAAAAATGTGAAAACACATATTCTCAAAATTGGGGTGGGAAATACTGTTGGGCAATGCCTGGTGGGAAAACAAGGTTCATATAAAACATCCTTGGTGGTAGGAGAAAAACCCCAACTTGCTTCCGTTGAAATTTGTCATCTGTTATTAAGAGTATTACCAGAACTGTAATACTTCTGAGACATCAGGTTTCCTCACTGCATAGGCTGTAAGGCCAAGCAGAGGCTTTCAGAGAAGGCCATCTCTGAGTGAGATTAGCTTCATTAGGTAAGTTTTCAAGGGGTTTAAAATCTGCCTTGGAGATGGGGCGAGAGGAAGATTCCAGTCAGTGTTTGGTGGAAAGTGCTTCATTAATATTAAGCTTTAGGTGATGAAGAACTGAGGAAGATGTTTTTCCATTGTCACAGGGGGGGAAGCAACACCAGTTAAGCCAAGGCTTGCAGCAGAAACATTTACTGGAAGTGTTTACATGTTACTTAATACCTTGACATGCATTATTCAACTTGTGTAATATCAGCTGGGGTGGAGCAGGGAGGAATGGCTTTGGCAGGAGAATTTGTTTGCTCCCCATGGAATATTTTCCTGATCGTAGCTACCTTCTTTGGCAATGAGATACATTCCAGGAATAGAAAAAGTGTTCTTGAGCCACATTTTTATGAGCTGCTGGAATGTGCTCTCTTGTGAAGGTGACCTAACCTTGTCCAGATGGCTACTCCTTCTCTGAGCACTGACACCCTGTCAGTCTTTCTCCAGGGTAGAACTGAATTGCAACAAAAGCCCCCTGTGAGCCCTCTCCAAGCAGGGGGGCTGCACACTGAATGGTGGAGCCATTTAAATGGATGCCCTTCTCATCCTGGAAATGAAACCCCACTTTCCCTCTCAGAGCAAGGCAGCAAGTGCTCTCTCCTGAGCAAGCCACTTAAGATTCAGTTTTCCTGATGTGCCTAAAGGACTTTCTGAACTGCAGCCAAATGGGCTGTGTTGAGGGAAAGGCAAGGGGAGTTCTGCTTGTATGAGCAGTGCTGCATACAGTGAAGGAGATGAGAAGGAGAAATAGATTGGGAAGCGTGAAGTTAAGCTGGCATATCTGCTTCCCTCATCCACACAGACAGTAATTTCATGATTCACCTGCTGAATGATTTTGTTTTGCTGACAGAGCTGTGATAAACAAAGATTTGACATCATTTGCATAGTTGTTTAATCTAAAGGCGTATGAGTCATATAAATGAAACCTTCTACTTGTGATGGATTGCCAGGCAGAGTGGGTGAAACACAGAGTTTTTTATTTGGTTAATCAATACCCGGAAACTTTGTAAAAAGTGATTTAGCACAAAGCTTGGAGTTTCCAAAATAGTAAGGCAGGCTTAATTTCTAGTTTTGAAAGGAGTAATAATAATATACTAATACTCTTACACTGCAACAATTTTTAATTTTTTCTGTGATGGCATCTTGCCAGACTTTGTAATGTTAGCTCTAGTGGACTAAAAGCTAAGATGATGCATATGTAGCTCGAAGAAACTGTCTAAAATATAATTCCTAGAAATAACATGAGTCTTCCTGATTCAGGGTGACTGGATTGTCTAGCAACAAATGCTGTCAGAGTAATGCTTCAAAAAATGTACTGGCATTTTGGAGTATTCCAGGAATCTCTCCTGCATTGGTTGTGCAGTGCCCGTTAATAACACTTGGAGGGTGCTGCTCTGAAATGTGTCAGAGTGCTGCTTTTTCTGAGGATAGGACTCACAGCTCTGGATTATCGGAAGTTTAGTAGAACTGTGAGATGAAATTATTTCTGTCTGCTGCAGCAGAGAACTGAACATTCTTGCTTCTCACCAATTTCAGTGTGTGCTTGTGACTCTGTTTGCACTGATTTAGTGTAGGACAGTTTTATAGAAAAATAAACATTGAAATTAGTTGTACATGAATTAGTATTAGAGTTGAAACATCTTTAATAAGACATCTGTAAGTGCCTTTTGAAAGCCTATCTGCTAGATATATGTATTTTTGGTAGTCCTTTTAAAAATAGAAACTCATCAGTAGTATTAAAATTACCACACCGTCACCAGAGGGAAGAAGTTAGAATCTGAGATTTTAAATAGAGATTCATAGTCCATTTGTAGCTAGAATTGGTATTTTTGATGAATGATGATGCAGGTAGTATTTGTCATTTTTCTTGTGCTTATGGATTTTTAAAATTTCACAACAATTTTTTAGTTTGCCCTGCTATGTCGGTATAGTAGTGATAAGCAATGCAATTATTGTTTTGATCATGTTTTCCATGGGCTAGTGAAATGTTAACGCAGTACCTGTGTCTTATCGTAGCAGCAATATATCACATTTGCTTTTATCTCTTTCTTTGGTTTGCACATCACGTATAACTCGTGCGAGATAAAGATTTGTGTTGGAGCAAGTCTTTCATGGTTTGCAAACGTCACATGGCCAAATTCTGAGGTGGTGCCCACTGTGCACTGCAGGTCAGTAAATGTGTTTGCCCCAAAGGATAACTACATCAGTGTACTTTGAGGGATAAAGACTGCATTTTCTCTCTTGTGGCAGATCTGATGAAATAAAGTCTTGCTAACCGTGACTTACACCATTGTGGCTGGACAATGATCTTCTCTAAGCAAACTTGACAAAACATCAGTTGAAAGTCTCCTCAAGGTGAAATTCCGACATGATACAGTGTTTCATATCCACAGTCATTAAAAAGTGTGACAGACTCAATAGTATTCCTGATCATTACTCGTTTTCACAGTTGTCACATCTGCTCTGTTATCAGAATTGCCTTAACAAAAAGGCCAGCTAAAAAATAAATATGCAAAGAGGCTGAGAGAGACGGATTTCCTGTAATGAATCTCTTTCTAGTCTTTGCCTCTGGCTGAGAATAGTAATATGCCATTAACCCAAGAGATGTAAAACATGCTGTGCTGTGCTTGGAAGGGTGTTAGAAACTCCTCCTGTAAGGATGAGAAGATATTTTATCTCTTTTCCAATTGTTGGATAGCCTAATTGTAGTAAGCATTTTAGCAAAAGGGAACTACTAAACTCATTGTGAAGCCTGATGTTTGATTTTGGTAATTAGCAGATTGCAAAGAGGGGCTGGTAACGCAGATGTATCGAGGCAGGTAGAGCAGCTGTTACACTTGAAGTGCTGTCTCACACATTACAACCTGCTGGACATCGAAGCCTATTTTTAGTAAAAGAATAAATAAGCTGGCTGTGCCCTACTTTTTGTCAAAATGTGTCATGGGATCTTTGTGTTTGATTAGAAAAGTCAGTAGAAATAACGCAAGGGACCTCGGTGCCTCGTCTAAAAACTGACAATTCTAACAATCCAGTTATGTTAATAAAATGTTAATATTGGTTATGAGTTCAGACCCATAAAGTAGGCAGAGGAAATGATAGCTGGTGGGAGACTTGCCTGTGTGGGATGTGAGGTTACGTGTGGACAAAAGTCCTGTTCTATTAGGCATTGGCCTTTTGGATGAAAGAATTTGTTTTGTATTGATGGAACTATTTTTACAAAGTCTGTGTTAGGGAACTGGAAAAATGCAAGACTGTGTAGAGTTATTTGTTTATAGAGAGAGAATGTAGCAGGAAAGTGAGTTGGCCACTCCAGGATGTTGATTGTTGTAAAGGCCTTACTCTTCGTAATTCTGAGTAGTTGTTTTTGATCTTCACTTGCTGATACAGATGGAGGTCCACACACCTCATGAAAAAGCTATCTTGTAAAGTGTGACCATACCCAGAACCCAAAACAAATGCAGAAAAGTATACATTGGCTATAGTATGGAATTAGTGACAATAAGTATTTTCAGTCAGTTTCTCTACAGTTTAGTGCTATTAAAAATTTGCTGCTTTATTACAATAGAATTTGCATAAATTGAGCAAAATGCCACCAGTTAAAAGTGCCTGCCTAAGAGCTCCTGCCCATGGAGTTTCTGTGCTTTGGAAGCAATGAGACAATGTGCCTTCTGGCTGTGGATTTACATGGTGGGTACGGGGTTCAGCTTCCAGCTCTTCCTGGCACAGCTGCAGCCTCAGTGCAGAGGGACTCCCCAGTTCCCCAGCCCAGGGCCCAGGTTTAGGGAAGCAGTTGTGCTCTATGGGATCACCAGCACAGCCAGTGCTCCAGAAGGAGAGCTTTGCTGGGGTAAGGCCTCCCTCCAGCTTGGACCTACTGCTCAAGCTCACACAGATTGTCGGAGCAGGGAAAAGGAGGAAGAGCTGAGCCCACCAGCTCACAGCAGGGCTGTGTCTGCCCTGATGGGTGCATCAGCTGATGTGCTGGTGATTCTGGTGTGGTACAGCAGCCAGGGAGGTCAGGGAGGTTGAGGAAGAGGCCCTCTATTTTGAGTGGCTCTGTGTCGTTTAATTTAGGCTTAAAATTTAAAAATGAGAGGCCTCAGACACGGAATTCAGTAGGGGAGCAGAACAGTGATGCCAGGATGGTGCCCATTTGGGTATCAGTGCTGCTGGCTCTTTGCGGGGCTGCTGCAGCTGTCAGAGGGGTTTGCCTCTGGTTCCTGTATGTACGCTCTCGGTTCTCAGAGAACTTTCCTACTGAATTTTACTCATGTTAAATAACTTGGTTTAGCAAAGCACTGCTAAAAGCTGCTTGTTCTTGCTGCAGGCTGTTGCTTCATTAGCCAAACTCAGCATCCGTTTTGTCTGACATCTGCATTTGCAGTCTGGTACTGAGCGTCACTCAGGCCATTTGCTGCTGCTGCCTCCCCCTTCCCGGGAGTCAGCCTGAGACACAAAGGGAAGCTTATGATAGACACCCATGCTGGTGCAGGCACAGGCACAGGGACCAAAGCACTGTCCACAGCACCTCTGGGGAATGTCCTGCTCACAGCACTGAGGTGGCGTGTCACACCGAGTCCTTCACCGTGCCATTAGCACATCTCCATGCACCCTGAGAGGCCCTGGTGGCAATGGCCAGCTTGGATTTGACAGACTGGGCTGTCTAACAACTGCAGAGGTGGGGGAGGTCCAGGCCAGCATGCCAGCTTTTGTTTGTCAGCTGAGGCTGTTACAGGACCATGCTACCCACATACCTTATCTTCTCTGTCATATCATTTATATGTGCGGCAGTACTTTAACCTAGGGCATGAAATCATGTATTGGGAATCTCTTAGTGTTTCCCCTCCAGGAAATTAAATATAGACCTGGACAGTTAAACCTGATTTTTGTGAT
The DNA here is from genome assembly GCA_013397055.1 of Pachycephala philippinensis. Lineage (NCBI taxonomy): Eukaryota > Metazoa > Chordata > Aves > Passeriformes > Pachycephala > Pachycephala philippinensis. The sequence goes on from VWZT01016783.1 coordinate 1,654,763, forward strand.
TTAATGCACTAAACACTTGGTTTGAAATAGTTACAACCAATATTATTCACTTATTTATTAACACTTCTTAAATTTCAGTGACTAATAACTCTGTCTTCCAAATGGTAACAACCTGCTACTTTAGGCAACAGGGGACATATTTTTTCTAGTATAGATGAAGGATGGACTTCAAAGGGTAGATGAAAGTTTTGCTAACAGACAAGCTATTTTTTTAATGTTATAAAGTGAACTGGCTCTTCTCTAGTGACTACTGAGGAGAGTGACATGTTATTTGTCATACACAAGATGTTCTAAAGCCTTTTATTTGGATAGCAGTAGGCAGCAAGCTGACAAAGGGATGACCATGCAGTGTAAAGTGACCATTATTCTCTCTACTATTGCTCACAGTTTTGAATATAACTTTTTTTTTTTAAGAAAATAATTACTGATGAGAGATTCTCATTACATTCTGTATTCACCAGAAAACATTCCTGTGCATTGACTACCCAAAGCTCATTTGGTTTGTAGATGTTGCCATTGTATCACAGTATCAGACAGTAGCAAGTTGCTAAAGTGTTTAAATTTTTGTTTAAATTCTTTCTAAGCATCTTCTGCCCAGTATTTTGCTGTGTTCTGGATCATCGTCCTTTAGATTTAATAAGTTCAATTTTTTTCAGAATGGCTTTTTTTTGCTTCAGGCCAAAAATCCTTAACATAGCATTTCCACTTGCCTTTTTTAATGTCTGGGTCTGCTGCCACGGTTCTGTGATGTTTGCAGATACAGAGACAACTTAGTTCCTTTCTTCTGATCATTGCAGTGACACAGGATTCAAATAGTGTAAACCCAAAACACTGAAAATGACACATTTCACATTTTCAAGCAACCAAGAATGTGCCCTAGGTGTACAGCTGTTTCACATGCAAAGACATGACTCAGATACAGCCTTTTTAGACAAAACCCTTTTGTTATACTGAGAACACATGTAACAATAGCCTGGGGGGCAGAATAATAGAACAATTGTTGTTTTGTGAAGGGGGGTGGGAAGGGAATCTAAAGATAAGGAAATTGAAAATTAAAATGAAATTTAAAGTCTGGTGGGGTTTTTCTCTGTGCCACATAGGATATAAAAATGTTTCTTTAAGATGTTTCAAGGCAAGTTCCTTATCCATATCGCACACACTGTCTGTAACAACTCCATGTGCGACAGGAACATGAATATCATGCAAGTTGATCAGCTATAATCTGAAATATGTTAATAACTACTGATTGAGATCTCTTTATTCCCCCTGCTAAATACTGATACTGTATTTGGAGGCATAAAACAGAAAATGGAACGGAAATTTGAAATCAGGGATTACAACCCTGGAGAAAAACTCAGTGTGGTTTTATTGAAGTCTATTCACAGGCATAGAAATTGTCAATACAAGACAGTTTTAAAGTGCTTGGGGCTTTATGTGTGATAGACACTTCAAGGCATCATTATTCAATTGAAGAGATGGCAGTACAGTAAACAGATTTTTAAGCCTCTGGATTGTAGCCCTCTGCTCACTCCAGTAAGTCATGCATGTCATACTCAGCTTATGCTTTGCAAAGACTGCACTGGATCCTGTAGAACAACCACCTAATGTCGCAAGATCCAGAGTAAAGAGCTCTTTTTAAAAAAACATTATCAAGCCTTTCCAGTCACAAACCCATTTGTCATCAGTGAGGCCAACTACTGAGCCAAGGTTTCAGTATCTAAGCCAAGACTATCTGGAATATTTAATGTCAAAACCACAAGTATCAGAATGATTTGAAAAACTGCATATCTGGGACTTTTTGCACTACTGGATTTCATTAATACCGTATTTCTTCAGAAACACATTTCAATCACAATGTCAACTTTAAACAGAAGAAACAAGTGGCTCAACATGCTGAACTAAACCTCGTTATGTAGAACATGATCCATTTGTATGAGCTGTACATTTGCCTGATAAACCAGTTTCATTTGAAATCTACTGTTGTTTTTTTTTTTGTTGTTGCTTTTTTTTTTTTCCAGGAAGAAGGGAAGTCAAGTGAAGTTACTACACTCTGTGGTGTGAAGAAGTAGCATGATGTTCAGGAGCAATGCCTGTGGTACTGAGCAGACTTAAGGAACTGGTTAAAAGCAGGAAGGGGAGCTGTTAATTGATGCACGCAACAGACAGGCTGTGAAGGCAACTGACACACGGTAGGCAAGATTTCTCATTAACTTCTGCCCTTCCACTGAGATTTGCCTAGAGGTAGCATTGCATGATCACCATTCATGCAAAACCCCCATTTGCTGAAGTAATAGGGGGGATCATTGTCCTTCCCATAGATTTCCAGTTAATCCATGTTGTGGTTGGTTGGGTGGTTTGGAAAAAACAACAAAGCATTTCCTAGATATTTTCTAATCCAAATTTAATGGATTCTTAGCGCCTTGAGAATCGGTAAGTGAAGTTGAGGAAGTAAATCCATCCATCTATTTCCAAAACTGGAATAACTGGAAAAATGAACAGACTAAAATAGACAAGCCTAATGATACAGCATGATTATTAGCATAGGGATGTTAAAATATGCATAATATGATCATACTCTTTGTGGACAAGGATGTGCTACGCCTCGCCCTACGTTCATTAAAGGCGGCAGGAATGTTGCTGCTGATTTCAGTGGGTGGGGACGGGCCCGCTGCATGCAAAAGTTGTTTCATTACCGGTTACATTCTACCTTGCCTTTCTTTGATTGCTTCTTTTAAGCCTTAGAAAAACTCCTTTCATAGGCACTAGTTTCCATGCAATTATTCCTAACAGCTCAGCTCCAAGACTCTTGAAGTGAGGCTGTATCACGGAAATCCTTGGCAAGGCAGTAAGCTGCTATAATGAGGTCTTCCCTGCTGATTTCCAAAAGGCGCTTCGGGAAAGCTGCTCTAGGATGAGCCTTTCCAGCGTGCCCATGGGCGGCTGCCCCTGCCCGCAGTCCGAGCCCGGCCGGTAGAGGCTTTCCGGGGCGCTACGAGTGCGAGAGGCGCCCAGGGAGCGCCAGGCAAGGGGGAAAGTGGAACTGCGCGTCTGTCCGCGGGGCCGGGCGGCGGCCGAGCGCTGCTGGAGCGCCAAACGGGGTCTGGCCAGGGGCTCCGCGACGGGGCAGGGGAAAAGGCGACCCCCGCCCTCCTCGCCGCCAGCCCCGCAGCGCCGGCCGGGGGCGCGGCCAGCTCCGTCCCTCCCGGGGAAGGGGAGCGCCCGGAGGGGCGGGACGCGCCGCGCCATTGGCCGCCACCCGCGGTTTGATAGCGAAAGCCTTGCCCGGGTTGGCGGCGCCGGCCCGAGGGCGAAGCCATCGCCTTGGTAACCCCGGCGGAGCGCAGCGGCCGGTGCCGGTGGCGGCCGAGGGAGCGCTGCCCGCTGGCGCCAGCGCCGCCGCGCTGGCTGGGGCGGCGCGGGACACGGCGGCGGCCGCTGCCCGGGCAGGTGGGTGTGTGCGGGGAGTGCGGGGCCGGCCGTGCCCGGGCTGCGCTCCCAGCGGGACG
>VWZT01016783.1:1658749-1780606 GCA_013397055.1 Pachycephala philippinensis
TTTTTTTCGCTAGCTGAGAACTCTCGGTGATTGCTCTGTGAATTTTAAGTGGCGTTTCTATTGCTGGACACTCCTGGTTGTTTTCAGCTGAGTTTCTGAGCGTTGTTTTCCCTTCGGAACCGCAGGAATTTGTATGGCAAAGCAGTATTTGGGAAATGTGTTCGCAGTCAGCTGCTCAGGCGCTGTGCAGCGCGGCGCGGGCGGCGCACAGGACGATGGCTCTGGCACTGCTGCCTGTCATCGTGTGCTCTCCTAACAGACAGCTAAACTTCCACAGACGGGGAGCTGCTTCTGTGGAACGGGGAAATAAATCTTCATTAGTCCCAAAGAGTTCCTGAAAGAGAAACGGAAACCTTTCATGCCAGATTCGCTGGTTTGTCTAGCTCCAACACATGTGTGCTTAGACTCGTGCTGGACACTTTCCAAAATCTGGAAAGCTTAGTTTTTATTGGGGTGTAAGGGTTTTGTTTGTTTGTTTGTTTTGGTTGGTTTGTTTGGTTTTTTTTCCCAGAACTTTATACACTTACAGTCTTTTCTTGTCACTAGATACACTGACAAGTTTTGGTCATTTGGAATTGACAACTGTAGCCATAACTGTAAATGTTATGTACTAACTAAGTCCGTGCTGCCATTATTCTGTTGATATTGAACTTCATTCAGGCTTAGGAAGTTCCTGAAGCTGGGCATTACTGGAAACCCCAGCAACATATTATTTATGTTTCCAGGACCATAGTTCAGGGTCTGAAGTGAGATGAATGCACGAAGGATGTTGGAGAAATTTGACTGGCCTGTGTTTTGCAGTATTAGCTAGAGACTCCCAGAGCTGTATGCCTTCAAAGATTAATTAAAAGGTGGAATAAAACTTTATAACATGCTTGCTTTTAGGAAAATTGCATATAAAGGAATATTGAACATCCATATGCTTGGCAGAGGGTTGTGAAGTCTGGCGGAATGCATTAAGGTGGCTGGGGAATCAATCACCAGGTCACTTGGAAACTTTGATCTAGAAGCTTCAGTTCAGACTGATGGTGGTTTTCCAGGCTTTGGGAGTTTCATGCCAGCAAGCAGTGCTTTTCAGGAGAGTGGGGATTCAGGAAGGGATTACTGAACAAAAATTCTTTGGTAACTGGTTTACTGGCCTTTTTTAACAAAATATCAGGGATATTGGTAACATCAAGAATGTTTTGATGTAGATTGCCCTGGGGTTTTTAACATTGATTAAATGTTGGGGGGGGGGGGGGTTGGTTTTTTTTTTTTTTTTTTTTTTTTTTTTTTTTTTTTTTTTTTTTTTTTTTTTTGTTTTTTTTTGTTTTGTTTTTGTTTTTTTGGGATTTTTTTTAATAAAAGAGACCTCCTCCATATGTGGTCTTAAAATATTTCTGTTGTTTGTCTGTTTAAGTATCTGTTTTTCTTGAGTAAAAATCACTTCCGTTAAGCCAGGTTTCACTTCCTTGGAATATCTGATGTCATGAATTCACTGGTTCTCCAATTGTCTATGGACTTTTGGCAGAACTCCAAATTCTAGTGTAGGAAAGCCTTCTTAAAAAAAAAAATCTTTCTTTGATTTTTGTGGTGTAGTGAAGAGAGAACATGCCCTGTTCCACTACTCCTTTCCCTTTAAAGTTTGCATATGGCTGTTATATGCTCTATTTTGCAAATAGTTTAAACCCAAAATCCAGTAGAATTTCAAGCTGTTGGAATGCTATATATATGAGGAGGGTGCCGAGGAAAGAACGTTATTTGGAAGTTGGGTGGAAATGCAGGCCAGTGTTTTGGCTGTTTAGCTGGAAAGCTGCTGTTGTGTTTCAGTGACCAGGGCACAGAGTTCGAGTAGTTTAAGTGCTTTTTCACAGATTTAAAGATAGGCATGGAAGTGTTGCCCTTGGTTCTTTAAAGGTTGCCATCAGTTGACTTACCTGAAAATCAATACAGGGGTTGTTGGGCTGTAGAATGTGGTGCTGTATTTATTCAAAGGCCACGGGGCTTTAGTTTAGGTGGACTTTCTGACTTGCCACTCTTGGGAGCAGCAGACCACTAAGACACGAAGTTTGCCCCTTTTCCCAACTGGCGGTTTCTGTGGAAGTAGTCCGGGACAGAAAAATCTGAAATAAGCATCAGTTACACAGTTGCCTAGAAAAGCTTGCTTGTTTGTTTTGGTGGGGTTTTTTGGGGGGTTATTTTAGTGATTGTGTGTTTTCCTCAAACCAATACCCTTAGGCTGATACACACAGTGTTACACATTACATCTCAAATCGTTTGCCTCAAAACATGAGGACTTTGAATTGTGGAGGCCAGAAATTCAGTATTAATGCCTGAATGCATAAAACAATTTGTTTTGTGGCAGTGCTGCTAGTCCTTACAGTCACTCACCTGTGAAAGTTTCAGTGTGATTTGTTTTGATAACTAAATTAGATCTGGGGGCAAAGATCATCTTGTGTTAGAAATTTAACTTTTTTTTTTTTTTGTAATTAATTTTAGTAGTAACTAGTAAGCAAGCAGTTTTGCTGTGGGTTGGTAAGGTGTGTACTTACAACCCAGAATTAACAGCAGGTAACCTTTGAAATAATCACAATTCGGAGAACTTTCAAGGTGAAGGTTACATGTGTCTGGATAATGCCTGAAGTATCAGGTACTTAGTAAGCAACGTTGACCAATCTGTGTTAGTCTATCAAATTTACATGGGGAAATCTTTTTATCTAAGCCTCTGGTGGAAATAAATTCAGGAACGCGGTTTCATTTACATCCATTAGGAGCTGCAGAGGAGGCCCTCATGTGCAAATGCTTGTGGATATGGAGGTACCAACATAATTGGATTTACATACTGGCCTCAGAAGATTAAAGAAACAAAGAGTAACACCGAGGTGTCAAAACCAGCTTCCTTTGAGAAGTGGGATTGGGGCAGTTCTACTTCCCCACTGATAATTTGTGTGTGTGTGCATTGTTACTTGGTTTGATTTTGGCTTCTTTTAGGTAGCCAGAGGTTAATTGCTAGCCTGCTACAGGGCACAGCCTTTCAGAAAACTGCTTGTACGCAAATAGAGGATCCGGGCTGTCCTCGGCTACCTTTGCTACTTCCCAGCTTTGGCTGTTGGCCAAACCTTTTACAGTTCATTAAAAAGAGAGGAGGGAAGCTGTATCTATTTCTTACCTTGGGTGCTCTTGGCTTAAAATTGTGAATTAGTTGAACTCGGGAGTAATTTTGTGTCTTTGGAGCTTCATCTATATATATAGAAGTATGTTTAGTACTTACTTTTAAAAGAGCATAAGAATTAGAAGTAGTATAACTTCTTCCCAATGCAAAATATGTAAATTTGCTACTCACAGCTTACTTCTGTTTTTTTCAAGATTGTTAAACTTGTGTATTTTTCATAAGTAGTGTTGCATTAAATTTTTGCTATGAAATTGAATTGTAAAGGGTGCTTTTCTGATTCTGGAATATCTTGCTTTTATTTGCAGTAGTTACTCTGATTTTTTAGAATAGCTTTGTGAATTCATCAAAATAGCAGCATCAAAATGTCTTAAAGGATCTTCATCAGAGGTATTGATGTCTAGTTTTATGCTTGTGTAGCTCAGCTTTATGTGTTGCTGCAATGCTGAACAGTTTTACTTCTCATATTAGGTTGATAAATGATCTTTTAGTACTTCACTACTGGCTGTGTAAATATAATTTTTGTTCCTGTTTTCCAGAAACTATGATGGTTGGGAATAAAGTCTGTGTTGGGGGTTTAATTTTTGTGCTGGTACGTGATGTTACGTTTCATCTTTGCATGAGTTTACCTGTAAGGGGGGGAAACAGTGACAGCACTGGGATTTCTAATTACTTTTTATGAGACACAACTAATCAGTGTGTTCTCATTGCTGTCTTTTTGGGTTCACTTTTGGGGGCTACTAAAGGTTTAGGTTGATTTTAAATTTCTTTTCACAGTGCTCTTCTGAGGCTTTCCCCCCCATATTTCTTGTATGCAAAGTAGAAAGCAGAGGCATTAATTTGGAACTAATGGATGGTTTTCAGTAATGTGTAGTCCACTAGGAGCCTGCACTGTTAGCTCTCACTTTGGGTCATTCCTGTCCTCTCCTTGCCCCCAAGCACCATATATCCACTGGATTAAAAAAAAAAAACAAACCTCCATGAGAGAATTCAAAGATGGATTAGAGGATGTAAGTTTTGAGTTGGCATCAGCTGGCAGCATGTGGGCAAGAGCTCGTGTGGGTGGCAGAGGTAGATAAACAGTTTTGTGGAAGTCATGTGAGGGTCTGTGGTGAATGTTGTCTGTTAATAAGAATTTGTAAGGATATTGTTGTGCGTTTAATTTTATGGTACAGTGTTGCTATGAAGTGTTTGCTGATTCTTAGTGTTTCTGAAAGTCCTTTGTGTGCACAGAAGGTACCTTGACAGGGCAATGAAATAATTTAAAAATAAGTATAAAAATAATAAGAATAGCCAGTTGTTTATGAAAGCTGTTATGTGGACTGTGCAATAGCTGGTGTTCTGTACCATTAACCTGACACTGTAAGAGGCTCAGAGCCCTGCTGTCAGGTGGTTTTGTGACAGATTTAATGTGGAAGGCCTGTGCTTGCCTGCAGCTACAGAGTACAAGAAGCAGCTTAAAAATCAGAATAGGTAGGTGGTTTGGAGAACATTGTACAAAATCTCTAGGAAACAGAATAACTGGTAACATATTTTAGTGCTTGAAGTTCTTATGGGAGCCAGCTCTTGAGCAATACCTCTTTTATCTTTTGTAAATAAGGTGCTCGAGAGATTAATTTTGATATTGTTGCATCACTTTATTTTTTAACAAGCAAGGTAACATTTTGAAATGTGCTGTTGTTTTCAGTTAACAATTTGATGTTGATGAGTATAGACTGTTCGTAACAGAAGAATATGAAGGGTATGTGAATTAATAAACTGATTACATTTGTGTCACTACAAATAACAGCCAAAAAACCTACTTTTGAGTACTGCAGAAGGATGGTTTTCAGTCAGGGGTGTGAGCATTGCTATTTAGTATTGTGTCCTCCAGAAGGCTGCAGGCTGGGCTGTAGTTTGTGTATACAAACCACTGGTACAGACACAGCTACGGGGGAGAACCAGGTAAGTAAAGGTCAGTGTTGCCAGTAGAAACTCAAAAAACTAAGTACAAAGTTGACGTGGTAGAAAGAAGCACATAAAATGTTATTTAAAAATTGCATTGGGTACTGAATCTCCTTCCTCCTTGGCTTCATGTCTCAGATTCCTGTTCTGGTTTTGAAGAGTACTTTGGTCCTTTTGCCTGTACTTTTTTCCACTTCATCTACTTTTCAGTATTCCTGTTTTTTTCACTTTTCCTTCGTACAGTGTGTCACTGAGTTTACTACTCTTGGGTTAGTGCTTCTCCCCAGATCCCCCATTATTTCCCTCCCAACCCCCAAAGAATTTAAGGACCTGTGTGTTAACCATATGTGAGCCTTACCCCTGTTTAGTGTTTTGTCTTTTTCCACTGCTGGGTTTTGGAGGCATAGGCCAGTGTTGCTTACAGTGCCTGTGAGGTCCTGTCCTGAGGGTGTGTGCTAGGAATAACTTATGCTTTAGCATGTGTAATACTCTGTAGAACAGAATCTCCAGAAGGAAGGACTCCGGTGACAGCTGTGGAGGGAAGGAAACCTTTAATCACAGATGAGGTGCAGAGCAGTAAAGGAGTGGACTGCTGTGCCAAGGGCTGGGCAGTGGGGGTTGGAGGCACACAGGGAAGTGGGGGGTCTGGCCTGGTAGAAATCATGGGACTGGAGGCTTGCTTTGGGTCCTCTACATTTTGGTGCTTGTAGCTGGCTGAAAATATTATTTACTCTCTGCTGGTGTTGGGATGTTTTTTGCGTTTGGGTTTTTTTGTGGTTTTGTTTTTTGTTTTTTTTTCCAGTTCCCTTTTTGACTTAAATAGGTGTTGCTGAGAAAGGCAAGGCCTTTGGGATTTTCACACCACCACACACATTGTGTATTGGGGTATGAAAATCATGTGGGCTTGGAGTATTTGTATTTCTGACCTTTAGTGCTGAGTGTCTTTGTTTCAGCTGATAGAGGGGAGGAATTTCTGAAGTTACTTGGTTATCTGGTTAATAACCAAGTTATTTGGTTATCTGTATGCCCTGCTAAGGATGCAGTTCGAGACATAAGATATTTAGGGAGGACTGTCCAAGTCATAACCAGGAATCCTCTAAACAAAGAAGAGTTAGTGCTTGGTGTACAGACAGCAGTGCAAGAGGGACAGTGCCTGTGTGTGTGCTGTCTGTATGGGCAGGGGCAATGGCAGCACCAGAATGTGAGCAGACACAGAAGTGTGTAAGTCCTGTTACTAATTAATGGAGATGGACAAGACTCAATCCCCAAAAATGAGTCCAAACCTAGTAGGAAATAAAATTTGAAATGTAGAATCATAAAATGATTTGGGTGGGAAGGGACCTTAAAGGTGCCCCAGTTCCACCCCCCTGCCATGGGCAGGGACACCTTCCACTATCCCAGGCTGCACCATGCCCCGTCCAACCTGGCCTTGAAAACTTCCAGGGATGGGGCATCCACAACTAGCTTTACAATTTTACAGTAGTGTAGCTTTACAACAACCTGGAAGGAGGTTATTGCCAGGTGAAGGTCAGCCTTTTTCCAAGTAACAAGTAATAGGGTGAGAGGAAACTCCCTCAACTGAACCAGGAGAGGTTTAGATTGGATATTAGGAAAAATTTCTTCACCAAGAGCGTTATCTAGCACTGAAATGGGCTGCCCAGGGAAGTGGTGCACTCACCATCCCCGGATGTATTTAAAAGATGTGCAGATGTGGCACTCGGGGCCATGGTTTAGTGCTGGGCTTGGCAGCACTGGGTTAAAGGATTCACCCTTAAGGGTCTTTTCCAACCTAAATGATTCTATGATTTTATTCTGCCTTATGCCAGGTTGAAGTGAAAGTATCATGTACACCATGATGTTAGGATTGAGCCACAATAGCAGGAGGTGAAGAACACTTGTGTGCTTCTGCTGAAGTGTTTAAAATTATTTATTTGTAGTAATGACTCAAGTGTGAAGAGGTATGTGTGTGTCTGTAGAAGAGCTGTCTTGTTTTTCTTTTCATGGGAGGACTGTATTTGGGAATCTGTGATGAATGCTGACTGGAAAGTGAGTAGTAGCTTCTGAACCCTCTTGAGTAAAGAAAAACATCATTAGTCTGGCAGATTGTCAGCAGCAAATGGTACATTAATTTTTGGCACAAAACTTGCTAGCAAAAAAAGAGACTTTCCTTTCTGTTGTTAATAATAGAAATGAGGAGGGACTGATTATCTGTGCTCGGTAGCTAATATTGTTCTGCTTCTTTTTAGCATCCACGTAAGACAGATACAATGCTTTTGACAAAAGTCCTTTTATATTTTATTAAAAATAAAAAACCACTTTATAATATACTGATAATCTGCATCCAATTATGTATCTAACTTTAAATAATTTTATTACATTTAACAGCTTTTACAAGCTATGTGCAAACAATTACAAAATTTCCCATGTGTTTAAAGATAGAGATATCACTCTTCAGATGTGTAGAATACCAAGGGTCTTCGTGCCAGGCCAGTTTTACTTCCCCAGCACTTCAGAGGTACTTTTTTACATCTACTGCTAGTGGTAATAATGTAGGGAAATAATATTTTTCTAACAAAAATATTTATTTACACTTGAATTAGATGACCTCTAGCTATGTTGAAAATTTTAGTAAGCTCAGAATAATGATCTAACTCTGTTTTTATCTGAGTAATAATAACAACAGCAACATTTTGTTTACTGAATTGTTGCTTTAGCTGTTAGGATACCATTTTTTTGATACTCAGTGTCACTCTGGACAAGTTCTTAGAGTCCAGCTAACACAAATACATAACAATTGTTTATTTCTATTCTGCAGTCTGTTTTGATAACTGGTAGCTTCTGTTTCCTCTGGGTGCTGTAAATAAATCTGCTGCATGAAGAGTTGCAGTGAGAAGGAAGAGCAGAAAAGTACTGCATAAAAAGGAAAGGCTGTTCGGTAGAGTTCTTCAATAACAGCAAGTTTGGCAAGAATGAGAGGATGTAACTTAAAAAGTTGGGAGTAATGTTAAGACCACAATCAAGTCTTTTCCTCACAATTTCTTGTAATGAGCAGTCAGTGAAGATCTGCAGCAGCTCTGTATCTTTCGAAGTTGAATGCATATATTGGGTGCTGTCCTGATTTCTGCCTCTGCAAATATACTGTATTACAACGTTATATTCAGTTTGCTGGTCACCACAAAATGGCAAAAGTCCTTAACTGTTTCTACATTTTAAATAAATAACTTCTCTGTGTGTATTATTTCCTGTACTCCATTTGGTTTAACTTAAAAGCTTCAACATTAATTTACTTGGGTGAGAAATGCTGTGAGTAAAGCACTGGCTGGGGATTTGTAATAATTAGGTTCTATTTCCAAGTGTGTCACAGGCTGCTGTGTGAGTTCAGAGACATTTGGTTATCCTGGTGTGTTTTTATCTGTGCGTTGAGGATGAGGCAGTTGTCCTTTCTTTGGAGTCTTTGCGTGGTAAGCTTGTGTTGATGTCCTTGAACAAATACAATGGATGTGATGCTTAGGGACAGGGCTTAGAGATGGGCTTGGCAGTGCTGGGGGAACAGTTGGGCTTGATCGTCTTAGAGGCCTTTTCCAACCTTCATGATTCTAAGTTTCTCTTCTACTTTAGGATAAATGCAAACACTTAACTAAAAAATACTTTGTAGCAACTCTGATAGCTGAAATCGATAACAAATAAGTTTTATGTGCTGTATATTAGGATGGAGAAAAGGTAAATGTATTTTAAGTGGCCCCATTAAAAAAAGATCCATTTAAATGACCACATATAATTGTTCCAGCTGATGCTCAGGCTCGCTTTGCCTACTGTCAGTGAAAATCTTTCTGTTGAAAGAAAATCTCCTTTATTGCATTTAAAAAAATAAAGGAGAAATTATTTTTTAAAAGTAGGTAGTGGCAGACTGTAGTGCAGCACCTAAAGTATTTTTAAAGCATCATATCATAAGATTAAAAAGTCAGAGTCTTTAGTGTATTCTTGTCTAGGGAATAGAAATTCGAATGATTAACCCCTTTCTATTTATAGCTGTTTTCTCTGAGTTATTCTTGTTCCAGTTAACTTCTAGGTAAATTTTATGAGAAGGCAGAGGAATTCTTGCCTTAGTCTATGCCTGCAGCTCACCATTTTAGTATCCTCAAGTTACTTTCTTTTTAACATGAATTTCACAAACCATGGCTGAATTTTCAGATTTATTTGTAGTTTGATAACTTGTCAACTTTTATTGTGTGCGACTACAAGATTTATAGACGCCTTCAGCATTTGATGGCTCCTTTTGTCTTCCCATCACTATTTGCCAGTTTTTAAAATTCTGGTATATAACTGCTTAGGGCTGAGTTCCTGGGCTTGTTGCCTCAGGAGAATGAGATGCAGGCTGTGTGTGCTGTGCTGATAAAGCTTGAAAGAACCAGACAATATATACCAAATACTGTGAAAGTTGTCCGCTCTCTTGATGCCCTAAGTTGTTTCTTTGTTGTTGATTTAACTGGGACTTGTTGGCCAGGAAAGTAGCATACTACTCTTTGGGTGGATTTTAGCTCTATTTGGGCAGTAATAAAGGGTTTCTACCTATGTAATGATAATTTTCTTGAGAAAGAGGCAGGGGTTAGACCCCTTATGCAAGAAGGGTTCACCAGAAATGGCAGCATTCCTGAAACCTTTGGCCCAAGCCATCTACGTTTTGGTGATTGACAGACCCAGTTAACCTGAAGAAAAATGTATTGGGGTGTGGTGGCAAATGAAATGGTTTGTTGTTAAATTTTCTGTTGTTCTGTGATGTACTTTTTCCCCCACAATGTACTGGTGAAAAGTAAAATAGGATTTTAGGGGGTCTTTGTTTTCTTTCTCACTTATCTTGGGAGAAAATTTGAAAGGTGTTTAGGGAAATATTTTTTGAGGTTTTCCTTGGAAAATCTCTCTTTTGCTGTCAAGTATGGTGTTGAGAAATTTCTATCTTGGTCAAGCCATCATTGTTCGTGTGAAAACTGAAAAACCTTTGCTTTCAGTTGCAAGAGTCACTTTTTTGGTGTCTGATTTTGTCATATTTTAATAATTGCTTCCTTAAATACAGCTACTGCTGCTCCATCAGTTTGTCTGTATGCCCAGGTTTGCATCCCTTGTAACCTACTGCTCCTGCAGTGTGGAGGTGAAGCAATAGGCTGGGGTGCAGAATGAAGTGAAGTTGTCAAAAGAAAGTCCCAGTGATCAGCTCTGGGAAAAGAAGGAGCACATGTTCATTTATCAAGGAGAGCGTGGGTTTTAGATGCCTATTGCCAGAAAGTGGTGTAAATACTGGTGTCATAATTTAGTGGTAGCAGGAGGGTAAATCCATTTTCTATAATGTATCTGCTGCCTCTCCTCCATCCTTCCACACCTTGCATCAGAAAATGTCAGAGAATGTGTCATTGTCAGTACAGCCTTTGTCAGGTTCTTTAGTCTGGTGTTTTTGACATGTTACACAAACTTGAGAGGGTTGTATTTTATTCTTTGCATCTTGCTCTTCATGGCTTATCTCAGTGTCAGAAATTGCTTTGCAACTTGATCCCACTGCGTAGAAATATCCTCACTCTGGTCAGAGCAGTGCTGTTCACTGCAGCACCTATGGTACTAAAGGTGGGAGGTCACTGGCCTGTGCCACAGAGGTGCCAGGCAGGCTGCCCTCCTTCCCAGGAACTTCATTCCCCAGGCATTTCTGTGCCCTGCCAGTGCTGCTGTCACAGGGTCACAGCATCGCTGCTCTTTGTGTGAAACTCTCTGAGGCAAACGCACAGGGAATGCTCTGAAAGGGTTCTGGGGGCCACTCACAGCTCCAGCACTGCTCAGGCTCTGCTCCTTCTCAGAAAGTGGAAGGGAATTTCTCACTGAAGTGCTCCTGCCACCACAAAACGCTTTTGCTTCTCTCAGAAATAAGCCTGTAGAACAGGTAGTTGGTTAATGGACTGAAACCTTTTCATTAATGAAGGAAGCCAGAAAACGCCATGTAGTCTGCATTACTGTGCTGAGCACTGCAGCTGGTGAAAATGGAAGGTTTTGGCTTGGTTGGGTTGTTTTTACATCAAGTATTCTGTAATTTTAGCTGCTATGTCTAAAGGCCATGTAAAATATGTGAATACTATTCAAATCTGACTTTTGGATCCAAATTCAGATTTGAACTGTTGGTTTGAGGAGAGGAGGATTGTCTTTTGTGTTTGTGGTGTGTTTTTGGTTTTGGTGGGTTTGGGCTTTTTTTTTGTTTGTTTTTGCATGTTTGTTTATTTTTTGGTTTTTGTTTTTGAGACCAAGCACTCCCTTGCTTCTAGCCTGGGATTAGTGCAAATTTGGGGTTCTTAAATTACGTAGTATTATAAATTGTCATGCTGAAATTATGCTTCATATTTTAAATATTTTTTTCTATGAGGCCTCACTACCTGAAAGAGGAGGGAGTAGGGAGCAAGAGCAGATTAAAATGCACACTTTTATTATCTAAAAGAGCTTAATAGATCTGCTTCTGAGTGTTGGATATAGCTGGAGGTAAACTGCATTTATTAGATACTTGTATTTTTCCTTCTTCAGCGCAGGAACTATTGCTAGTGATTACTTCTAGTTTCAGATAGTATTTACTGTGTACCTGATGCTAGTGATTTTTATTTATCATGTGGTAATATTTGGACTCAAGCAGCAAGTTGGACTGCATCACCATGTCTTTAAAATACACTTAGGTAGACACTGCTGTGCTGGTTCATAGTCTCTTGCAATCCACACTTGCGAGTTTATTTTAACCATAAAGAATGAAGCCTTTCAAGTGATACCTGGAGCAGGCTGGGCAGTACCTTCACAAAATGGTTCATAATAATTACTGGAAAATTGTTCAGTCTTGCTTCTTAACTCTGTGTTCTCATTTATATAAATTCAAATATGAGCACAGCAAAAAGCAGAATTTGAGAACTAAATAGTAAATTTGCATAGTTTCACCATATTAGGCATTTCACAGAATGTAATTGGGAAGTGAAACATGGGGACATGAAAGTAGTGAAGAAAACAGACTGCACAGATCATGAGAAATAGAAATCGCAAGTAGTCCTACTAATAACATTTCAAGTAACTAAGTAATCGTGATGGGATCTTCACAGAAACAGGGTCAAGACTCACTGCTTTATTTCTCTGTTTAAAGTGCAGGTAAATATTTATTCATTTAGTAGCTTTTGGGTGGAACCAGGAGGGGGTTTTCAGTGTTTTTGTATCTATGACACACTAGTGAGTAGAAAATGCATCAGCAATAAGGGCTGTGTTCAGGTGTTCCTGAATTCGGAGGAAATACTTAGTCAGTGCTTATGTACCTTGAGCCTTTCAGAGTTAAAGGCAATCAGAGAAAAATCATGAAGAAGGACTTCATAAACTTTAGAATGATTAGAAATGGCTCATTAGATGAATATATGATATCTTCATTAGAAATGATGGTGTGGGGGTAGTTTTGTTCTAGAGCAAGTCCTCGTGTTCTGCCCAGTAAATAACTCTAGGTTCAGTTGTAGGTTACAAAACAAAAGGATGGGGCATGATTGTGTTGTGATAGAAGACCAAAGAAAGAGGTACAGGAATTGCTGTGCTGCTGGCAATTAATGCCCCTGCCCTTGCCCCCCAAACTTCTGTCCTCAAATACTGCTTTAGATGTAGTGAAAATCCATGCAGAATCAAATGTTTTATTATTGCTTGCAACACGCTTTAGGATTCAGGAAGGTGAATCTGGGTGGCAGGACTGCTGAGGGCGTGCAGGGATTGCAGACAGGCGGGTTGGGGGCTCACTGACTCCTGCAAACACCTCTGTGGGTGTCACAAGGGCTTGTGCAGGGTGCTGGGTTTGTCTGCACCCACCCAAACTGCTGCTCAGTGGTTAGGCTAGCTCAGCTCAAGCCTTTGGGCCTCACACTCTGTGTGTGTGCACATGCACATGTAGGCGAGGATTTCTTGGAAGAGGAGCACTCCTCTGTGGCCATGGCTTCCAGTTCTTCACTTCTGTAAGCCACATGGAGTGAACCAGATTTAGAAAAGCTGCAACACTGGCGTGGAGGTGAAAGGGATCTGTGGGCCCTGGGAGGAGTTACATCTTCACATGGATGAGTCTGTTCAGTCTAAACTATTCAGTTCTTTGTCACCAGCTTTGGAGCTGCCGAGCCAGCTGGGTAATCACTTGTGCCCTGTGTTGGATTGGAACTGGAAATGAGCTGGAAAGCCTTGCTCACTTGACTCCATGTTTGTAAAGCAATATAAAGCAAATCTAAGCACTTGTTTGTGAGTCATCTGAAATCATGAAAACACTGCTGTTTTTATGAAATGGTCACACGCAGCCTTGAACTTTGTGCTTTTTGAACCGTAGAGTACCAGACAGAGCACATCCTCCAGCCCAGAGCCTCTCCTGGGATGTTTTCTTATTCTGCACTTGTCATTAGAAGTGATCAGCACTGGCAGCCAGCCCTCGGCTGCTGAGGGCATTTTCAGGGTCTCCCACAGCAGAGACTTTGCCAGTCTCGATCTCAGCACTCTGCCCTCAGATCAGAGCGTGACTGGCTGCCTGACAGAGTGTGAGAGGAAAATTTGCTGTCTAGGAGCCTTTTTTTGTTAAGCTTCGTTAACAGTGATGTCTTCCCCTTCTCCTTTGCCCGGAGGCGTTTCTTTTGAAGGTGACAGAGCAGGAAAAAACCCGTTGAATCGTTCTGGGAAAATAAAAATAAATTATTCTTGTTTAGGTTTCTGTTTGTTGATCCTAAATAGTGCAGGCGATTCCTTCCCATCTGGAACTATCTGTTCCTTGCTCCTTTAATGGAAAGTCCTTCATTTTCCAGTGCCAGTAAGTGCCCACAGTCTTCTGCTCTGAAGTTTGACTTTATTGTAAGGACTGAAGATTGTTATTTGCCTCACAACTCCAATCAGATTGAGTTCTAAGATACAATTAGTAGGAGCGTTACTGGGTTACTGGACCTTGAGCACCATCAGGTAGGACACATCACTGTGAAAGAGGGAGACACCCTACCCCTGCTCCCAGGTAAATTCAAATGTCAGTAACTGACACCCAGTTAATAAATTACTATGTTCAAAATAAAGAGTTGGTGAAAACTTGCAAGATCTTTTTGATATTGGCTTGCAGTTCCTGAAGGGAACTCAGCAGCTTGTGTAACCAAGTTAAAAAATTATTCGTTGTAAAGCATATTAGTCTGTGCTTGTGTGAGTATAAATTTGTTTTAACCAAACCTTTTGGGCGCTGAAGGGGATTTCAGAGGTGAGCCAGGGCTTAGTGAGGCAGCTCTCTGGGAAGAGTGAACAAGGCTTCCTCACATTGTGATTCATTGTAGTGGGATGCAGGGCTCCTGCCCTCAGTCACCCACTGGATAAATGTAATTATGGTATTGAGTTCTTGATGAAGATATAACTGAACTTACCTTTAAACCATGTTTTTAGCTGTTATGTGTTTAATTTAAAGAATAATATTGACCTATATTTGTAGTTACTCAAGAAAATGCTAAATGGTCTCTGTTTTGCCTATCTTCAGGAATAAGAAAGGCTGTAAACTGACTTACAGTTCTGACATAGATGTGTGTTTTGAACTCATTTGGTGTTCAACAATTTCTGTCTCTGCCTTTTTTTCTTTTTCTGTGGCTGTTCTTGTGCAATGAGAACTTGTAGCTCTATGCCTGTTCAGCTTTGGTTAAAAGATTTTGTAGAAGATAGGTGGGTTTCACATTTCAGAGAAGTGTGAGGCTTTTTAAAGGATGTTATTGGTTTCTGACCAAGCACCAACACCTGGGAAAGTAGAACACAAAGAAGAATGCTGTCCTGTGTGTGATGGCATGCTGTCCATTGTCAGTAAGGTATTTTGTCTTTTGATATTGCTGCAGAAATAAGTGCCGCCTTTAAAAGGTCAAAACTGGTCTGTGCTGTTGAAGAGACTCTGGACACTGCATTGTTAGGGGCAGTGCTTATATAGAGCTCTGCTCTCTGGATCAGCTTGCACACAACACTAGGTAATATGTAAGAAATACTTTTTTCAGATGTAGGCTTTACCCTCCATTTTCAGCCTGTGCACTCAGGTATGCAGCGTGTAGAAGCTGGAAGTTGCTGTCATTTTGGCAGATGTTAGCAAGAGTTTCTTTTGCTCACTGTTTAAGTTGTTGGACTTGAATTGTAATGGCTTAATTACTGACAGTGAATGTTCTTGAAGAATTTTATGTCTGTTGCTGTTGAAACTTAAGACTGACGAAGACTAAGTTGCTTTATATGTTTCAGTATTTTTTTAAGTTGAAGATACTTGGTGTATTTACTGATACTTCTTTTGGGGTTTTTTTTGACTCTGACTCCAAAATGGTGAGTTTCTTCATTGCTACAGCAGCTAATTTACTGTGATATTCACTTGTCCAGTCTTCAGCGCTATTGAGAGTATGAAATGTGGAGACAGCTTTGAGGTGACCAAAGCTGTGAACCAAAAGCTCTAAAATACCCCAGCTGTGTGCTTCTGTGTATTGCTGTCCTAAACACCTGCTGGTGCTCTCCTGATGTCTTCCTCAGTGCTTTCTTCCAGAGTAAGAGGTTTAATTACAGAGGAGATAACCAAGAAACTGCTATATCGTGTCATTCAACCCACTCAGAGTTCCTTATCCTGAAGTAAACCTGGAGCATCCTCTCCAACAAATGGATTTTTTGTGTACTCTGGAAGAATTGGCAGAGCAGCCTGTCTGATGGGCCTAGAAATTGTTGTAGAGCAGAAGACAGTCAGGCCACAATTAGCCCAGTAATTTCTATCTGGCATTTTACATTGCTTATGAATGATTTTTTTTGCTCCTGTTTTTCCTTTTCTCTGTCTTTGTGAGTGGCCTGTTTCCTTGGCTTGTAATTGTTTCTCTGGAACATCAGATGCCACACGGGAGTTTTAGGCAAAAGTTTCTTGTAGCTCTTCCCCCTTTCTTTGCTTGTGATATAGTTTGCTTTGGTCATACATTCATAGGTGTTTCTGTGGACATAGGGAAGTATAGAGTGTAGGTGGAGAACTGTAAAAAGTTTTACTGTATTGTCACAGGCATTTTGATTGCCGCCACACAATTTTATGATTGCTGAATTGCCTTGTAAGATTGTTAATATTTTAGAAAAAACAAGTTATGATTTACATCAAATCAGTATCTTTGTAATGAGGGTGTCATTAAAGGATTCATGAAAATGATTATTTTGCCAAATGCAATTTCTCATGCAGAACTTGCAAGCTGGAATGGAAAAGGATTTCAGTTGGGTCCCTGGTGGGTACTGTCAGAAGTCATATGGGTGTGGGCCCAAGGTGGTTTGGTGGTGCGTTCTTGGCTGAGCTCACACCCAACAGACCCAGAAAAGAGGCTGTTTGTAATGTCCAGCTGCCAGTTCTGTTTTCCCATGTTCCCCAGTGAGGTGCAGTGGGGAAAAGAGATGTCCTCATTAGAGAGTTCCGTTTGTGAGGCAGTTTCTTCAGGTCCTTCTGATCTTTCTGCAGTTCCCAAAGATGCTGCTGGCATGTTTCTTACACAGCTGGAGTCCTCACCGGCTGTTCATGGTCGGTAAAAGGCCAGCAGAGTTTGTACCCTGTCTGTTGGGTGATACAGTCACCAGCCTTTGGAAAATTCTCCACTTGTGAAGGTGGAGAGTGTCCTGGCTGCCCATGGTGTGATCTGCAGCCCATTGATACCACCCCTCTTAACCCCTGCTCTGCTGCTCTGACAAACGGGAAAGGTTGGTTGATGAGAAAAATCAGGCTGCACACCCTCATCCTCTAATGAAGGGTTTGTTTCTCCTGCTTGAATACAGCAGTGGGTGGTTTGTCTGTGTGCTTTAGAAATGGTTTAAGGTCTCGAGGGCTGGCTGATTCCCTCACAGTTGGTTGTAGAGGACCAGCAGGAGGCCTGTTGTCAATGTCCTGTCTGAGCTGCAGAGATACAAAGTGCTGTGAGGAAAGAGGGAAACAGGACAGGAGCTGTAGGGAAGCGAGAGACTGGGGTGAGCACAGGAACTGTGACAGGAGCTATTCACAATGCACTGGTTTGTTTAAGCTCTACAATTTATGGACCCTGGATAATTTCTGGGCTCCCACCATCTGATTTGTCATCATGTGTCTAGTTAGCCATTGACCTCTAGAAGTCTGGGGTATCCAACTTTTAGTCAAATAGTATCCTGCTCCTGCCACGGGGCGTGGTACTTCAGTCACACACTGTGCCCCTTGTTTGGGGGGTCACAGGTCATGCAAGATTTCTTCCTTGGGTGGAAGTTCTGTTTTCATGCCTGTTAGCTAGGGTAGGATGCATTTCACACACCCTCCTAAGATCCTGCCTGCTGGCCAGTAGCTTTTGATTCGGTTTTTTCTGATTTCACAAGCACAAATACTGACATGGCTGTAAAACATGAATTCCAGGCTGGTAGTTCAGCCTTGGTTCTGTCAGATTCATACTGTTGCTTTGTCCTTGCAATTTCTGAATCATATAATACTGTCTTCACTTTTCTCTAGTCTTTTTTTTTTTGTGCGTGCATGTTTCCTACTGTAGGCTCCTAGACATTAATTATGAGAAATTTCTAGAGTAGCTCATGCCTCTGTAAATAAATCAAATAACTCAATGTGTGTGGATTGGCTTATTGCACACCAGGTGAAAACCCATTTTGGGACAACACCTTTGTGCACCATAAGGTTGTTTTCAAAAGGTTGTGCATGGAGCAGTAACTTAACTTTTTTTCAGGTTTAAGCAGGTGGGGCAGTAAGTATTTATCCCGCAAAGCCACTGAAGAGTCTGAGTTGCTTCAGAGGGCTCTACATACCACTTCCCAGAGAAATCCTGCTCTGTGTGGGATGGGGGCAATGCCAGCCCCCCCTCCCTCCTGGTCACTGTCCTGTGTTGAGTTCTTACAAGCACAGTGGGACTTGCTTGGTGTGGTTTAGAAAAATAATTGTTTATGGGAAGTGCAGTTACATGTCTCGCGCCTTGTGGCTTGGCCTACAAACCTGCAGATAACATCAGTGCAAGCTGATAGCGCTGCTTTGTGCTCAAGGGCGATTTAAGAATTTTGTTTACTTCTCTTTACTGGGAGCGTGATTTGCAAGGTAGAGCTAATGAGGGTGATGTCTGGGTTCTGTGGAGATGTTTTGCCCTGTACACCTGCAGGGTGTTTGTTGGTCAAAGACCTACTGAACCTTTCACACGTTGAACTGTGAATAGGAAGATGGGATCACTTGTGTCATTAACTCAAATTCTCCATACTAGAACAACAGATAATATTACACTCTTAAAAAAAGGTCACCAGCCAACCCCTCTCGCCACAAACAAACAAAAAATCTCCACCAAAATCACCTTACAGCCCAGAGGAAAAAGAGAAAATGTGCTTAAGATAATGAAGGCAACTCTGCCTCCCTTTTTTCTGTCTTTAACTACAATGGACCTCTGTTGGTCTGATTCAAATTGAGTGTACAAAAACTTGAAAATGTTTGTAGCAGCTAAGAATATTTTTGACTAATTCATTATCATAATACTTATTAGAATAAATGGCATATTCTAATTATTACTTCCTTTTTTTCCTTTCTGGTAGCAGGGCGTTTGTGGATTTGACATTCATCTAATTGTTAGATTGTGTAATCTGAATGTGGTGCTGTAGTATTTGAAGACAATAAAAAATAGTGTGATTAATTAGGTATTTCTGCACAGAAAGTTGGTGCAGCTTTTAAACCAAATACAAATTACTGATTTTCTCATTTGGTCAGTTACATCATGTTGTGTTTTGCTTTTCTTTAGATCACATTGAGGTCATCTCGTGGAATCTTCTGAAAAAACAAGACTAATAGGAAGAAAATGTTTAATAAAAGTATCTTCGCTACACAGTCAGACTGAAAGAGGAGAGGTTCATTGGAGTAAGTATTACAGGGCTGGGGGGGTTTTGTCTTGTTTTCTATTATCTTTTGCTTGTAAAGTCAGCATGGTTATTAGGCTTTTATTGTATTTAACTTTGTTGTAGTTATATTAAAAAATAAATGGGTGACTCCATACTCATTTCAGTTGATCAGCTGATAATGGACTCATGGGTATCTCCCTGAACCACCTTCCCTGTCGGATGTAGTTTTATCTTGTGAAATTTAGATGGGTTTCAGATTTTTCTCTTGGCTGCTGTGTATGCTGGCCATGGTTTTGAGCAGGGAGTTGTGTGGTATAGATGTGATTACATATAAGCCCCTCTTTGCTGGCAAAAATTACAGCAGTGCTTGTGTTTTCCAGTGAATTTGAAAATAGGCTTTCTTTTGGTCTGTACCTCTCCAGTCATGGCTCTTCTGAGTGACTTTAATATTTTTCTTGTTGCTATTATTTGTCCTGTATTGTAGTTCCATCATTCATCAAACTTGCTTAGGTTTTCAATTTATGAATCTCAGATACATCTTTTCTTCACTGTTTGTAGTTCACTTCCAGCTTTTGGGAATTCTGGGCTGACACGTGTGTGTCATTCATGATAAAAGAAGCCTCTTTACCTAATGCAGGGACTGTGGATTGCACCTTTTGCTGCCAGATAAATAAACATTTATATACTGATATAGTGTAATTCTTAATTTCTACCTACTTTATGTGCTTGAGATGAGAAATGTAATCATTTTTTGCCACTTTGCATCAGATTGTCAGATGTTTAAACATATTCTGCTTAGAAACTGGGAAAAAACTGCCTATGTCTGATGCATTTTACTCATGCATTACTCATGTGATTATGTGAATGCAATTCTGCTGGAGTCACTGGAAATACTTTTGAATGCCTGGTCAGGAATGAAAAATATCTGGCCATTAGAACTGAAAGGGGTGAGAAGTGGTTTTGATTTACAAGAAGTATATTTTGGCATATTGCTTTATTATCAAGAGGAAATGACTCCTCTTAGCTTCTTCTTTAAACACAGATGTGTATAGGGTGTCATAATTTGGGTAGAAAAATGTCTGTGGAACCTAATCAGACAAGAAAAGCTTTTCATACTTGGTGTTTTTAACAAAGTGTTTTTAACTGGCAGAACAACACGTTTGGATTGATTGATTTCCTCCCTTAAAAAAGCACTATAAAATTCTCAATTAAATATGGATTCAAAGAAGTTGATGTGTTTTAGTTCCCTTTCTCTAAGTACTTGAACGAAACACTACAATTTTTAGTCAGCACATTTAAATTTGCATCAGTTCCTGATCTAGGCCATAGGTCAAGTGACTGGTAAATATTCATGTGAAACGTTCTTGTAGCACCTAATTTTGAATTCTGACCCCTGAAGGAGCTGCGTTCTGTGGAGTTTTAGTGTCTTTTAGTGCCTTATTAGATAACACAGTAGAAATGCAGGCGCCTGTTCACAATGTCCCAGTACAAACAAACAAACAAACCAACCTATCTTTTGCCTGCACACTTAGTTTGACAAGTTAATTCTTGACTCTGGTAATCAAGTTACCAAAACAGACAGATAATAAAGCTGAAACTGAGCTCCCGAACAAATAAAATGAAGAATGTCCACTGGAGACAGCTTTGGTCATTTAAATCATTGTATTCAGGCTTATGGGAGACACAAAACTTGCTCAGGTGCTCAGTAGTCAGTAAACTTGTGCTTCTTTCCTCCCCCCCATTTTTTTAAAAAGAGACTCAGAATTCCATTGTTACCGCTTAAAATTGATTCTGGTTTTTTCTTTTTGGGGAAATGTTTTGGAACCCCCTTTTTTTTGTTTTTTGTTGGACATTTGTGTGTACTTGTATGGATTTCCATAATCACAAGGTATTTTGCAATTGGAATTTTTAAATTAAAGTACTAAGAGCATCAAAATAGAGTCTGAGTAGCATCTCTATTTACAGTTAAAAAGCCAGGTGGAGTTGTCATGAAGTCTTAGATGCTGAATCTCACAGCTGGGGAAAAGCAACCACAGGAGCAGTCAGCCAAGGACTGACTGCTGAAGTGAAGGCTCCTAGGGTAGCTTCATTTCTGGGACACTGTGGAGCCTCCATCCATGGAGACTTGCAAAATTATGTCTGCACACTCCTAAGCAACATGCTTTAACTTCAGTGTTGCAGCTAATCTTGGGGCCAGAGGTCCCTTTCAGGCTAAATAGTCTGTAATTCCTACATAATCTTAAATATTTTTGGTCCTTATAATGAATGGCCAGGGCTACTTTTGGCTTTATTACCTTTAACTTCATGACAAAAGTGTTGATTGTGTGGGATTTTTAGGATTGTGTTTTTCTACTAAATGGCATTGTATTTCAACTTGTCTTCATAAATAAGTGTCATGAAAAAGGTGCGTAAAATGCATCTAAATATTTGGATTAGGGTTGAATTGTTTGATTTCCTTCAGTGCTTGGTCAGCATTGAACAGTCCTGTGCATATAAAAAATGGCTGTGAACAGCCACCTCCAGATCTGTGTGATGGGGACATTGAAGCTGGTGTTGGAAGAAAAATGATGGCAAAAATCCAGATTATGTAAGAAACAGACCCCATCAGGAAGAATGTCTGGCCTGATGAAGCATGTAAAATTTGTATTTTTTTCCATTAAAAGGCATCTTTCTACCTTGTAGGATCCATGGCATCTCTGTGTGAGACTTAAGCACAGTCTGCTCGTGTGATAGCTCTGTGTTTTGGTCTGTGTGCCCTCCTTGTAGGTGAAAATTTCACTCCTCATTACTATTCAACTGGTTTTAATTATTTCACTGGTTCATCTCTCTCTGTAGATGCATTCAATCTGTCTGCTGGAGAATAATTCTCTTTCCTAGAGGTTTTGATCAAAATACCAGAAATAATTAAAAGGTGACTCTTTTAGGCCCTGTGTGAAGAAGTATCTACTTATAGGAAAACCTCAGTTTCTGTTTTTAACTTTTTTTTATAGTAGAATGTCATCTAGATTTAACATCTTAATATCTGAAGGAAACAGTTGGCTACTGGTGAGATTTGATGTTCTAGGTCCATTTGTACACTTCCAGAGGAGAGGAAATATTAACTATTTATATATTTAAGTATCTTATAAGTAGAATGTTCCCTTTGTGTTTACAGTGGAATAAAAAATTATTTTGAGTGGTAGAACAGGCAAGGAAATACCAGAGAGCAGAACTAATACTGGTTTATTATTTCCTAGTTTTGTTGTCAGAGTATTAAGAAGTCTGGTACAATTCTTGTTTAGCAATGGGGCAACAGGGCCCCTACAGTTTACTTAAATAAAGTACACTAAATCAATGAAAGCGCAGATTATTAATGCATCTTTTCAGATTCATGACAGAGACATTGCATAGTAGTTCTAATAATAGCTTGGGTTGTTAGAAAGCCAGGCCTTTAGGGTGTAGTTTTGCCTACAGTTTTTGAAATGATTTTAAGAGCTGTCAAGTGGCCAGCCAGCCCTGAGGCTGTGAGAAGCTGCCACTCTACCACTGCTTTTGCTTCCCTCTGCACCCTCACCGTGCTGGCACAGGCACTGGTGCAGCTTTATGGAACAGCCTGACTTGCCCGTGTTAAAATGACATCTTTATTCTAGGCTATGTTTCAGCTCTTTCTCCTCCTTTCCCGCTCAGTCTGACTGTCCAGTCCTCCTCCTTCCCTCGTGCCCCCTCCATTCACCCTTTTTGTTAAGCTTGGTTTTGTTTGTTTGTTTAAAATACCCATGTGAGCGTGCCATCATTTAAATGTTTAGTCTGTTCTTGGAACTCGACATACCCTAACATCTCATGCTAGCCTCCCTCTAGTGCATAAAGTGTCTGCAGTGTTTCTGCAGCTCTGCAGTGCCACAGGGAGTTATCTGGGTTGTGAACTCACCAGCTCTAATCTTTTCCCAGATCTTCAGTCTCACCTTTCTGTCCTGGAGCATGCTATGCTGAATGCATTGCCCCTCGTGTCAGGGCCCACTCTGCCTGCTGCTATTGAAAATTTTCCAAAATATCTAAGAGAGCTGTTTAGAAATGCTTCTGAAGGTGAATCTACCAGACGTTTGCTCACAACCCCGTTGACAGAGAATACTGAATAACTGGCCTGGGCTTTTTCCCTTTGAGCTTTTCTCCTTCTTGTCCCCCTGACTCTGTTGGTCAAGGTGTCAAATGAACTGTTACTCATATGACAGTGCTTTTCTAATCTGCTGTTTTCTTCCATTCCTTTATATTCCCTCCCTTCTCAACCATGCAGAACTGCATTCCAGCGAGCTGAAAGGGAATGTTTTCTCAGAGTGTCCCCAGCTTCAGTGTGATCCGGTGATTGGGTGCTTCTAAAGACAATTTCACACAGTAATATTGAAATGTGAAAGGAGTTTTTCTTCTCGCTGCAACTCACTTGCACAATTCAAAAGGATGGCCTGAAACTCTTTATTTATATTTTAATGTATCTATGCAGTTATTTCAAGGTAGAGCAGAGGATGGCTGTGAGTTAGCTGTGAGAAGCTGATGTGTTACTGTTTTGTGTTCATTATGAATTATGTGCTGCCTGTGAATTGTCAGAAGTCTATGAGAAGCCCAGGACTTAAGTTTTATTCACTTGTTCAGTTCATCATGAATATTCTTTGGAGGGAGCAGCAAATGTGTGTATTTACCTGAGTATAAAGTAACAGGAAGTAAGATTTTCCTTCTATCCTCATTGTTCAAGCCAAGTCTATAAGTCTTCTGAGTCTGGAATACCATTTTTGTAGTGTTGGTCTCTACATGTAGACTTGTTTTCCAGGAAAAAAATTCTGAATACAATCTCATTCACAGCTAGTTTTAAAACTATACTTTCATTGAATTGTAGAATAATTTTCATAAAAAGGGATGACTAGAGGTAATCTAACCTAACCATCTGTTCAAATGAAGTTACTTAATATCACATTAAATTTTAATTTGAAACCAAGTTAACATGTCTGCACTTTTTTCATATCTCTAAGTCCTGTGTAAGTCAATTGTAAATTCAGGTGCTCAGCATTTCTTGAAAACTGGGCCACTTTTATTTAGAGGCATTAATATCTGAGTAGAAACTGCAGTCATTGTGGGTTTAAGATCCTGACTTCAGTTTTTAAAACTTGGTGCATAAGGCTATGGGTACACCAGAGAAATAAACCTACAGGAGATGAACAGTCAAAATAATCTGGGATTTGGGATAAAAAACCCTAATGAAATTATCTTTATTTGTGGAAAATTAGCTGTATTTCATGAGCAGAATGAAAGAATCTAGACTTGGTGGCTGAGAGACCTCTCTTGGTACCAGTGTGAGCAGTGTGGGGGAATGAGGCCTTTGAAAAAGGCCTTTCATGTTTCCTATACATAGATATTTTTAGAAAACTAAATGGTGATATTTTTATTCTGATTTTTGGAGGAACCCTGACTAAAGGGACATTTAATTTTCCATTCCATAGGGCCAGCTCATGTGGCAGTTGAACTAAACTGCTGGGAAATATTTATAGTACCACATGATCTTTAAAAATAACTTTCCAGGCTACTTTGTAGATGTCTTGAATTCTTAAAATCTTTGCTATTGTAGATAGATACCCATGACGTTTGTGGAGTGGAAAGACCTCAGCTTTGCTGATTTAGGCATTTGTATTTATCATCAAGTTGATTGTATTTTATTTTTAGATTTGGAAGCCATTTGGATGGAAATTCACCTATGCAGCTGTAGAAGGCCAGAACCTTAAATGGTTTCAATCTTTAGGGCTAAATAAGAATTCCCATGGCATGGTGTGCAGTGGTTTCCATGGTCTGCAGTGGCACAATTTGATTTGTTGGTGCATTGGGTGCTGGTTTTAAGAGGGTCACCATTGGTCCTGTGTGACCTTGAAGGGGTGGACAGAAAATACAGTTCTTAGTGGCACAGGCGCTGCTTGGCATCGGTGGGGCTTGCTCTTGGCACGTTAAACCTTTAAACCAAACCCCGGCTGCCATTCCTCGTTAACCCCGATGCCAGCCCGTGCCCGCTGCCGGAGGGCGAGGGCCGAGTTCTCACCATCCCTCCTCCGCACGCGGTGCCCGCTGCTCACAGGGCCCACGGAAAATGGGGATGTTTGTTCACCGTGTGTTCCCTTTGTGCGGCTGTGCCTGGGATGGGAGGGGACAGCCAGGAAGGGGAAAAGCTGAACAGAGCTGCTCCGGGTGTGGGCTGCCCTCAGAGGGAGCTGCGGGTGGGGATGGAACGGGAGAGATGAGGGGATGGAATGGAGTTGATGAGGACATGGAACGGGAGTGGTGAGGGGATGGAATGGGGCTGATGAGGCGAGGGAAAGGGAGCGATGGGGAGATGGAACAGGGCTGATGAGGAGATGGAACAGGGCTGATGAGGGGAGGGAAAGGGAGCGATGGGGAGATGGAACAGGGCTGGTGAGGGGATGGAACAGGGCTGATGAGGAATGGGGCTGGTGAGGGGAGAAGGTCGAGCTGGTGCCCGAAGTGCCACTGTCACATCCTGCAGGAGTCCCGGGCAGCGCTTGGTCACTGCTCTGGGCTGCGGAACAGCTCCTGGGAATCTGGTACAGATTGAGGGACCAAAGAGGATGTAGTTCTACAGAGCCATGAACTGGCTCTGATCTAATGCATATATTTGTCTTAAATGTCTTCAGAACAAATCAGACTTTTTCAATTTTTTTAAAAACTATTTTCTAAAGGCCTCCTAAGTTTCATAGGACATAAGTCTTCCTGCATGTTCAGACTCCTTTTCCATCTTTCTACTAGGTTCTTTTCCCTTGTTTGTTCTCAAATATTTCATTTATAGCTTGCTCATCTTTTTATAGTACTAGATGTTTACGTAGTTAGCAAAATGATTACAATGGTTGTGTTGTGTAAGTGCTCAGTGTTTCTCCTACTTAGAGTACGTGATACGCTGCTGCTGTTTCCTAGAAAATGACTGTGGTCAGATTGTCATCTCGTCTGTTCTGGACAGTAAGATACTGTTCAAACACTGTTCTTGTGTGTCTGGATGGGGTGGCCCTTTTCACTACTGCAAGACTTTTTTTTTTTCAGCCCCTTGACTGCCACATGACAGAGCAACAGTAGATAAAGAGCTGTATTGATCACAGTGATGATTGTCTTTGATGTGGTGCTCAACAGTTGTAACAACCTATTACATAAAGCAAAAATCTGGATAAGCAGAATGCCTCTTAGTTTTTGCATATCCAAAACAAGTTAGCTTCTGATATTTGTCCTTCAATGTAAATATTCATGGGTTTAGTGAAAAGAAAAGTAAATCCAGCTTTATATTTAACTTGAAGAGCTGTAGATATTTATGTGCCCTTAAAATGCACCTGTGTTTAGAAGAGGTGGTGTAAAAGAAACTTTATTTCTTAAGGAAAATTACTTTTTAATATATAAATAATCCTCCCCTCCAACTTTTTGCCATCTGTTTGGGATGTTAGCTTACTGATTTCATCCTGAGAGAACTCTGACTACATTTCAAGGGTGGGTGACATAATTTCAGATGTAAGATAGCTCTTCTAAAGACTTTTCCAAAGATGAGATTTTCTTGGTGCTCAGGAGAATAAATGCTATGAGAGATAACAGGGCATCAATATTTTCCTCTAACACTGCATTATATTTGCGTTCATAATTACCACCTTCTTTGCAGCTACTTTTACTTGTGTTTTATTAGTATTCTTCTGGATTATAGTTCAAGATAAAACATTGAAGGTTGCATTAGATTTTATGTTGATGTTCTTTTAACAACAGAAAAACAGACCTCAAAGGATGAGTGATAGGGGATTTGTGGTGAGTTCACAAGTAAAGGATTTAATGACACAGTGTGAGTTTTCATAATTGCTGCGTTCTTCAAAAAGTTGGTTTTAGAAGAACTTATCTGACACAGATAAATGTTGAGTGTTGATGACAATTCAAGTGGATTTGGTACTTTTTAATGTCTAAGTCTTTTGCTGATACGACAAATTATTTTCAAAGGAGAGTTCATTGCATTGTTACTCCATGTCTTGTTTTTTGCAGTGCTCTAGACAGGCTCTCTCTGAGCATGTTCTTGGGCAGCTCTTAATTTCAGGATAACCTTACAAACTCTCTCCCATGTATCTTCTTGGTTTTATGTCAGAGATTTGCACCTCCTGGATTTAATTCCTGTACATGTGCAAGTTAACTACCCAGCACTGATTTCACCAGCTCTTGCTGCAGTGGTGTGAAGCCTTTGCTTGGGTGGTCCTGGGCTCTCAGTGATGGCCCAAAGTAGTCACGATGGATTTGAGCTTGGCACAAGATAGTCTTGCCTGCCTTCAGGAAAATGGGTGGGTGGTTTAGTAAGAGAACACAGCCCCAACTTGTAACCACAGCTTCTGAAATCCTGCTGATCCTTTAGTCTACAGAAAAAGTCTGTAACTCCTGGGGATGTTCTGAATGCCTGGGTTTTGTTAACTGGTACCGTGCAATGTTCCAGTGGTTCTGCTGGTGGCCAACACTTGCTGGAAGTGTCGCCTACGTTTTTTTTTTCCAAACTAGTTTTGTACCTGCTCTGTATAGCCCAGGATGTATGATTCTAGTTCTGTTTTGGTTAGGAGGAAAACATCAGTGGGCTGCAATTCACATAAAATTATGTGTAGCTTACTTTTGACGGTCATCTGTCCTTAAACTATTTCAGAAATCAATGAAGAACAGCCTGCTTCTGGTAGCCCTTTTTTTCCTTTGGGTTTTTGGTTTTGGTTTTTTTTTTTTTTTTTTTTGGTTTTTTTTTTTTTTTTTTTTTTTTTTTTTTTTTTTTTTTTTTTTTTTCTTTTTTCCTTTCCCAGTGGTCTTGTTGGTTAAATGGTGAGATGTACTTTCGTTGGGAGGTGAGGAGAAACCTGTAAGGTCTCTTGGCTTCTGGAATAAGGCTGTTAGCACCAGAGCAAATTCTTCTGTCTGCCTAGAGATGGCAAGTCCTTTAAAAACCAAAACAGCGACACCCAGTTGAGAAATCTTGTTGTAGGGCTTCTTCTTTGTGTACATTATATAAATAAATACCAAGATGAGTGATACATTTTCTTGTTCTGCAGATGTTCTACTCATCTGTGTTCCATTTCTCTCCATTAGTATAAGCAGCTCTGGCAGAACTGCTGGTATATTAAAATACAAACTGATTAAGAGAGTGAGTGTGTGGGCACTCACACATATATATGAATGTGAAATTTGCAGGTTAAAGCTTAGAGAAAATTTATACTTTACATGGGAAGGTTTGAATGCTGTCTGTCAGTGCTACCTGTGACTTAGAAAAGCATTTTGTATTGGGCTTTGCTCCTGTGAAATTCAAAGTCATTGATTAGACACTTGAGTGGCCAAGGTTAAGTGCTGGTTCAATTACTTCCTTCTTTTGTATGTGAGGTTGTTGTTACTGTGACAGTGGGCAGGAATAGCTATGAGGTTAACAGCCTGAAATAGCCTTTTATTATTATTTTAATTGTTGGTTTTTTCCTTTAGCTGGAAGTTGTTTAAAATGTCTGTGGTGCTGTTGCTCCCAATCCAGATGGCTTTGTGCCTTTGTTTCAGTTCCTAGATGTGATATTGTTAGTTAGTCACCAGTGCCACCACACATGTCACAGTTGGGGCCGTGACTCATCCCCAGAGCTGCTGTGGGTTGGCAATCTTGTGTTTCTCAGGATAAAAACTGGTTCTCTCTTGGCCCCTGTGATGTCAGCTCTTGGGGCAGAAACAGGGTGCTGGCTGCAAAACACACTGACCTGCTTCCTTGAGGAAGGAAATATTAAGTAAGTGCCTGAAAGCAAAAATAGCTCCTCAGCATGCTCAGATTGGCGAGATGGCTTCTCTTCCCTTTTTAGTTGAAAATGCAAATGGAATTTTAAAAGATTCTGGTGTCTATGTTGGAAATCTGTAATTATAAACAAGTATTTTACATGAACTTTCTAACTCTGTGTTGTGGTGTCTGGAGCAGCATTTTTAAGTCTTGTTTCTTTGAACATTTTAAACTCTTGATGCACTAAAGTGGTTTCAACAACTGCATCTGTGACAAACATCTGAAAGAGGATGAAAGTAGAAAAAATATGCTGAATTAAAGCAGGAATTAACTATATACAAAATAACTACATAAAACAGATTTCCTTGCTGCTGTACCTGTCCAAGTAACGCTTTGTAATGGAAATACCTCTTTATTTTACCCTCATGGCCACACAAAATAACTGAAAACATGTGCATCCAAGTATGAAGAACGTATAGTACTATTATTTTTCACTGACTACTAATTTCATTTACAGCAGAACAGCAGCCAGGATTTTATGGGTACAAGTAAATGGATGGAGGAAAACAAATCATATCGCATTAAAATAGTAGCTTGTTGAAAATATACTGACTGGTAATGAGGAGTTACACGTTTTGTCTGGATTTGTTTTTTGCATAGATGCTGTGTTATTCCAATACTGTAGTCTGTGCTGGGTGTAATGATGGGGTAACATTTTATTTCTTTCCTTAAGACAGCTTAGAGCTCACACAGCATGCTAAACTTCACACATCCAATGACGAATGGATGGATTTGTAGACTGTGGTAATTCATACAAAATACCTTCATATTGGATTTGTTATTTTTACCACACCTCCATCTCCAATTCCTTTTGTTTTAATTCAGTCTGGTCAGTGCAGTGGACTTTCTTGGAGGAAGATGTGGACATAATGGTAGTGAAACTATTATTTGATAGTGATGATGGTAGGAGCTCCCTAATTGTTGCTTCTATTGAGGAAAAATGTTTTTCCTTATGTATTTATGCTTTCTGAAATTTAGAGGTGTTTCATTTGGCATTAATGAAAACTCTGCTATATTTTTATCTACTACAAACAAAAGATGAAGTGATCCATGTATTAGTGTGGTTACAAGATGTGTTGGCAGCTTGTGCTGGTCCTCACGGCTTTGCTAAGGCCGAATGGAAAGGTGTTGGAATGATTTGGGTCTTGTTATTCAATGTATTTACGTGGCAATTAGAGGTGGGCCTGGAGTGTGTTGCTACCTGAGGCAGCTTTGAACAGACAAATTGATTTTTGTGCTGCGGGCATCATCTATTATCCATTGTAGGGAAGGGAATTTCTGATTAAAATACTGGAAAGCTGCAAGTGGAGTTGCACATTCTGACATATTCTGTTACAAATGGTGATTCCCCACATCTTGTGCTGTCCAACAATAATTCGAAAGATGTAGGGGTAATTTAAGGTGTCTAATAGGTGTCTATTAAAGTGCTCTACAATAGTGTTTTACAATGCTTCCCATCCCTTTGTGGGCTGAAGAGCATTGTCTGGGTGAGGAGGAAGGTAAATGATTAAGGGAGCCCTGGCTGAAGGGAAAACTCAGCTTTAGAGAGCGGTAATCAAAAAAGAAGACTTGGAAGGTCAGAAAAAGTGGTGGTAGCATGAAGAGCAAATAAAAATGTCTTGAAATACAGAGGACAAGCAGTCAGGAAGCCAGGGCAGTGAGCTGGAGGAGATGACAGACAGGCTTCCTCCTACCCTGCAGTGGGTGTAGTTCACACAGTGGGTGGAGTTCATAGAGGATGTTCGTTCTCTGAGGGTGAAAACAAATTGAGATAAGTGTCTTGAGAGGAAAATGTCACTTTCTAGTAGAGTGGAAGAAATTTTTCCTGCTATTAGTACAGACTTTCAAGTTGAATATGTCACTGGCCACATTTGTGAGCAACTAACAGGAAATTTGCAAAAAATAAAATAATGAAACTGATTGTGAATTTTCATATGAAATATTGCCATGCTTCCTCCAAGAAATTTACTTTGGTTGTGTTTTACACAGGTAATGTTTTAGAGAGAATTTGAAATGAATTTCTAACTTTGTTTCAGCTAACTTCTAATTAGTTTTTTCTCTTATTACTTAGTTTTAATGATATAAACATCTCAACAATAGTGCTTGGCCAGGCAAATACTTTTATATATATTGAATAATATTAATGAGTAGAACTATGCTTATGTGTTTGTAATACTGACATTTGAGACCCCAGAGCTGTAAGCTGAGCTGTGCAAAGCAGGCTTATGTAAACTTTCCAAAGACTTTAAAATGTGTCTCTAATTATAGAAGGTTAAGTATACTGAATTTTAGGGTTTTTTTTTCCCCTAAGGCCATGTGGTTATGATATTATTGAGATTCCATAATGCCTCCTGCCGTGACAGACAGCCTTGACATCTGGGCAGTGGATTCACAGATTGGTGCTGATGGCTCAATATCTGTGGACTTCCTGTTGCCCACTGGAATCTACATCAACCTGGATGTCCCTCGAGATGCCACCATATCTCAGATTAAACAGGTAATACCAAACGGGCAGTTAACTTATGCTTGGAATGAGGGCTGTTTCTGATTTGGATGTGACCCCTGGCAAATCAAGTAATGAATTTTAGCAGGCATAAAAATCAGGTACTGAAGGCACGTGCCCAGCAGATTGACTGATAAAGTGTGTCTGTGTGGGGGTTAGCACTGGGTTTGGGCAGATGGCAAGGTGTGGGAAGTGGCTTCTTGCTGATAGTTACAGTTCAGCAGAGATTATTCTGATAGTTCTGTATTAATACTGTATTGCTGCTCTAAACCTCTTTCTAACACATGGGTAATCCATTGTTTGCTGATCTAACATTTCTCTGGTTAGTGTGTCTGATTAGATTTTTAGTACAGAAGTCACAGATTGGGCTCCTGCTTCTGGTGACTGACACCAAAGATAATTGCTTTAAAAACTATCTCTGCCACTTCTTAAAGGTTGTATACAAATTGGAGCATCACTTAAAGTGTGAGGGAATATCCAAATCAAAGGAAGGGGAGAACGTAAGGAAGTGACCACAGACACTAAAAAACAGTTTACTGGCCTTTGATCAGATAATGGCCATGTGAGGACGTTTGGAAAAATTACTGAGGAATTAGGTAGTGAGTGGATTACAACACAGAGTGACATCTTAAGCGATTTCAAGTGATAAAGAATTTTAAAAAGAAATGTGTAATGACAGCAGTAAGGGACTTGCAGTAAGCTGTCTGATTTTCTCGATGCTTGTGGCACATGGAAATTCAACATGCCATAAACAGGTACTGTTGATATTCAGCTGTTTTCCAAAGGAAAGGAAAGCTGATCCTAACTGCAGAGGTGTGTCCTGGAAATCACTCAAGATGGAGATTAAAAGTGAGACAAAGTAAACATATAATGATATATAATAATAAACATTAACCAAGTTAGCAAACATGTTTCTTTTATATTTTTTGGGAACATAAATGGAAATGAATGTTATCTTCAGTGCCTTCAGATATGTCCCTGTTTTCTGGGGGTTTTTCATTTATTACTTTGTTTTCATTGCAGCTGTTATGGAAGCAGGCACATTCCTATCCACTCTTTCATCTCCTCATGGAGATTGACTCCTACATGTTCTCATGTGTGAATCAGACTGCTGTACATGAAGAATTAGAGGATGAAACACGGAGACTTTGTGATGTTAGACCCTTTCTTCCTGTCCTTAAACTAGTGACAAGGAACTGTGATCCAGGAGAAAAGTTGGATTCCAAAATAGGTGTCCTTATAGGCAAAGGTAATTCCATTTAATTTTTTTTAAATGAGGTTAAACTTTGTTGTGTGTGAGGGTCTTAATTGAGCAGGTAGGAGTGGATTTTAAAAAAAATTATATATATTAAAAATTCAGTATTTCCTTTTGTCAAACAAATACTGATATAGTTGGAAAGAATTTAAATACTCAAGATGAAACACATGAAAGTTGTTTAAAGCTTTCTGTATTGCATTTCATCATTGCATTGTATTACTACATCAATCAAGAGCAAATTTTATTTTGTAGATAAGGAGAAAATATTTATTAGTATTATTCCTAAGTGTCAAAAAGCATAATCCTTGAACAGTGTTATCATAAATAACCTACCAGCAAACTGGATACTCACAAGGAATTAGAAATTATTATGATTTTATTATACATGGTGTCTGAGTTGGTTAACAATGATTCTTGGTTTTGCTCTCAATTGTGACACTGATTTTCATCAAACAATGAAAAGCTATTTTTAAAGGTTTCACAGTAGCTTATTCTTGATGTTATTTCAGAATTTTCAGCTTTTAAATCTACTCTGCTTGGTTATACAATCAAGATTGACAGGGTCATATGAGGTCATACCTCTTGTTTTAAAACAATGAGCCATTGTTAGGTCTC
Source organism: Pachycephala philippinensis (assembly GCA_013397055.1). NCBI lineage: Eukaryota > Metazoa > Chordata > Aves > Passeriformes > Pachycephala > Pachycephala philippinensis. Next base: position 1,691,895 of record VWZT01016783.1, read on the forward strand.
TTATAAAGACTGCAGGTTTTGTTTAGATTTCAGCAGTACACTGTCTGCCTATTTGTTAGAGCTGACAATGGGAACAGTTGGTCAGTTTAACCATTCAGACAGATTCTGACAGATTCGGAGAGATTCACATTCTGTGATTGAATATTTGCCTTATTAGAGCTGTGTGAGACCCTGCCTTACGCAGCCCCTGTTCTGTACCTTAGCAGGGAAAAAAAGGTGTTCCTGTCTGAGCTTCTAAACTTAGTGCTTTATTCTCAAAAGGTGCTTGGTGCTTTGTGTGATTTGGACAATGTCCTTCAAAGTTCAGGAGTAAAGATAAAAACACTTGCAGGCCCTACATGTCCTGAAGTACCAAAAAGTCACAGCTTTCCATTGTATCACAGAAACATGGGATGGTTTGGGTTGAAAGGGACCTTTTAGAGGTCATCTCATTCCACCCCCCTGCTGTGGGCAGGGACGTGTTCAACTAGACCAGGTTGCTCAGAGCCCCCTCCAATCTGACCTTGGACGTGTCCAGGATGGGGCATCCACCACCTCTCTGGGCAACTGGTGCCAGTGCCTCACCACCTTCCTTGTAAAAAATTTATTCTTTACATTTGATCTAAATCTACCCTCTTTTAATTTAAAAACTCCCCAGACCTTGCTTTTCTCCAGGCTGAACACCCCCAGCTCTCTCAGTGTGTCTCCATTGCAGAGGTGCTCCAGCCCTCTGAGGCTCTTTGTGGCCTCCTCTGGACTCTCTCCAGAAGGTCCTTGGTCCCCCTTATGTTGGGGACCCCAGAGCTGGGTGCAGCACTGCAGGTGGGGTCTCACCAGAGCAGAACAGAAGGGCAGAATCCCCTCCCCTGCCCACCTGCCCTCACTGCTTGTGATGCAGCCCAGGACACGTTTGGCTTTCTGGGCTCTGAATGCTCATGGCCAGGTCAGGTCCAGCTCATCCACCAGCACCCCCAAATCCTTTTGGGCAGGGCTGCTCCCCATCTGCTCATCCCCCAGCCTGTGCTGATCCAGGGGGCTGCCCTGACCCAGGTGCAGGACCTTGCATTTGGTCTGAACCTCAGTGGGACTCCCATGTGCCCACTTCTTGAGCTTGTCCAGATCCCTCTGGATGGCATCCCATCCTTTGGGTGTGTCACCACAGCACTCTGCTTGGTGCCATCTGCAAATCTGCTGAGGGTGCCCTCAATCCCTCTGTCTGTGTCATTAATGAAGCTATTCTATAACACTGGTCCCAATACACCCTGAGGGACACCGCTTGTCACTCGTGTCCATCGGGACTCTGAGACATTGACCGTGACCATCCAACCAATTTCACCCCCATTGAACAGTCCCCCATCAAATCCGTCTCCTTCCAGTTTAGAGAGAAGGACATTATGGGGCCCACGTCCCAGGCCTTACAGAAGTCCACATAGGTGATGTCCACAGCCATTCCCTTGTCCACTGATGTAGCCACTCAGTCACAGAAGGCCACCAGGTTGGTCAGGCAGGACTTGCCCTGTGTATTCCTTCTTTACATGTTTTGGAAAAGGAACTTTACTGGTCTTGTATTGGTAGAAATTTCAGTCATGTCATTTTGCCTTGAGTAGAAGATTTTCTTTTTTGACTTTCAAACACAATTAAAAAGGATGATGTCATCTTTCCGGGGGATTAAAAAACCCCCATAGCTTGCAAGCACTTCTGCTCTGTGGTCTTTATGATGCATTTACTGTGCTTTTTTAAATTTGCTCTTGTAATAAGAGACTTAAAACTTTCCAAACTACCTTGAACTCAGGGTACGGTTGGATTTTCCACTTCATAGTACCTAAGAGATACATTGGTCCTTGGTGTTTATAATAAACACTCCTGCCAGGTTGCATGGGAATTGCACAAGTAACTTTGAAAGTTCACTGATGTACAGGACAATGTAGAACCCAGCTCAAGTTTGAGCACCCATTTTGGATGGGATGTCTGAAGGAAACCACCTATGTCACCTTAACTTAAAGATAATAACAGTTTAAATGGGATACGTGGGCTCCATGCATCCTTTTGCTTCCCTGAATTCTTTCAGGTCTCCACGAGTTCGATGCCTTACAAGATCCTGAAGTGAATGACTTCCGAGCTAAAATGCGGAGAATCAGCGAGGAGAAGATTCAGTCACTTGTGGGTCTCTCCTGGATGGACTGGTTGAAGCACACTTACCCACCAGAACAGGAGCCTGTTATCCCAGAGAGCTTCCAAGATAAGCTCTATAGTGGAAACCTTGTAGTGGCTGTTCATTTTGATAACTGCCAGGTAGGAATGGTTGTTCATAATTTTTCATGAGCTGTTCTTGATCCAGGTCTGAATTAGCATGGGATTGCTCAAGGATATAAATGAAATAGAACACTTACATTATGGTGTTTGCTTTAAAATGCAAAGTGTTTCACCAGGATCCTTGACTCTTGAAAGAAAGTGAAGATATGAGCCTATGGTTCAGAATTGAACTTTTAAAGTCTAATTACAGTTCAACTTCTAAAGGCAAAATGTACAACTTGTACCTTCTATATTATTTCACATTTGTTTAAGTGTAAAACACGGTTCAAAGTTGTCAGGATTTTTTTTGGCCAGCTGTTCCTATATTGCTTCGTTTACATTAAGTTCTAAGCTCAGTTCATCAGAGATTGCTGGTGGTTGGGAGTCACCATATTCAACACATTTGTCTCTGTGTGTGACTCAGTGAACATACTTGGGGTTGATCTACTACTTAGATTGAGAAATAATTTTTTTTAAAAGGAAGAATTAGTATTCCCTTAACTAGAGATGCACATAGAAAACTAAAACACTGAGACTTAGAGTTAGCTTTCCGTTTAGGCTAGCAAAACCATAGTTTATTTTTAAAATAAAATTCCCTTTGGTTTCTACAAGGAACACCTGAAATGTTTTAGCATGAGTTTTTATGATGTTGAAGTTACTATGACTCGGCTTGAGTCCAGTATTCCCATTACCATTTTTTGCACTCTGTTCTTCTGGATAACTATGAGTGATCAACATTGGAAACCTTAAAAATCTTACAAGTGTGTAAATACATCAGGCTAGATTTGGTGTCCATTTTGATCCAGGTGCAAGATGCTGACTTTCTAACGATCCAGATGATTTTAGTTACAAAGCTGAATCATTACTAGTGCTATCCTTTTAAACTTTAAAGGTTTAAAATGGTACACACATCTGCCTCTGGAAACACGAAATGTAGAGGTGAAAGCTAAATTTGGTCACCAGTAACACCAGCTGATGTTGGATGCATAGGTGTTTTATGACAAAACCTTTTCCAGTCCTTTTCAGCTTAACAGAGAACTTGTAGTTGTCCAGGAGTGAGATTATCAGTGTGTTTGTCAGCTCTTGATTAAATACTGCATCTATATGCATATGCTGACAGTACAAAAGCAGTGCAAAAGTTCACACTGGTGCAGAATGTATTTTCCTGCCACTATAATGGCTTAGGCTGCTGACATTTCAAATGTTTCAAATGCTTCTGCTGCCAGCTCTGACCTTCAGAGCTATTAACAGTTCAAATCTGAGCTGCTTTTTAGAGCAATAAACTCTGTTCCAGACTTTACTACTTGCTCTGAGTACTGGAGTCATCCCAGGAGAGTTAAATAGCAAGGTGTGGGGACTGTTCTGTCAATTCTTTCAGCTGCAAGATTGAGAGAAAGAAATATTAAAGTGCTTTTTGTCTAGAAGGTGTGGGTGAGCTGTAAGGGCTACGTGGTTGTCTGTGGAGCAGGAGAGACTGATCCCCATCTCTGTGACATATCTGTTAAGATCTGCATCTGGGAAGCAAGGCAGCTGTCAGAGAGCACCAGTTTCCTGGGAAGAAAAGGTGTTATTCCCTGTCTACCACTACCAGTTATGGCAGGAGAAGAAGCCTTCACACTGTGGGAGCTTTCTGAAAGGGGGAAGCTGTTGTGAACCAGGCAGAAACTGAGAAAATACAGAATTAATTTAGTGTGACTGCAGAGTTTACTTGTTCCACTGGGGCAGCTTGGCTCTTACCAGTCTATATAAATAAAGCACAAGTCAAAAGAATGTAAGCAGACAACACTTCCCATTTGTCAGTAACTGGGTTTGGGATGCTCACATCTTCGGAACTGGGTGTGTAAATAAAAAATAATAAAACTTAAAAAAAATAAAACAACGAAACCACAGGACCTCCTGAATCAACCTTTGCAAATAAACCTGTGCAAAGCGTAATGTGGTAGATGAAGGGAGATGAAAGATTTCACAGAATCTTTTACTTTAGGAACTTGAAATGAATTTAAACCTTCTTTTTAATTTGCAAGAGAGAGTAACTTCTTACCTTTATCTTTTTAGAACACATTAAAATTAGAGATACTTTGGAAATAAGTTGATAGCCTCTAAGGGTTTAGATTTAAACGCTTCTTTAAAAATGCAGTCTTTCCATGTTGTGTTCAGAATGCTACAGGTGTTGGCTGCTACTCCTGTTTCCTGCTCTCCTCCCAATGTGGTGGTGGTTTTCTACATAAATCACATTCACAATTTCTTCTACTTTCTTACTTGAAGCTTTTTCTTCTGAGTTCAGTGATACTTAGAAAGAGGATAACTTGCTAGTGGCCAGAAAGATGAAAAATTAACACATCTAGTACTGCTAAATACTTTGAAATATGTCATGATTTATTGTCTCCCTCATTCAACATTCCAAAATACAACCTTCTAGATCAATACATTGCTCTAGAAGTCTTTAAATCACTCCTAAACGAAATAAAGGCCTATGTTTTTAACATACTTTTGATAATGTAAAGTTTGGGAATTAATCTTACAGCTTTTAGGGTGTCTATTATTTTGATTGCCCTAAAGATACAGACTTTAACTGTTAAAATAGTCTGGATTTCACAGTTATCATTTCTACCTCTTTTATTATGTATGTACATAATGTATGTATTGTATGTACAATTTTAGCCTTGTGTATCTGACTATGCAGGTTTGACTGTTGATATTCCTGTTTGTGTTTCGTTAGGATGTATTTAGTTTCCAGGTGTCTCCTAACATGAACCCCATCAAGCTGAATGAGCTGGCAATCCGAAAACGTTTGACTATCCATGGAAAAGAAGATGAGGAAGTTGATCCTGCTGATTATGTGCTGCAAGTTAGTGGAAGGCTGGAATATGTTTTTGGTGATCACCCACTAATTCAGTTCCAGGTACATAAAGTGTTTTGGAACTTGGTGTAACAATTCTCTGCTGCCTTGGCCAGAGGTGCTTCCTCCCATCCCTTCCATCCCATTAGTGAACACTAACACCTCCTTCCTCACGTCTGCAGTTGTAAAACACATGTGCACCATTCCCTTTGAATCTCTGTAATGAATTCTTTGTTTCTTTGGTTTGAAAGTCACTGCAGAAATAGTCTGCTGCTGGTAACAACTGTTTTCTGTGGGTTTCAGTATATCCGCAACTGTGTGATGAACAGGACCCTTCCCCAGCTGACCCTGGTGGAGTGCTGCACCATAAAGAAGATGTGTGAGCAGGAGATGATTGCCATAGAAGCTGCCATAAACCGAAAATCCTCCAACCTTCCTCTTCCTCTGCCACCAAAAAAAACAAGAACAACAACTGTAAGTTCACGGGGAGAATGTCTGATACACAAAGGGAGCAATGGCTCATGGAGTATAAATCGCAGTGCCTGGGATTTGTGCTGTGACCACTGTATTCCAGTGTGGGTCACCTGGGTCAACTCAGAGCCTCCTGTTGCTTGGGGGATTTACCTCAGAAACAGCAGGCCTTGAGGCTTTTTGGAAACTTCTTACCTTCCCTCACCTCATCCCTCCACCTTCTCTCTTTCCTGCCCCCCCTTCCATTGCTATATTCTACTTTTAATCACAACCCAGAGGAGCAGGGATAATCTGTCAGCAGCAGCTGAAGAAGTTACTGCAGAGAACTGGATTCTCCAGCTCCAATTCTGTGCATTGGCTCCACTCCCGTGGGCAGGAGTGGCTGGGATCTCTTGTGTTAGCCCAGACGTCCTGCATGGCATTGCCACTGCTCTGATGGCAACTTCTGCCATAATATACAGCTGACTTTCTTATAACCTGCTGCTTCCTTTATTGCTAAACCTATGGCCTTACAGCACAGTTATAACCCGTGTACTGTCACTCCAAGAAATGGGGACAGGCCTTTGTTCTATTACACACTCTGTAGTTATTCAGAATGAACAATAAATTTAAAAGGTGATTCTGAATTGTCAGCAGGTAGTACATGATGTATGTTCTCACCCCCAGCTCTCTTTCAGCTGAGTTTTTACTTTGTCTCCTCTTGCAGCTATGATAACCAATTTTATCGTTTAGGATTTCAAGTTTGTATTTTTTAAAATTCATTTTTTTAGTTTGTATTTGTGACTGTTGCTTAAAATGCTTAGCTTACAAAATAGGTCTCAATGTTACAGTGGTTAAGAATCAACTTGCATCTTCGTTTCTCTTCTCAGAGTGTGTGGGATATTTCCAACCCTTTCAAGATTATTCTATTAAAGGGTAATAAACTAAACACAGAAGAAAATGCCAAAGTAAGTAACGATGTCTAGTATCAGAAGATATTCTGTTCATAATTTTAATGATTTTCAATGCTAGGTGAACTCAAAATCATACAGATTTCAGTTTAGTAAAAGTGTAATAAGCATTTTTATTTACTCTCAGTTGCACTGGTAGCATTGGTCAAAATCTGGCTTTATTGCTAAAGTATTCCTTTCTTGCCTGAAGTTGGATATGTGCATTGGAACATTGCAGTAATTGTGGCAGTATGACATAAGTGTTCATTGGTACTTGATTTTTTAAAACATGGTATCTGTAAAGTGCTGATAGTGGTGTGAAATGAGCTTATTTAAAATAGACTGTCATAAACACCTGACACAAGTAAATTAAATATTAAATGTTTTAAAGTGCAACATGAGTGTTTTTGTAGTCCTGAATATATTCTGTATATCTGAACTTGGACTGTGTGCTTCTATACAATCTGTCTTTTATTTTCTACACATGAGGAACACAAAGAAAGAAAGCTGGAGTATCATTTCCTGTAAAAATATACATGACTGGGCTACTGATTGTGGTACAGACCACAAGTTGTTAACACGTGGGAATTTATTGCACAGCTACTTCAATGCCTTACAAAACCCTTGCCTATGAGGTAGAACAACATTAAACTGCTTTATTTTGTTTATCAATCAGTAAATTGTGTAGCCACTCATGTAGGTAAGGAAGATACCCCGTTAACAATTGATATTTGCTGTTCTCATGCTTTATTCAGGATACTTGGTGTATTTTTTTCATTCAAAACTATTGTTACAACCTCCTTGTAAATTAGCAATCCTGCATTTTACTACACAGATAAATGAGCCATAATTACATTTTATTACCTGAGGCACTGTGATTGTGGAAATGGATGGCTGCAAAACCAGATGTTTCCCTCTTCTTTGTCTAAACCATTATTTAGCTAGTTCCAATATCTTCTTAACTCTGTTCTGTAGGCTCTTAAGTTTTTAAAAGGAAAGATAAGAGCTGGTGGATTCTGGAAGCAGCATAGCTATCAGGAGTTTCTGAGGTGTTTTTTTAATGCTTAGAAAACTGACTTTCGGTTAATTTCAGCGTGCTTTTAGGGGAAAAACAATCCAAGTATTTCCTAAGCTTGAGGAGAAACAGGAAAAATGGGCAGTTCTTTTGTACTGGCACCTGTGGGCACCATCTAAATGCTATTTAGTATTTTGAATGCTTTTTAGTCTTGAAAAATTAGAAGTCCTGTGGGTAACCTAGAACAAGGATGAATGTAGTGACCCTGCAAACCTGTGCATGTTTCCCTGCATTGTCTGTGTACAGTGTTACAAAATTGTCACTGCTGAGAACATATTTGTTTTCCAGTCCTGATTCTAAGGCTGTTTAATTCACTGCCATTGTTCCTTTAGCCCCACTGTGCTTTGGATCAAGCCAATATTCATCCAATTTTGCTGAAACCACCACCAAGGTTCACAAATGCAGTGTTTGTAGTGGGGAACAAAACATTTGTCAGCTGGGTAGCACTGCCCCAGTGTGAGCTGGGTTGGGGACATTCACCTAGGGCACAAGTGACCTCCCCCAGCAGTCCAACACCCCATTTCCCAAATACCTGACATTGGAAATTGCTTTTCTTTTGTCTTGGTCTTTGGCCACCCCATCAGTACACACCATTTCATTAGTAAAATGGGCATGTCAGAATGAAAAGAAAAAGTGGGATTCAATCCCTTACATTAACAGGATCCAAAATCATAGAATTAGAAAGGTGAATTATTTTTTTTACCCAAAACCTGTATCAAATTTAATATCTCTCTCTTTCCCTTGCAGTACTCAGAAATAATATAATAGCTTAAAGGGAACGTTGGGAAGGTTGATGAAGGAGCAGAGGGAATCTGAAACATCAGATCACTTTTACACATTTAACATTGAGCACTTCTTTTTGATGTTGACCAAAAGATTACATTTGTGGGTTTTTCTCTCCCTCTCTGTCTGTCTCTCGCAATGGTATTTTGGAAGGCCACCTGGAAGAAGTTGGCACATTTCACTCTGCAGTTTTCTGTGTATGTGTGTTATTAAACAGAAATAAAGAAATGAGCCACATCTTAGCATTGACCTGTAATGAGTTTAATTTCAGTGCCAGTGACTCCAGCTTCTTTGTCTAGTTGTCCTTCTCCTTTCCTGATCCTTATTTTCATTGTTCAAGCTACCTGGTTTTGTTGGTTTCTGGGTACTAAAGACAAAACAAATCCTGGAAATCATGTACATTGTCATTATTATTACAGGAGATTCCTGATGTTAGGGCTGGCAGTGTTCCCTCTATACATTTTTAGAAATAGTTTAAGTAAAAAATGAGTTTTTTCTTAAGCTAAAAAAACCCCCAAATGTTTCTCGTTTAGAAGCACAAATTGGTTCTACCTGGAGATTTTAATTTGTATTCAGAAAATTAGTCTTAACTTCTTCATTCCGCTTAGTTGTTTGTTTGATGAAATTCATATATCTATTCTGTATGTTATTCTGTGCAGAGTTCTGTAGCTTCTGTGTCAAGCTTAAAATATCTCATTTCTTTATGGCAGGTTCATGTTAGGGCTGGTCTTTTCCATGGCACAGAGCTCCTTTGTAAAACAATTGTAAGCACAGAAATATCTGGGAGAAGTGACCACGTTTGGAATGAAGTGCTGGAGTTTGAGATCAATGTCTGTGATCTGCCGAGGATGGCGAGGCTCTGCTTTGCTGTTTATGCTGTCATGGATAAGATGAAAACTAAGAAGTCCACCAAGGCAATGAATCCTTCCAAATACCAAACCATTAGGAAAGCAGGAAAAGTGGTAATTATTTCATTTGTTTTTCTTGAGTAACCTCCTTATTATATCAAAATGAGCATCCAGAAATCTTTCCTTGTCCTCACTTTACTGCTCAAGAATGCAAAATTTAAAAAAAAGGTATTAAAAAGAGATGTATGTATGTATTAAGAATTGCATATCTTGATATGAAAACTTCTGATACTTCTCAGTGATTAATTGCTTTTCTGAAAGGTATCACCATTTGAAAAAAGCCCCAAGCCACTCTCTCAATTTTATGCATATTGTAGTGTTTTCTGTGTAGTAACATTTGCTGGCATCTTAGTTTCCATGTAAAAATTCTTTCCTTTGACAGCATTATCCTGTAGCCTGGGTAAATACCATGGTGTTTGATTATAAAGGACACTTGAAGAATGGAGAGCTGGTACTGCACAGCTGGTCATCATTTCCTGGTAAACCTTAGCTTTTCAGATTTGGACTTTAAGTACGGGAGAGTGTGGGATCCAATAGCAGAGTATTTACTGCATGCATGTTCAGGTCTCTTGTCATAATCTCTTTATTACTTTTGTTTTTTATGTGGAGAAATATATAACATTTTAATCTCTTTCCTGAGAGTATTGTTTGTCAGCAAAGAGAGCAAGAGTCTGCTTGGAAGTAGTGTTCTAAAAGTTTCATCTGTTGTGGAAGGAAAACCACATAAAATAGATGCGTGTTTATATCTAGTGTTACTTGCTTTTAAGGTGCAGTTTAGGTTTTGTTTAGTCCGTCTGCTATGCACCCCAAATTAAATAGATCAGTATAATGTAAGTGATAATATTTGCATCAGCAAAAATTGTGAATTAGAATGTTGTTTTTTCCCCTGATATTGAGATCAATTAGTGAGAGTGTCTGGAGGCTCCATGTCACTCCTCACCCCATCCTGAGGAGCCCTGTCCCAGCCTGGCTGCAGGGCTGAGAGCAGGCTGCCCTAAAGCTCTGCTCTCCATTTCATCCAGAGGCACAGGGTGTGTCCTGCTTTGCACAAGCTGCAGATCCTACTGGGATTTGGTTCAGTGTAGGGATAGCTCAGCTTCCCTTGAGTGTTATGTTTACTTAAGAAAATCAGTTTCTCATTGGGTGATAATTCAACATTTGGGAATGTAGGAGGCAGTTTATGCTGGAAATATAGAGCACTGTACTAAAAGTGCTGTGCAGCAAAATGTGCTCTGTTCATTTTACAAGTGATTTCTTACTGCGTCTCTGCCTTTCAGATTTCTAAATTTAATGCATGTCTGGCCTGTAACATTAACTGTTCTGTCTGTGTCTCAGATGAACTTGAAGAAATGTTGAATCCCATGGGAACCGTCCAGACTAACCCTTACACTGAAAATGCAACAGCTTTGCACATTAGATTTCAGGAGTATTCAAAACATCCTATTAATTACCCTCCCTTTGATAAGGTAAGGTATGACCTAAAGAGCAGTCATGAATGCTTATGTGGAAATATTTCCTTTCAGCACTGCCTTTTCCAGTGAATTCCCCTTTTCCTGCCTTTTAGTCACCGTACAGCAGTTTGTTAAACTTGCACCGTGTGAGTGGCAGTGCTCTGACTTCAGGGTCTGTTTTGAAGACGGACGCTTTTAAAAGTGGTCTGTACATGGTCTTTTGAAGGTCAAAAACAAATCAGTTTCCCATATGAGTGATCTTACAAAAAGCTAAATTTGTCTGCTGTTCTGGAAACCTTCAAACTGTGCTTGCCTGTGATCTATAAAGATCTGTTCTTTCTTGGTACAAATGTGTGTTACCCACTCTTTGGGACACTGCCCTATGAGCTCAAATCCTTTAAAGGATAAATGGACTCTAATACTGTGTGCAAAGGGATTTCTGAAGGTCTGCTCTTGGACTAAATCCACTGAAGTTGCCCTGCAGTTTTCTACAGAAGAAGATAAGAATCTGTCTAGAAAGGAAGTGTATATTTGGAATACACGTGGTTATGTCTGTAGTGTGAAGGATAGATGGAAAGTTGTTCAGAAACTAGAAAAAAAGCTAAGACTAGGAAACAAGTAATAAAATAAGTCTTAAAACTTATTGTCCAACTGCTAATGATGCATTATAAAAGTAAGGCTTAACTCATATACACATTAGTCAGAGTGGGTTTTTTTTGGGGGGGGGAGGGCATGACCAAAAAGACTGAAATGACCAAGTTTTATCATCTTGATCAAAGGTAGGTTTGGTGTTTAAGGTTCATAAAAATGAAACTGAGTAACAAGGTAGGGGTTTTTTTTGTTTGAGTTTGGGTTGATAGTGTTTCCCCCTCCTTGTCAGCACAGTACTTTTTCTTTTATTAAAACAGCATTAGAAATGCAGTAAGAGCTAAACCAGTACTGACCAGTTGATGCCTTATTTATGGCTGACCAGTTAACGCTTTATAGTGGACATATTTTAGTCAGTTTTGGTATTGCTTTATTTGTAAGGCTTTAAATTTTTTGCTCATTACACTTACATGCATTTAATTTCTAAAGAAAAAATTTGATGTACATATTACAGACAGGCTAAGTAAAAGTGTGTTTCTTTAGTAATCACATACTTTTTCTAGCTCCGTTGTTTCTTTTATTTGTCCCTGCAATACCAAGTTCTCAGTAAGTTAAAACCCTGGACTGAATGCAGCCAATAGATTTTACTGAGAGAGGCAGTGTAGTGACATTAAGGTAGTGTCTAATGGTCTTCATTCCTTACAACTTTCAACTTCATTCAACTCAATCTCCCAAAGATTCTCTTGGTGAAGGTTCTGTTGAATGAGGAGTGACGTTGTAGCTGCTTAAATTACATCAGCGGAGGATCTGTCTCTCACAATGGTCCAGCTGAGACTTGCTTGCTATATGGCTGCTTCTCATTTTCCCAGTGTTGCTTGTTTCTGCCAAGAAAACAAAGAATGAGATGCCAGATTTTTGTTCTAAGAAACATAATGTGCAAAAATAGATTAACCTTTTCCATCATATCCTCAACCTGCTTGCACAGCGAGGAGCTATTTGGGTCTGAGGGAGCAAAAGTGCCTGGACCATGGATAAGAAACTTGTCTGAGACAGGAGCCATGTGTTAGGCTGGGCCATGGCCAGTGCTGCAGGCACATCATGGGGCTCGGGGTTCACTTGAACAAAGCTGGACTTGCAAAGACTTTGAAAGTTTATTTGCAAACAGAGTAACTCTGAAAAGCACGGGGAGGCGAGAATCAAACATAGAATTAGGACACTGTGGTTTTGTTTATGCATGTTTTCACACACAGTATGTAAATAAGCTTTGTAGCCAAGTAGTAGATGTAATACATGATATTAATGAGATTTTCATACAGAGAAAAGAAATAAAACAAGTTAGGATACCTTTCTAAGGATTTTAGCTGCTGGGTATTTATGCTCTGATTAGTGTAGTCTTTTGTTGTTTCTCATATTGTCTGAGCAAAGACAACACGAGTCTTGCTGGACCTGGGGGTGCTGTTGTATTCCTGGGTGATGGGAGAGGGAGAGCTCTCAGGAAAAGGAGGTGGTGTAGTTCCTTAGGCTTTTTTCTTTATTGAGATTTTATTTTATGATTTGTTCCTCAAAGCAGCAGCATCTGACAGCTGTAGATAGACATACCTGCCCAGTTCAGCTGGGCACCACTGTAACACCTGGCTTGATTGCAGTAATGTGCAGAATGCACTTTGAAGAGCTGCATTTACTTCTAGGCTTAATTCTCCATTATGGGTTATTGCACGGACTTCAAAAACCAAGTAAAATGTTTAAAAGGAAAAAAAAAAAAGGAAGGAAGATCTGAGATCTAGAGAAGTACCTGGACACACTGATTGGGATCATATGGGCAATCTGAGAGCGTGGTGAAGGGACTGGGCTTGTGGATTCTTACTGGAACTGAGGGCTGGAAGTATGGATCCGTGGGCATGGAAACAGTGCCCTTGAAAACCGCACAAGTAGAGGTGAGAAAGGAAAGGATAACTTAGAGTTGAGGAATTGGTTTGCTGTGGTGAAAAATAAGGAAGAAATGCAGAAACAGAAGGCAAGGTGTCATCAGAAAGACTGTTTAATTTAGCCCAAGAGTGAGGAAAAAGGAATTAATTGAGGTCATCGTGAGCACTGCTGTTCCTGATCTCCCCAGTCCTGCACAGAGAAGAGAGACACTGCACAGAAGTCAGTGTTATACCACTGTATATGCAAAACTGTCTGAAAGATAGCAAAATTTCTTTATCTGCCTCGTTTCTGTAATGCTTATTCTTTCAATGCAGTCAGATTTGGGTTTAAATCTAATGTATTTAAAATCAATTTCTTGCAGATACTTGAAAAGGCAGCTGAGATTGCAAGAAACAGTGACAATGCTGCAATGGCGGTGAGCATCATCTAAAGACCATTCAAAAATTAATTTTCTGGGGTTTTTTGGTTATCTTCTGCATCAATTTAGAAATAAATAAGTCAACTGCGCAAATAGCAATTCTACTGGCTCTGTTTTCTTATATAATTCACTTTGATGAGCTGCTTTAAAATTCAGATATATATCTGCTTTTTCCAATATATTTTGGACTTGTCTAGATTTTGTCAAAAAGCTTTACTTACTCTGGATTTGGAACACAGCTAAGATTTACGTTAGATCTGGAAAACAATTTAGGACTAGAAGACCAAAATAAGTGTCTGTCTACTTGGCAAATGTGTTTTCTTTTGATTGTTGCAAAAGTACTTTTTTGTTTCTAATTAAAAGAAATAATTATACATGTATCTAAATTGGCTCACTTGAAAAGCAGAAGAAGAAAGTATATGCGTCCTAAATGAAAGTGCTCCACATTGGAGCTGGAAAACAGAAATATTGCCATCTAGTGTCCTTAACTCTAAAGTTTAGTTATTTTTTCAGAGAGTTCTGCACACTGAATTTGGAATCTGTTACTTACAGTGCCTACAGTAAGGAATCTGAAAGAAAGGCACAGCAGTCATTTCCCTGTGTTTCACGAGTTTTTATCTGATGTTCTTTCTGCTACAGGGTGGCTGGTATTTGAGCTACCGTACAAGAACCTTACAGAATTTATCACAACATTATGCATTTCTCATTTCCTAGGGTCGAGGTGGTAAGAAGTTTTATGTTGTGCTAAAAGATATAATGGAAAGAGATCCTTTATCTCAGCTTTGTGAAAATGAAATGGATCTCATTTGGACTTTGCGCTATGACTGTCGAGAAAATTTCCCACAATCATTGCCAAAACTGCTGCTCTCTTTAAAGTGGAACAAACTTGAAGATGTTGCTCAGGTAAGGGAAAAGACAACGATGGTGGGGAAAATCACTGGAGTTAAATCATCAGTAAATAGGATTTCTTTCCCAAGTGTAGCCAGTTTGAAATGGTGCTGTTGTATAAACTGGAGTTCAGTGTCTGACTTCTGCAGCCTGGACACATACAGAAGAACTTACTCTCTCAAAAAAAAACCCAAAACCAAAATGCATTTCAGAGGTCCTCTGAATGATGAGAAAAGCACAGTGGATATTTATACAGACTAATTTTAAAATCTTGTGCTCAAATTTGATCTTAAGAGCAAGAATTTCACAGACTCTTCCAGTGTAAAAATAGTAAGGCTCTTTTAGAAATTGTATTTGATTGTAGGCTGTCTTTAATCTGTTAGTTCAGTGGTCCATGAAGTTATGTCCATTGAAGCATCTTTCTTGAATTATTTACCATGCAGATCTCATCCCAGCTCTCATTGGATTTGCAGGATTTTAGTGGAATCGTTGCACAGAAGGAATTGCCCTTACTGCTGCCATAACCTTCCTTCTCAGCAGAGTAGCAGAGTGGCAGAACTTGTTAGGAGAATTCACAGGCAGTATTTATTCTCAAAGCAGAATTTAAAAAAAATTATTAAAAGAAATTTTTAAAAAATCCACTTGGTTTCAGCGAAGTGATACCATCATTAATGAGAAGTAGAGAAAGGACAACTGAAATACTTGAAATAACTGGAATAAAAATACTGGCCTGTGTTTAGTTGTTTTGTCTCATATAATAAACCTGTCTTGTTAGGGAAGAAATTGTGGTTATTTCTTCATAGAAGAAAATATTGATACACTGAGGCCAAATTTGAGTTTTCTCTGAAACGCGCATTGTTCATTCTTATTGTAACCACCTCTGCAATAATTCCAGCAAAGAGAGGAGCTCTGTATTTTCAAATCATCTTCCCAGTAAGTGTACATGCTGTGGACCATGACTTTCACGCCTGATACGTGAGGCATGTGGGGCCACTTGAGCTCATCTTTTCAGAGTATTTCAGGTTCTCCGTTCATTTCAATCATTCAGTACTAACAAAGTGTTTTTATATTTTTGCTGATTCTGCACCTGATTTAAAGTAGATTGTGTAGCAATTCTGATAGTTTTGTTTGGGAGTCTGTGACTGTGTCTGACTGGCAGAGCTGCTGTTTGCATTTTCAGTGTCTGCCTTGTGTATTAAGTATGTGATCAGGGTTAGTATTTCTTGCAGAGTTTCAGTGCCAGTGTTCCTGCTGTGAAAATATTGCTGGCTGCAGTCCTTGACATCAGGACTGGCATCACTGACCCTTGCTGGGTTACTAGATTTTGTATTTTTGGATGTGTTTTTCTGTGGGAATGTGCCATCTATGTTTAAAACACCTGTCGTTTTACTTGATATCACTATGAATTGTTCATACCTGTATTTGCCCCTGGAAAGTTTAGTTGATCCTTTCCTCCACTTCTGGAGTTGCAGCACAGCCACTGGCTTTGTACTGTGATTTACCTCTGCCCATTTCTTGTCTTCTGGATTTCACAAAATTGATGAATCCATTCAGAATCTGACCCCAGGGTGTATAAATCGTGTTATGAACATGCCTGTTAAATGTGGGCTGAGATGTGAACTTGTGTTTGTCATACTTGAACTGGAAGCATGAGTTGGTGTGTGATATGAAGTAGAAATAAAAGTTTTTCACTGTTGTAAAGCCATTATGCAATCAGGAGGAAACCAAGATCATCTTAATTATTCAGATCTTAAAAGTTGCTATTTAAATATGAAATAACCTGTGTTATCTAATTTGTAGGAAAGGGTATTATTATCATCATGAGTTATGACTTGTTCCTACAGAAAGAAAAATCTTGTGCTGTTGATACATTGCATTTATACTAATATGCATTTGTATTAATATGCATTAAAGTGTTTATTTGGAGGACTAGTCACTGTTTCAGTGATACAACTCTATACATATTATTAAAAACACTCTCAGCAGGTAGCTGTGAGCTTCATAACAATGCAATAAAATCAGTTTATTTTGTGAGACCTCTAAATGTTATTCTTTTTGGTAGTCCAAAATGATGCATCACTGTATTCTGTAATTTTTTCCCAGCACATTACTGTCATCAGTAAAGGGATTCTTTATAAGTCTCCATTGGTTGAGGTGGACAAATATTTTTGGTAAAGAAAGATCTCTTTCAACAAAAACCTTTTTTTTTATCCTTAGTAGAAAACTTCCACTGTTACCAAAATGGCTCTATATTTATGAGAGCAATTACAAAACATTTTTATTGAATGTCTGTTTTAAACCATACATGTCTGGTGTTACCTAATTTTTGTTTACTGTGCATTGTGCCTGTGTGTGAAGAAACAGGTGTTTCAGACTAAAAATAATCTGCATCGTTTTAAAGAGTGAGAAACTTAATCAGAAGTGGGCCCAGTTACCCCAAATTATTTTTCTCCTTTCTCCCCACCCCCTCGTGGTACCTGGTCACCATCTTCTGTTCATCTGAGTGCCTTTATGGGCAGTGAGACCCATCTGTGTCCTTACCTGTCACCTTCTTTTTGGAACAGCTTCAGGCTCTGCTGCAGATCTGGCCCAAGCTGCTGCCCAGAGAGGCTCTGGAGCTGCTGGATTTCAATTACCCTGACCAGTATGTCAGAGAATATGCCGTGGGGTGTTTGAGGCAGATGAGGTAGGTAAGGGTTTCTGGGGTGCAAAACTGCCTTCTATTTGCTCACAGGATAAACAGCCCCGAGAGGAAAGAGCTAAACACACTACCTGCCATGGATAGGTGGCCAAATAAAGCAGTCTGATTTCTAGAGAGGCTCATTGGCAGCTAAATAAAACCACCACCTTATTCTGACACCTTGTAGAAAATGATGATTATTTTCCACGTTGCAAGGAGAACACCAGTGCACCTTTGTCCCAGAGAGGATTGGGCATTCATCCCTTTCTTGGGCAAAGAGAGCGAGGGACTGTGAGAGAAACATTTTGATAACCAAGGGAGAAATATTCCTATAGTCAAATACTGTAAAACCTGAGACCCAGCCACCTCCATTCTGTGTCAGGGATTGGCTGTATCATTTAATAGGAATGTAAGCTGCAGCATGTAATAAATAATGAGAGAATTACTGATTTGGTTTTGGTTCACAGGAACCTTCATTCTCTGCAGTTCTTCCCTTGTTGCATTTCATTTGCTCTCCACTGTAACCTAGGGCAAGACTTGTGTAACATTATCATTACTGCATATTTC
Source organism: Pachycephala philippinensis (assembly GCA_013397055.1). Lineage (NCBI taxonomy): Eukaryota > Metazoa > Chordata > Aves > Passeriformes > Pachycephala > Pachycephala philippinensis. Next base: position 1,709,689 of record VWZT01016783.1, read on the forward strand.
CTGTCCTTGAATTCTGCATTCTCTTTGGTGAATAGTTTAGTGATTAATTTCTAATGGTCAAGGATGGATTTCTGGGGTAAAAAAAAATAAATTATTTTGACTTCTTTCAAATCCAAGCAAGGAATTTAGCTGCTGGGCTATCCTAAGAATACATCTGGAATTATTTCCATCTGGCAGTTGCACTAAATTGTGTGTTGTCCTTCTCTGTGTGATGGAAAAATTGGGAGACACTCTTGCTATTGAACCAAATCCTGTCGTTGTTGGGTTTGTTATATGCACCTGAATTTCTGGAGTATCACTAATCTGGCTACTCTCTTACTAACTGCTTTTATGTACCTCATTCTAGTGACGAAGAGCTCTCTCAGTATCTTCTCCAACTTGTGCAAGTCCTGAAGTATGAGCCTTTTCTGGATTGTGCACTCTCCAGATTTCTCCTGGAAAGGGCACTTGGCAATAGGAGAATAGGACAGATGTTGTTCTGGCACCTGAGGTAGGAGTTTCTCCCTTTTGTCTTTCTGAAACTATTGAGCCTGATTGGACTTTCAAATATGATTTCTTGAGGATTTTTCTATATGAGCCATTATCATAGTGCCCCACAACTCCTCTTTGTCTTTGGCATCTATAAATCAGACCTCTCATTAAAAATAAATTAGAGTGGTCTGTAATCTACCCTTTGATGGAAGTATTCCACTACAGTATTCCAAACTGCATTCAGCTCTGACTACCTGATGAGTAAGGTTTGTAAATACCCCTAGTGTTTGTTTTGGCTGTGGGTGCAGTAAAAGCACAATATTTATACCTCACAGTTGGGAAAAATTGTTGTAAGTCTAACAGAAAATAAAAGCTGCTCTGTGTGTTCTTGTTGCTTTTCATGAGTAGTTTCATGAATGGCAGAAGCCTTGCAGAATGGACTGGAATAAGTCGATTCTGTCTTTAGAGCACAGTTAATTTTAATATTTCTAGCTAAAAAGAGCAAGTGTTACATGAAAATGTTTTGGAGGATAATTGGCTCTGATATAAAGTTCAGTGGTTTGTTTTAAAGTGTTCTCCTTCAGACAAATTTTCCCTTACAAAGACTGGAGAACATGTGGTTTAACATCAGCCCCTTCAGTGACGTTTCAGTGCTGCTCTGAATAAAAGGGGGTCCTGAAACAGGTATTCAGTCAGTACCTCTTGGCATGAGCACTGCTGCCTCCAGAGCAGTCTTGGGCCTTGAAACAAGGATCCTGCCTCAAAACTGGCCTGTCCTCATTGTCTTCAGCACGGAAGGGTTCTAGCATTCCTTAAGAAATCTGGCTTTTTGTTTCAACTACGTGACCATGAGGTGTTTCAGTGTTTGTTTTGGGGTTTTTTTGTGTTTGTTTTGTTTTTTTAATGACTGGAAGAACGCAGTTCTGTAAATGCTGTGGTCTGATGAGAAGCTTTTCCCCTTGCAGGTCGGAGGTTCACATCCCCGCCGTGTCGGTGCAGTTCGGTTTGATACTGGAAGCTTATTGCAGGGGGAGTGTGGCTCATATGAAGGTGCTGGCTAAACAGGTAGGGCCTTCCCTTTCCTCTCATCCTGACCTATCCAAGCCTGTAACTCCCATCCTTATTCCATTGCTCCTGGGGGGTGCATTGGCTACCTTGACAAAGCTGGGCAGTGCGGAGGAGAAGGAGACGTGAGTGACACAGGGAATTAAAAGGGCTGAATGATGGAGCAGCCTCCATGGCCCAGAAGACAGCCAGTGCTGTGGGACCTCAGAGCTGGTTTTACAGTGTTCTGAGACACGTGGGACACCTTCAGCAGTGTGTGTGTATTCTGGATACAACAGAGACTCTCTGGATTAAGTGAAGAAGGGCTTCTGTGCATTTGAAGTTTTTCCCCCAGTAAGGGTAGCTTGTTGTAAATTTTTCCTAGATTACTCCAGGACTACTTCGTGCAGCTTTGGCTTTTGTTAAAAGGTGTTGCAAATCACCCAGATACTCATTTTAGTGTTAATATAGGTCTGTCAGTTACACACACACAGAAAGAAAGAGAACAAAGGAGAGATATGTTTGCTTTTAAATACCCTAATAAGCAGGAGTGGTTTGCTTTTAAAAGCATTAATAATTGTATCAGCAGATCATTAAGATACACTCACAAATCATGTTTGAAGTCTCTAATGCAGTTTTAGTGACTTAATTTAGATTGTGATAATAAAAATACTTGAAAAATGGTCTCTCTTTGAAGTTAAAGTATTTGCTGTATCAGGCCACAGAGATTGACTCAGTGGATGACTAACTGATGATGGTGTATGTCTGCATTGAAAGTGTGCTTTGGGAGCATGTGGAACAGGGATGTTCTGTTGTGCTCTTTATTGCTGCAGCTCACAGGACGTGGAAAAGACCATCTCTTCCATGTGTGCTTGTTAGCATTGTCAAAATCATGAAAAGAGTAGGTGGTGAAATGCTTTAAGCAATAGACGTAAGGTCAGTAAAGTTTTTGTGCACTTTACAGGAAGCAAATGTCAGTACAATCAAAGAAGGGGCAAAAAAATTCCCAACTGTGCAAACACGGAAGAAATTCAAAGTAGAAATACTTCAAAAAGTTCCTGTTTGTACAACACAGGTTCCATTTTGTTCCCTTGTCACTGATGTTTGTACAGCTCCTAGAATAGTGGAAAAGCAGAGCGCTTTTGGTTTTGACAGATGGCTGACCTGGCAGCTCTCCACTGCCCAGTTTTATAATCAAACTCCATACAATTTCCACAGCATCCTGCCTGACAGGGTTCAGTCTGTGGGAGGGGTGAGTTTTGACTCAGCACCTTGTAAGTTAGGCTGAGGCTTCCTTGTATAGAAAACAGCTTTCATAATTGTTACATTGCTGTTTGCTAGAGAATCTGTGTATTGCTCAGCAAGTTACTGAGGCTGCTGCAAACACAGCTGATTGTTGTAAGATCTATTTGGTCAAAAAGTTGCTTAGATGTAGGAACTGTGTTCGTGGTATGTGCTATCGAGGTTTGTTACCAGGGGGCTTTGCTCTGTCAGTGTTACACATTTACATCACCAGTTTCCTTAGAGATTTTGTACCGGTAAAAAACTTCACAAAACAGAAGGGGGAAAAGGAGTTAAACCCACCTGTATTATTGCAAATAATTGCCTTGACTTTTTACACATTTTTGAGGTAAAAACTTTGCTTAGTTGAGATGCTATGATTTACCTCAGTCAATTAAAGCTTTTGTCTTCTGCCTGACTTCAGCAGGATTTTAATGACAAACATTTAAGACTTTGCTCTGTGAAAATTGTCTGCGAGTGGTCACATGGCTGTGCCTTGTTGGATGCAACTTAATGTGAACAATGAAGTATCTGCATCCACAACTCATCTCAAGTAATGTCTCAGTTTGTTAGAGTATGAAATAATCAGTATTTCTGTTGACTTCAGCATGCCTAGGGACACCTATGTCATGTGTTTTGTTGAAATAGGGAACTAAAAATTGTACTTTGAAGAAAGAATTTGTGTTAATGGGTCATACATTAAAATGCCTCAGTCATTTTTTTGGAAATGTTAAGTCATGCTTTTAAAAGTGTCTCCAAGCTTAGGAGCTTTCATCTCATCAGTGTCTCTGTTAATTATGAAAATGGTATTTCTGAAACATGAGTGACTTAATTTCCATCCATTATTTCCATTTTTAAAAAGTTGCAGAATTATTTAGTACTTGGTTTTGTTTTGAAATGGGATTTTGCATTATATTACATCTCAAATCAGAGCAATAACTCTTAATGATAAAATATCTCTTTCAGGTGGAAGCCCTCAATAAAATGAAGACTTTAAATAGTCTAATTAAGCTGAATGCCATGAAGCAAAGCAAAGCAAAAGGAAAAGATGCAATGCATACGTGTTTGAAACAAAATGCTTACAGAGAAGCACTTTCTGACCTCCAGTCTCCTCTGAATCCTTCTGTTATACTTTCAGAACTGCAGTAAGTAAAGGATGAGCACAATTGCACTGTAGCTTTGCATGGAAACAGTAGAGCAGAAACACGTCCGTGTCTGAACTTCCTCTGGCTGCATTGTTCAGCACATGTGCTGCCACAGGGAACTTTTCCTATAGTGGCAGAAGGTCTGCTGGGCATCTTCCTGAGGTTAAAGTACCAGTTAAAGTAGAAGATTTTTGTGATCCACCATGAAACTTAATACTCTCTTAGTCAATGCATTACCATGGCTAAATATATTTACATGTAAGCCTAAAAGTGAATTAGACTGCGTTCTTGGCTTCTGTTTATAACAAAAAGCACAAAGGCCACTAAAACTTTTTACAGCACTTAAATATAAAGTATAAAAATTGACAGGAAAGGATATACAGAAAACACTTTTCTCTGAAAATGAGGATGCTTGATTTAAGCAGTAGAGATACATTCACCAGTCAGTATCAAATACATTCCACATGTAACAAATGTGTTCATAGCTTGGTGAGTGCTCATGGCATAGCAGCAGAATGAATGCAGAGAGAGCATTTAAGTACTTCCAGGCTGGAAGTCTACATGTTCTCTTATGTTCTGAACCATGTTTAGATCTTTTCAGTTGAATTATTTCTATTTGACTACAACTTCTGTTGTGTTTCCTTCTAGTGTTGAGAAGTGTAGATATATGGATTCTAAAATGAAGCCTCTCTGGATAGTGTACAACAACAAAATGTTTGGAGGAGATCTTGTAGGGATCATCTTTAAAAATGGTGACGGTAAGCAATGCTAGAAACTTTAAATTTTTCCTTTTTCTTCTTCATTGGCATGCTTGCATTTAAGCTGTATCATTCTGTATTGCCATAATGGATTACTCTGACATCAGCAAACAAATTAAACATCTTCTGACTGAGTTTCAAAGCACAGACATTGCCAGTCAGGATGATGTAATTATGATTAATACCACTTTAACCCATAGGTTGGGTGGGTATTTTTAAATCCCTTTTTCTGAAGGCCTTGGAAGCTTGAGGAAGTTTGTGAGGAATGGAAGCAGTGGTTTCACCTTTCGTTGCAGATCTCCGACAGGACATGTTGACACTCCAGATTCTGCGCCTGATGGACATTCTTTGGAAAGAGGCTGGCCTGGATCTCCGGTAAAGATCTCTCAAAGGGCTGCTTTGTTTGGATGGAGGGGCTACTTTTAGAAGTAAAGCTTTCCTGTTTTTAGGCACCTTCCCTACTGTCCCCTTTGTACACATCTGTCCGGGTGCCCAGAGGTTTCAGCTGTCACAGCCAAGGTGAACAGGCTGTGGGAAGCGTTACCTTCTCTCCTTCCTGCCGTGAGCAGAGCTCTCATTGCTGTTCACACCAGCACTTACAGCCACTGTGAACATCTTCAGTTCTGAAGTCACCTTCTCTTGTTGGTAAAACTCTGTTGGGATGCCAGAATGCATTTTTTCAACCAGAAATACCTTTGTATCTCGCAAAGCTTGCAAAGCAGCTTTCTTACCTTCCTATGCTTGATAAGGTAAACATGACGTCTTTGAAGGAATACTAGAGCATTCCAAAGAGAAACGGTATCAGTCATTGCTCAGTGTTATCACACAACCCTCTAGTACATGGGAAACTTTTCCACCCAAATTTATGAACCAGTTTAGGTAATATAATTCTCAAATTCTAGTTGCACTTTAGGAAAGTAGTCCTAAAGAAGGTACTGGGTGTCACATTATTATAAACCATTTTTTAGACATAAATTAAATTCTGTATTCCTGTGCAAGAGCTGTAATCCTCTGTGTTTAATTTTCAAGTGTTGTTTACAAGTCTAGAAATACTTATATTTAAATATTACCTGAAATAGTTCATTTAGATTCTTGGAGCTCTTTTCAATTTTTTTATGGTTCAAGCGTAGTAGTGGGAATTATATAAGGCATGTAACACAGCACAGGTAAGTAAATTTATCAACTTGTTACTTAGACTGCCTAAGGAAGGGTGGGAATGGGAATTACAAATTGTTTCTGGAAATGTACATTTGCAGTGAGGGGGTTGAGTGTGTGTGAAGTTGAACACTGACTTGAGGAAACCTTAGGTAATTTATGTCATCATAAATTGACTGTGAGGAGACTGATCCAGCATTTGGGGGCAAGGACAGCCTCTGGCAGCTGTGGAATCCCAGATGAGGCATTCTTCAGTAGCTGCCTTCCCAGAAGCTGTTTGTGGTTCCAGCCTGGGCCACACACCGTGCCTAGCAAACAGGAATAGTGATTACAGTCATCAAATATGCTTTTCCTGACTAAGGCATTTTTTTAAACGCAACAAAGGAAAACCAAAAACTTGCTCTGATGTCCAAGATTTTTCTTAAAACTCTGCGAAGAAAAAAAAGTAGAAAGGGGAAGTTCCTAGTGAGAATTGAAGTTCTATATTTGGCCTCTTCCATTTATTTGCTTAACTGGGAGCATCTTCCTTCCATTCATCCTCTCATAGTTACCATTATAAAATAAAATCCTGGGATTGAGGCAGGGTTACAGTTCAGTGTCTGTCAAAGAGATTAATCAGGCACTTGCCAAGAGAAGGCTCTGAAATGACCTTCCTTGGGAACAGAACTGGACAAAACAGCACTCTGAACACCCAGAGCAGGAGGGCACAGCCATGAGGGTGAGGCTTTGTCATCTCCATGTTTATAGCCTGCATATTTCTCAAGAAGAGACAACTCCAGAATCTATGAGCTAGCAGTGCTGGAGATGAGTTCTTTGCCATGTTCATGAGTCAGGACTCATTGGTTACTTTCTGCTTGGGTGAGAGGCATGGTCTCAGCTGGAAGAGTAGTGTCAAAGAGCTGCTTTCCTGAAAAATACAGGAATATGCCCATACCAATGAGTGCAGTCTTTGCTTCTTGCCCTGTATCATCCTTAGTTTCCCTGAAATTATTTCCATTTGTGGACGCACAATGGATTTTGCACTTTTCAACTTTTTTCCACTACAGAGAGTCTGGTGACTCCACCCAAGTAAAAGCAGGGCTTCTCACTTGTGCCAGCAGTGTCAGAGCAGAAGCTCTTGCTGTTGCCTCTCCCCATCAGTCATGTTTTGCCACAAGCAGATTGTACAGCTTCTATGAGGCATGGATCAAATGGCAGCCAATGCACCACTGCCCAGGAGCTGGGGACAGGATCAGTTCCCTTCTAATTGCACTGCAATCCACACTCAGTTCTTTAGCAGTGATTGAAAATGAAATCTTAGCTCAGTCTGTGTCTAAAGCAAGCACAATATTCCCAGTGGGATTTCTCAACTCTAGAGAGGAACACCGAATATATATTGATTTTGAGAGGTGAAGGAGGAGGAATGTTTGTTTGTTTGTTTAACTGTCAACTGATTTGTCTCGTGGGTGACAAACAGGGCAGGGGGTGTGTGCAGGAGGGTGGAACCATGTGTTCCTGTGTACAGGAGGGTGGAACCATGTGCTCCTGTAGGTCCCTCATCCCGGGCTCTCCCTGTGTGTGCACAGCTGAGGAAAGCCTGGGGTGTAGGTTGGATCTGCTCTCCAGAACAGAGCCAGCCATGAGCACCAAGGGCCAGCACCCAGACAAACACTGCCATTTAGAGGAGCCTGCCTCAGGTCAGTTCCCCTCAAACATCAGTCAAGTAGCAGAGAGAAATGACCAAAGCAAAAAGTATATTTTTTAGTTAATGCCCACACCTTAATTTCTAAGACAAACTTTTACCTGAACATTGAGCAGGAAATAGATGGCCTATTACAAATACGTGTCACAGCAGGGAGGGTAACATCTGTCTTCCCAAGGATGCTGTGGGGTCTGTGGTGCTGCACCTCTCAGGAAAATCCTTGCATCAGAAAGTGCTTGGGCTGCTTTACCTGTGTTACAGCATCAAAGTTGTGTTAGTGGAGAAATGAGTAAAGTAACAGCAACAGAAAATCATGAATTTGAGGAGTTTGATCTATGTCAAGTCACCTTTGCTGTGGTAAATTCTCATAAAAGTATTTAATACTTGGTTATTTTCTGACCAGATGCAGGACACTCTCCAAAACACTTTTTTCAGTGCCTGTCTGTAGTAGGTTTTCATTTTTATCTCCCTTGCATGTGTGAGATCCGAGGCTATGTGGCTGTGTATGAGTGAAATCAGAGTTCACACACGTACTGAAAATGTGTGAAAAATGTTACAACTCTTAAGAATGTCATCATTTTTAAACTATTGGACCTGAAGTTACAGAGAATGTGTTGATAAATCACCAGTATTTCGTGTGTGTTTGGAAGGGCACTGCTTTGGAGAATTAAACACTTGAAATAAAGTTTTAAATGAGCGAAGAGAATTTTCTGTCCTACCTGGGATTTAATTATTGATCTCTCCATGGCTTTTGCTGGCTTTAAAAAGCAGGGAGCATATCCTGCTGACAGATGTTGAAGTCAGAAAGACCAGGATGAGATGGAAAGGGCCCAGAGGATTTGTCCCTAACTTGACTCCTGTCAAACTGTCTCTCTGACAAGGATGTTTTTTCCTCCAGTTGTAAGCGCACAGCCCTCAAGGGGCCGAAGGCTTTCATCATTGCTTGCTTTTGAAGGGGAAGTTGTTGGCCGTGTGCCCAGTTCAGCTGCGAGTAGGGTGGGTTGAAATGCCATGGAAGGAGGCCAGCGTGCACTTTAACCTGGGAGATTTGGCTCCCATTTGCGGTGTCGCGATAAGGATGGGCAGAGCTTCCTCGTGCCGCGGGCGCCGGTGCGCGGCAATTCCAGCCAGCCTCCTGCTCCTGGGAGAGCCGCTGCTGGGAGCGGGGCTGGCACTGGGCAGGGAGCAGAATAGAAACGGGAAGAACCTTCCAAGCCTGCACTGCTGTTGTTGTTTTGAAGTTGAGTGCACTTGAAATACCCTGTTGAATCTGGTTTTCAGTGCACTTTGTTGCCAGTAGGGAAGAATCCCAGACTATATCATTAACTTGTACTACTTCAGTTGTGTTGTCCCTTAGGTGGAGAAACTGCCCCGTTCCCTGATAGCTATAAGGCCAAAAAGTTGTGTTTAATTTTGTATGGAACTTCATTTATTTTTCTTCTGTGGCTTGGAATAATAGGCTGTGTCAGTTAAGAGATGTGGTTATGCTTTGTAGCAATCAAACTTAATATCTGCTTTTTATATAAATACTAATGACAGCTTCACCAGCAGTACTTTTTTTTATATATATATACATATATATGTATGTGTGTATGTCTGAAGGCACACACATCACTTTTAATATATCCTGCAATTGTTTTATACACATCTGTAAGTCAGTGAGTGCTGGTCTATACCTTGTGTACTGCAGTGTAGATTTTTGTGGGTATCCATTTTCTTATACATGGACCATGACCACTATTGAGATAATATTCTTGGCCTGAGCTGCCTGGCACAAGAATAGACACCTCAATTTGTGATGCATTGCCTTTGAGAAGTTTGCTGTAAGTTTCCATTGCACACACTGAGCTCCCATCTCATGGGATGTTGCCATTCTGTTTAGCTTTTTAAGCACCTGGAGTGAGGAAATGTATTGGAAAAAATACACTTATTTATTTAGACACATCTCTCCTTGATTTACATCTTTAACTGTGTCTTACTGTAATGCAGTGATATGGTAAGAGGTATTGTCACTGGTCACGGTATGTGAATGCACAGGTGTGTTCTGAGATACCAAGCAAGTTAAGAGATGTATTCCTGTTTATCATTGGGTTTCTATGCTTCAATTTAGTAAAAGCTGGAAAACATTCTTCATGTTAATATTTGGAAGGATTTCTAGCATTTTCATTTGAAGTAGGAAGAAGGTGGAAAAGGATAAGATCCTCTTTTCCGTTTCCAGCAATAATTTATCAGGAATGAACTGGAGCAGATCAGTGTCTGTCTGGACAGGAATTCACAAATGCAGGCATAGGGCTCCCTCTGCGGCTCATCCTGGGAAATTACAAGAAACTGGGTTCCAGTAAAAAGGAAAAATTAGGCTTTTTAAAATTTCTCCTTTTTTTGCATATGTGTACATAATAGGAAAAATGAATGTTTTAAATTTATTGCTTGTCTCTTACCTTCACAAGAAATTCCTGTATATTAACCTTTGAGCGTTTACTGTTCAAATGAATATTTAGCCATCTCCAAAAGTTGAATACATTACAGAAACATGTTGCTGCTTTAGGTTCTAACATGATTCTGTGTTTTGTTTCAGGATATTGCCATATGGCTGTTTAGCAACTGGAGATCACTCTGGCCTTATTGAGGCTGTTTCTAGTTCAGAAACCATTGCTGACATTCAGTTAAACAGCAGCAATGTTGCTGCAGCTGCTGCCTTCAACAAGGATGCGCTCTTGAACTGGCTGAAGGAATACAATTTAGGGTAATTTCTACAGTTATTCTCTCAGCTATAGTATAACCTACACAATTCCTTTTAAGTTTCTCTTTCAGTGTTGAGGAAGGTGTGGTTTGTTGTTAATTATCTTTCTAGCATGTCAAATTCTGACTGAGACTCGTGGTACCCTTGGGCCTGGCATTTCCAGCACTTTGGCTGTGTGCTGTTGAGTAAGCTATATTAAATTTGGCAATATAAACAAACCCAAGAAACTACATGGGTCTCAAACCTTGATGTTGCCTTTCGTATTGCTTATTCTCCATAGCTACCTTTACAGTATTTTTTTCTCAACTAATTCTTGTTTTACAGCATCCTAATGGACTTCTGGTTTAAACAAGCAAAAATTCTTTTTGAGGCCAAGGTGTGACATGAATTCAAAGAGCGTGCACTGATATAATTTTCTTTGTGGTTACAGAGAGGACTTGGATCGAGCCATCGAAGAATTTACTCTGTCTTGTGCTGGCTACTGTGTAGCTACATATGTACTGGGAATTGGGGACAGACACAGTGACAACATCATGGTCAGGAAAAATGGGCAGGTAAAAATCCCTTCTGTAGGCAGAATGCCTTTAGTATCTCTGGTGTGCAAGAATTCTCTTGAGAACTTGTAATTTCTTTAGTGCCTTGGTGAAATGAAAGCCACACGTGGTCAGAACTGATGTGTGGGGTTCACTGAGAGTTGCAGAGAGCTTCAAGGAAAGGAAATGTAATGCTGGTGGAAGGGCAGAGCAAAGCCTGGTCCATCATCAGTTCTGTATCGAGAGAGGCTGTTCTGTAGAGCTTTTACAGAAAATCCAAGAGGCCTTTGAATGGTTCAGATTTATTGAATAAAACTGGTCTTAGAGTATCTTGCAAAAACCGCCCTTAAAAATCCATGAACTGCCTTTTGGAGCAGTGTGGTTTCTGAAGTGAGCCTGCAGCTCAGCCCTGCAGAAATGCTCAGTGTGGAACCTGCCAGCACCACGCTGTGCACTCAGAACCTGGGTGAGCTCTTAGACATGTGCTTTCTTCATTGTTCCTTTGTACTGTAACTTGTCTGATTTAACTGAAATTATTCTGCCTAGAAAACTAGCAAGGGTTATAAAATTGAGAGTTTTACAGACATTTGCAGTATTCTTTTAAGTTTGTACCTCCTGGAAGAAAGCTGGAATGCCCTTATCTTTGGTTCTAACATGGGGAACTGCCACAGGCTCCTTCAGATTAACTCAACTCTAATACCTTTCCCTCTGTCCTTGTGTAGGAAGGCTTTGGATATGATGATGTTGAGCCCTGTGGGCTCATCCTTGGGCTCATTTTTGTCTGATACTGCCAACAAGATGTCTCGTGGCAGCAGCAGCTTAAACCTGAGAGAATCTTTCACACATTGATTTGCTGCAGTGGTCACTCATAAGAACGTGGACGTTATCACTGACTTTAAATCCTGAAATGTTTTAGAATTAAATACTCCCAAAGGGTTGGAACCATGGGCTGTAGAGAGTCATATTAGGGGTTAACTGTTCTTGATACCAGCATCCTGTAGAGAGATTAGAAAAGTGACACATTTTGCTGGAGAAATTAATTTTCACTTGCTTTTGTTTTTGTTTTTTCTTAGCTCTTTCACATAGATTTTGGGCATATTCTTGGAAACTTTAAGTCCAAGTTTGGAATTAAAAGGGAACGGGTACCTTTCATACTCACCTATGATTTCATTCATGTTATTCAACAAGGAAAAACAGGGAACACTGAAAAATTTGGCCGGTGAGTGTTATTTTGATCTATTTGTAATTGAGATGATAATTTCCAGTATACCAGAACCTATCTGGGGTTGGTTTGCTCATTTGCACTTGTGTGGAAGTGTGCCAACACACATTTACAGGACTATCTGCTGCTCTCCCTGAGCTGGAATGTCCACAGATTACTTCAGAACCAGAAGCTTCAGCTCTGCAGTTGCTTTTGACCTCCCAGAGCAGGAGATGGCAGGTTCTGCTGGGCTCAGCTCTGCCTTCAGCAGCTCTGGGCTCCAGGCAGGGCTGCCAGACTGTTGTTCAAGCAAGATGCAGCACTGCCCTTAGGAACAGGCTCCCTTCTGCCCTTCCTGTCCATCAGGGCACCTTCATTGTCCTGCCCCATCCTGGCCTTGCTTGGGCATAAGGAGCCACGTGCTCGTGATCCACCAGCCCTGGCAGTCAGTTCAGTTTTGACCACAGAAGGAATTAGAGGTGACAGAGATTAGAGAGAGGCTGGATTGGTACAGAGGGACTGCAATAGAGCTTTGGCTTTTCCACTGTAGCCCACCCTATAGGATCATCGGGGCATTTCACTTAACAAGTGCTCAGGGAGGTGGGACACTGCCATGACCTCTGGCACTTTGGCTCTTTCTGCAGAGCAGCTGGTGGTGTTTTGTACCAAGGGCTTGTTGGGGACACATGGGATGTGTTTGTGAGAATGCACTGCGGGTTCTGCAGACATCTCTGTCCTTTGTTACCGTTTTCCTACAGTCTGTCTTTGTTAGAGCAGATAACAAACTGTGGCAGTGGTTGCACACATTTCTGTCTGTGTGAGCTCTCTCTCCCATGTTGTTTGTGCTCCTTGCTGGCCGCAGGTTCCGGCAGTATTGTGAGGAAGCCTACCTGATCCTGCGCAAGCACGGGAACCTATTTATTACCCTCTTTGCACTGATGCTGACTGCAGGGCTGCCAGAGCTCACCTCTGTCAAGGACATCCAGTATCTCAAGGTAAAGTAAGATCTACAGCTCAGCAGGACTCAGCATTTTTGCAGGATGTGAGTTTTTGCTTCCAAGATTAATATATTTTAGTTGTTTTCCATTTCTGTCAAGATTTGCACACAGTCCTCAAAGCTTTCTTTCTCAGCTCTATAGAACAAGTTCTGTAGTCAGTCCTAGTGCTCAAAGGATGAGTTCAGGATCCGTGCATCTTAAATGGAGTCATCTCAGGGGTATTTTACATCTTGGCTCATGCACAAGCATAGACCTGTAAAGGTGAAAATTATTTGCTTCATTCTTTCTCAGTTTTATCTTTAAACCCAGAAAGATGTGTTATTTAAACCAACTGATGTATTGCTCAATGAATAGTAAGTGAAAAAGTGTCAAAGTAGAACAATACAGACTGTGGCTTGTGTTAAGAGGTGAAGGAGGCTTTAACTGTGTTTTTTTAAAATTCCTAACAGTACTTGTTTCCCTGTTGTCCTAGGACTCCCTCGCCTTAGGGAAGAGTGAGGAAGAAGCACTAAAACAGTTTAAGCAAAAGTTTGATGAAGCTCTGCGGGAAAGTTGGACTACTAAAGTGAACTGGATGGCTCACACTGTTAGAAAAGATTACAGGTCCTAGAAGATTCTGGCATTTGCACTAAGCTGAAGGTTACCTTGATAAGTGTTTGTAAAGGGTTTCTGTCTTGTGGACCAACAAAACTTCAGGAAGCGCTGGGACAGCGCTGTCAGGCACATGGTGGTTCTTGGGGAGCCCCACACAGGGCCAGGAGTTGGACTCTGATCCTGATGGGTCCCTTCCAACTCAGCACATTCTATGATCCTATGAACTGTTTCAAAACAAGAAAGGAAACAACAACGAAAACGTGGACTGAAATAATTCCTGAGTCTTTTGCACTCTGCTTCTGAATGCTTGATTCCAAGACTGTCTCTACAATTAGTGAACATCCTGGATAATCAGTTCCTGCTGACTTTGCACGCTGAGAGCTACTAGGCATTTTTAAAAATTCTTTGGTACTTTATGGAGGTGTAAATATTTGTTTTTATACGTTAGGGTAATGTGCTCTAACATATCCTCAGGAGGTTTGAAGACCTCTGACAGAACTGTTCTTTGTTTAAAGTTAGGACTTGAAGAGTAAATTTTTTTTTATATCCTAATCTGGCTAAAAATGAGCGTATTGTGTATATTTTTCATATGACCTCTGCCCTACTGGCACAGATGCATTAATTCTACTGTAAATAGCAACCACGGTATCACTGCACTGCAGGGAGCTGCTCCGTGTCTCGTGCTGCTGCCGAAGGAGGGGTGGGTGTTTGGAGGGTGGGGGGAGACCTCTGACAGTCATGCAGCATCCAGATGTTCGGGGTTGCACAATGTTGTTCCTCTGACTTAACACACAAAAGAAGCCCTTCAGAATGAGGAAGGTTAGGCCAATTCCAAACGTGCCTGAGAATCCCTCGTTGGTTACAGTCTCCCACTCAGCCTCTGGGGCTTTGCCTTCAGCTCCCAGAGAGGCACAATTTGGTTTGGTTTCAGCAAGAAGCTCCTGCCAGCCTTACACTGAAATTCATATCTCAGATCAGTCCTTCCCTGCGAAATGTACTGACTTATGTAAGGGATGTTTTCATTAAATATACTACACAAAGTGATTTTTAAAGCATACATACCAAAAACCCCAACTGTTTGGAGAAGCAAGTGTTGATGGGAAAAGATCGTTCCACAGAACACCAATGCGAAGTCATTGATCTTCTCTCTGTATTTATTAAGAGCTTGCAGTAATGTTGCTTTACCGAGATATATATGTTGAAGATGGTTGCTGAAGAAACTGGATTTGTTTTAATTTATTTAGTGAGGTACCAGGCTTTTAGGTGCTTAAATGGAGAGCAAATTTGTTACGTGCAATAGGGAACTGCTGGTTAAAAGATGTAATGAACTGTTCCTGAACATCAGCAAGAGAGGTTTTAACTACTGCTTGTTCTCCAAGGAACACTGGTAGCTCTTGATTCTTGTGGACATTTGAAAGAGAATTAAACATACATATTTACTTTTTGACTAAACAGTTGTTCTGCATAGAAATGTTGGATTATGTAGGAATTTAATTAAAGTTGGTTTTACTTTGTTGAGAGTGTTTTATTTTTGTTGGTTTGGGGTTTCCTTGTTTCTTTTAGAGGTTAAGAACTTACTGGAGTCAGGGTGGTGTCCTGTGGAGAGCATTGATTCTCTTGTCCTCACCCTTTGGGCTTATCTGTCTGAAAAGACTTCTGCTTCTAGAATATTCTAAAAGTAACAAGTGGTATGTGGGTTGGTTTTGTTGGGTTTAGGGTTGGTTTTTCTATGTACAATACAGTAGCATTTGAAGTGTGCCGTGTCTTTTTTTTATTATTATTATTCTATAGCAGATGGCAGGAAAGTTAAAAAGAACCTACGCTGAAGGTGACAACTCTGAAAAAAGTAATTTCATCCTCAGGTAATTCACAGCATGTGAATTTGCATAAGGAACTGTTCCTGGGCACGTTCTGTTTTTCTGTGAGACAGAGCACTTGGACATCTCTGATCTTGTTGAGGGACACATCAGCTTTCCCAGAACTTTGAGATGAAGTTGGCAAGTGCACCTTGGCTGCCTGGGGCTGGTGTGCATGGAATGTGATAGCACATTCCAATGTGGGAGCACGATGGCATCTTTATTTCCTTTATTTCCGTAGATAAAAAGGCGGCTCGGGTCCGTGTTCCAGCCCAGGCTTCCTGTGAGACTTGGAACAGGCTGTTCAAGTCTGTGCCTCAGGCTCCCCTCTGCAGAGCTGCAGGTGAGAGCTGTGACCTCCAGAGGAACACCTTCCCTCCCTCCAGTACCACCGGGGTTACTGCACAGAGTAAAGAGGTTTTGTGGTGTTTGAGGGTTTTTTGGATGCAACTTTAATGCAGGTTATAAAAGTACTTGAGATGGTGAAAAAATCCCATTGCCTTGCTTCCTTGAGGAATATTTAGAGATGTTTAGGAAATGCTACTTCTGCTCAGTATTTGTGTTGGTTAATAGCCCTTCAATGGCTATGTTGTGTTTGGTTGTCTTTACTTTCTGTATGTTTACTCTTGGCAATTAATTAACGAGAATGGGGAAAGAAAGTTAGAGCTGTGTTAAGTGGTCTATTTTTGTGTTTGGCAGCAAAGACGATGATGCATTTTCCTCATGTGAATTGATCTTGGTCTTCAAATAGCTGAGAGGAGATCCCAGGAATGCTTTCCAGGCTGACCTCTCAGGGCTGAACCTGACAGGAAGCAGCATTTACCAGGTCACCAAAGCTGATTTTGTGATACCTTCATGTTAAATGTTGAGCAGAGTCCTGGTTTGCTGAGTTCTATTAGTGAATAGATCACCACGTTCCCTGGTTTTCATCATACTTGCTACAGCCTCTGCCATACAAACTTTGATTCAGAAAAAAACCAAATAAATAAATGAACTGCTTTATGAAAAGTCAAAGGAGAGACAGTGTCCTCCACTGTTTGTCATCCAAGAGAAGACTGGAATTTGGCACATCAGCCCACTGATTATTTCTGTACTTTCCTCCCAATATCCAGCTCTAGTACTAAATTGGTAGGTTAATTTGGGCAGATTTGGAACGTTATTTTAGACCAGTTTCTGAATTCAGAAGTCATCAAATGGTCAGATTATAGTAAGAGAATTTAAATATTTTGTGTTGAATCTTCAGTTCACATGGTCTCATGCTAATTACTTTTCTTTGTATATGCCCACCAGAAAAATGACTTTTCTTTCTCAAGGCCTTCATTGTATCTGGCAGAGGGGAAAGCTGCCTAGGCTGCTTTAAGAGCCACAGCTGAAATTGGGTATATGCAGTGTGTAAATTATCTTTATTTGTTCTGGTTTGTTACTGATAACATGATTACTTGATGGGTTTGCTTTCTTTACATTGAATAATTTGTTTTGTGACAAACGGTGACAACTGCTGCTTTTACGCTTCTGCTTGTCCTGTGTTGGATTTCCAGGGAAAGAGCTCCTGTGGATTTGCCCCTCAGCTCTGGTGTTGCTTCCTGTCCCTCTCATGCTTGTATTGGTGGTTTTGGCAGTGGGGTGTTGTTGATTGTCAAGTCACTCATTCCAGCAAATGCCTTGGACGGAGCCCATTCCTGTATTTAATATAATAGAGTCCAATATTCCTCTTTAATCTCCCAGAGCTATTGAAATCAGATAATTAAATAGTAGAGGCTCTTAATAATTGATATGTCAGGCTATATCATAGCTTTATTCTGTGGGATGGTTTCAAGCCTATATCTTTTAAATGTGTAATCAGTATTTCTATTATTATTCTTTCACAATATAGTGTATTAATGTAATTATATGTCTGAGCCAGCTTTAAAATCTAAGCCTGAAATCCTCTGCTAACATATAATAATTTTAAAAATGACTTGTCTGTCTTGACACTGCCAAGAGCTGAGGGAGCAGAGCTGTTCTGGTGGATGAGTGTCAATAGGTGCTGCCATATGAGGGGACAGTGCCCTGTTGCTGTTAGACCTCGCTGTTTGCATGGGGCTCTGGGGTTTTTAGAGACAAAAGGGCCTCATTGTGGAGCAGCTGAGGAGATAAAAGCCAGGCTAAGCTCAAAGTTGTGGTGCTATTGCCTGGTTAATCTGGGTGTGGTAGGAAAAAATGCAGTACCAAGCAGATCGCTGCAGCAGAACTTGGTAGCCAGTGCAGGAAGGGGGCAGTAATTTAACAGCTGCTGAGAAAACAAGTACAAAACTGTTCATGCTACCTCAGTGCATAACAAAAATGTTGTAGTTATCCTCCCCAAACACAATTTGGTGCCTGATGGAGGAGAGGGGAGGTGCTCATGCCACTGCTGAGCAGGGCATTGATTCACCCTGCCCGTGTTAGCAGCTGTCCTTCACACAGCACAGCAAAACAGCATTCATTGAGGACAAGAGTGAGCTGCTCTCTTTACTGAGCTGGGTTTGCACACTGCTGCTACTTGGATGCCTTTCCAGCCTCATGGCCCACATGAGGAGCTCATTGTGTCCTTTAGCAAGCCACAAAGGAAATCCTACCAGGCAGATGCTGATAGAACTTTCCCTGTTCTGTCCCCTCTGGAACACTTGGATAAAGGCTCAGTCATGTGACCTATTTGAACTGATTTCACTGTATGGGACTGTAGGATTTAAAATAATGCTGTTGTGATGAGCTAGTCCTTCATCCTTTCAGTCTGTCACCTTGCTCTTCCTCAGGTGGAGAAGTCTCCTCTGGATTGCTTGATGAAGAGGAATGGGGTTGAATATATATTTCTCAAAGTAGTGGTATGGCTTACTCTTGGGAAAGCTGTGAAGGATCCCAGTTCAGGAATAGCAGTCCCAGAGAAATGTGAAAGGTTAATTCTGGTTTGCCAAGCACTGGTTGGCTTTTTAAAATGAACGGAAGCGACAGTCAAGCACCATGGAAACGTGGTTTTGGAGGGATTAAGGCCCTTGTAGCACAAGGATGTTCGTAAGATCTAATTTTTGGCTTTAGAAGTCTGCATTTGGGCAGGAAGTCTGGGCACTTGCTGGCAGTGTGCAGAACCAGTGATGTCTGGGCAGAAGGGAGGAACCTGGTAGCAGTTCATTCCGGGTTGTGAATCCTGCCTAAGGCTTTCTCCTACATAGGATTCCTAATGGGCTTTGCCCTGGGAGCTGTCAGCAGCTCAGTCCAGTTTCTGAAATGGGCTCTGTATCTCTTGCATGAGGAGCATTGAGTGTTTGACATTCCACAAGGAGAGCTAAGCACTATTGTTCAGGATACTCTGGAGCACAGGAATGTTGTATATGTGGGTCTGAATTCTTCCTGTTGAAACTCTTTTCCTGGGGGTGTGGAAACAAAGCAAGAGAATAGATGTCATAGCTCAGTCAAAGTATTCCCTAGAGATAGAAAAAAAAATCTGGATTCCAGTCACCTTACCAAGCATTCACTCGAACAAAAATGGAACAGCTCCAAAAGAGGAGTGGGAAGGACAGAGAGCTCTTTTCCCTATGGACTTGTTACTTTCAAATTTAGGAAAAGGAGAGATGAAACAAAGGTCCAAATGTCCCAGCCTGTGTTCTTCTGCTTGGCTAAATAGAAGAACCCTTAATATTAATGGCTGTGGGAGACTAAGTCTGTTTTGCCTGTTCCCTACCAAAGGGCAAGGAATTAATCCTGCATATAGATTTGTGCCCGTTGGCATGGGAGGAAAAGATACATGCTGCTAGACTTGGGATAATCTGTTCCAGAGGCTACTTCCACCCTTCACCTGTACTAAGGAATTCCACAGTGGTAAACAGTCTTATGGATGCCTGGACCTTAATGCCACCCACCCCTACCTAGAGCCTTGGCCTGTTATCTGGAGCTGTGCTACACTGTTTTAAGAACTGCTTAAAAATACAGGTTTGGGTTTAAGAACTCAAAGAAGGCTTAAATACTTTGTGAGTCGTGATTGTTTTTGCTCCTTTTAAGGCAAGGTGTAGGATCACAAGTGAGATGTTGAAAGCCTGTGAAAGTTTGGAAATTCTAGGAGGGAATTTGGATGTGATCTGCAATCCTTGTGGCCAGGACAGCTTTTAGAAGCCCCTTTCCCCCACAAAGTTGTATCTCTGAGCTAGTTAATTTAAAAATAAAACGTTTAATATTCCAGACCACAAACAACACTGAAGCAAACAAAGGCACTGCAAGTGTAATGCACCCAGTGGCTCTGCATGTAATAGTCATGCTCACTTTTGCAGCTCAACGCAATGATCTTTGTTTCCTTGAGAGGAAAAGGAAAGCTCTGGAGAATATTTCTGAAACAATTCCCTGTCCTTAACAGCTGAGAAACGTTTAGGTTACAGATCTTTGTTAGCCGGGTTATGCTGGTTAAATGAGTGCATTTGCTGCGTACAGGCTGAGCTACGGAGCAGCTGCGGGTGCTGAGGCTGCACAGAGCTCGCACAGGCCCAGGACCCAGCCACAGCCACCCTGATGGACCCCAGCCTGGGCCTTTGGGATGTGGCCAGGTACTGGCAGTGCCCCACACCACAGCCATCACCAGAGCAGGGCTGTGACCCCTCCCGTGTCGTAGTGGTCGAGCAGGCTGTGGGCGATGAAGCCGCTCTGCGAGTGCAGGGTGCCGCATTGCCGGCACAGCAGGATCTCGCATTTGGGACACATCTTCCCGGAGTGCGGCTGCCTCAGCGAGCACATTTCCTCCCGCGCCGCCTTCAGCCGCTTGGAACCTTTCCTGTGTAAACACCTCCGCTTGTCTTCGGAAAGCTGGCTTCTTCCCTGAGGGCTGGAACAGTCACAAAGAGAGGTGACAAGTTCAGCCCGTGCACTTCCCAGATGGATGAGGGCAGCAGAAGCAATTAGTGTGTGATTTATGAACCCTTCCAGAGGCTGTACCTGTGACACACTAGGAGTGGGTGCTGTGTGTGGTCACCTGAAAAAAACAGGGATGGACAGCAAAAAGGAGAGTCTGGCTCTGGTATTGTGGTGGCAGTGACAAGCCATTAGTTTTAGAACACGGAATTATTGAAGGATTTTCATCATTTAACCAAAACCATAAAAGAGTGATGTCAGTTAATGGGGTAGGAGCTTTAATATGCAACTCTTCTGTGCATGATTGTGGCACGAGCCTCTTGTGTTTGCATGAAGACAAATTCCATACAGCTCTGTGTATCTGACCTAGTGCTCCCCTACCTCATCATAAAGGTTCTTTTCCCACTTGTGTGCACTAGCAATGCACACTAAAGCTGGCCAGCAGATAAGCTCCGTATTGCACTGGCCTTGAACAGAGATGGAAGAGCTGAAAGGAAAGCTCTCCTGATCAATTATATACCCTTCTATTTTACCTACATAATCCCTTACAAGAGCTCACGAATCAGTGAACTGTAGAGATGATCTGATTTGGCTACACCACTGTGAAAGTTCTGCAAGCCCTGATGGCTTGAATGCATTTAAAAACCACTGCCATGCAGTGTGTCTGTAGAAATATATCCAGTAAAGGCTGAAGGCTGACTCTCTCCCCATTAATGTGGGAGTACCATGGGAGGTTACTAGATTACTGTTCAATTTTTAATTTTTTTTTCTTTTAGCTCAAACTGGGGAAAATTCATATTTATGACAAATAAGGATCAATGTTCAGAAAACATGATTTTACTGCTTCAGGTGTATTTGTCTGCCTCCTGAATGCATTCTTCAGTGAAATTATGAACAACAGAGAACATTCACAGCAGTAATTCACTTCTTGGATGTTTGACTATGTTTCTAGTCCAGTTTCTCAGCAGTGCAGCAAGAAAAATCCCAAAACCAAGCCCTTGGTATTAGTTGTGCTGCAATTAGATCACTCTGAGGGAAAAATCTGGCTCTCAGGTTCATTTCTTGCTAGAGTATTTTAATCTACTGTGGAGCCTGTAACCAGCTGCTGTGGCTATCAAGCCTAATGCAGTTAGCTGAGTAATTGTGGAGACTTGCGTGCACTTCCTGCTAAGACGGTAATTTCATGATAATTACCAAAGACAGACTCCTTTTAGGAGATCTGTCGGGAAAACAGCTCTTGGATAAGAAAAGACGCTTTTTGGAAACCCCTCCTGATCTTAGCGCGATGCATACACTCAGTTTACTTCATGTTTAGGAAGAGTAATACCGAGGAGAAAGACCCAAGAAGAGAATTTCAAATCCCATAAGAATGATTATAATAACTAAAAACTAATACATTCACAAAGCAGTAAGCTCAAAATCACTCTGCTTACTTTGGTTAAATAAAAGAATAGTTATTATTTGCTTGTCTTTTTGTTTTGTTTCCCTTTTTCTCCTTCTAACTGAAAAGAGTAAGTACAAAGGCACTATTGCAGGAACACAAGCATTAATTATGAATTTTCAGAAATTTAGTATCATTAACTTTGTTGAACAGTGATTTTTGCTGCTGCCCATACATTGACATTTTCCATTGCACCCTGGAGTTACAGCTTTGGTGCAACCAAAACTGCAGCAAAGTTACTGCTGGAAACAGTGTCCTGGGTTGTCCCAGTGTCAGTGCTGGTGTGTACCTGGAGAAACAGAGATGCTACCCCTGCTAATCTCTTGCTGGAAGCATAGGGAAATGGATATAAGACAAACACACGGACACACAAGACTTGGAGAGTTAATTTTGTCTCTAGTGCTGCCAGTGACTGACTAGTTTCTAGCTCAAGTTGTTTAATTAGCCCGTTTCCTTGTTTGTGAAACAATTAATACAGCAGGTGTAACAAAGTGTCCGTGGCTCTTCCAAAACTGCTCTGGAAATATGCACAAAATTTCTACATTTGAAAATATATGCAAAATATAATCTTGGATGTACTTACAATTTATTCTTAGGAGACCCAGAGAAGAGGCTCAGTCGAGAAAATCTCTTCTTAAACAGCCGCTCTCGCTTTTTTGGGCCATGCTTCCCATCTCCTGTGCTTTCTTCTGTGAGTTCCTTCTTTCCTTTGTGCCAGCTCATTTTATCTGTCATAACAACAGCACCTGCTTAGCTGAAAACAGAAGTCTGAGTAGCTGTCTGAAAGCCTCTGCTTTGCTGTGTTGTACCTGGTGAAGGCTGGATCTGCTACTCCACAAACCTGTGAAGGTCCTGGTCACGCAGGAGTTCAGTCGAGATCAGTGAGCAGCGCTTTCCATCAGATGAAGCAAATACCTGCTCTGAAAAATCCTGCAGGCACAAAGTGACTCTGGGTATCCTTGCTCTATCCCACGTAATTATGGAAAGTAGGCTCGGACGTTAAATATAATGAATATTTCCCTCTGCATGCTCCCTTTCATGATTAAGTAGTTCCTTAAACCAAGAGTAGAGGCGGCTTGTTTGATACAAGCGAAGAGCCAGGAGCCAGGGAAACAGCTTTGTGCAGGGAACAGAAGCAGTGAAATAAATGTGAGATGGAACAAACACTGCTAGGCAAAAACCAGACCCCTGAAAAGATGAAGAACCAACTGGGGATTTTAGTTAAGGCTTGGAAATTGTTTCCTTTTTCTTTTGATAAAGCAGTTGATTAGCCCGCATTTCCGCGTTGCGATGCTTTGTCTCCAAGAATTATCCCCTTGGCCTCTCTGATCAAATTAGTGCCTCTGCTCTACATTTGATATTTGGTAATTGCATTAACTTTTGGTTGCTTGACTTGGAGGGTCATGTTAACCCCCTCCTCTGTCTGTTGTCTTGTTCCTGCCTGTTACAAATATTTTCCACAAATCACACGAAGTCTGTAGGCTTAAAAAGAAAATTGGCAACCATTTTTAACTTTTCTGCTTTTACTCCTCTGCCCTCCCTGTACCTCCTCTCTCCTCAGCCCCTCACAGCCTTTGAAGTAGAGTTCCCTACACCTGGTTCTTACCCTAGGGATGCACACAGGCAGGAGGGACTGGGCCTCCCTGTGCAAATGCTCTGCAGGATCACACCTGCAACGTTTTTTATTGTGTTATAAACGTTTACCAAAGTTATACATTAATACACATTAATGAGAAACATAAATACCTTGAAGGAGCACAGAGCATCACACCTTGAAACACCTGAGACACTCAGGGTTTTAACAGAACCCAGCTAAGCTGGACCTGTATCTCTCACAGAAATGGCAGAAAAGACAATTTATGGAAGGAATTACAAACAGTTCACTAACCTGTAAAAGGAAACTATCACTAAAGCACTACTATGCTATGAAGGAATGAAGAGAAGTTGTGAGTGAAAGAAAATTACACACCCCACAATGACAGACTTGAGGTTTTAATTTGTGACAAAATAATCTGAAAATTCAAGACCCATTTTAGGCCTGCCATGGTGCTGAGGTGAAGCTCTGCAGAACAGACCACCTGTGGCTAATAAAATCAGCAACTGGGCAGGCAGGCATCTGCCTTACTTCTGAGAAGGGAGCTACAAAGGCAGGGTCTTTCAGTACCAATTCCACTTGTCTAAAAAGTCAAGAGAAGAAAACAAGGCATTGAAAATAAACATGTAAAACTTGGTGACAAAGGACAGAAGATACTTAGAATAGATCTTTTCTTAATCCTTTTAGACAATAGTTTTTTGAAAAATTGTACTTTGGACATGTATAGTATCTAATTTCTCTTTTAAAGATGATTTTGTCTGGATATGGTGAGTTTCCAGTGTCATAAGTTCTGATGACTTAGGGGGAATTCCTCCTATGCTTTGTTTAAATGCATTGCCAGATCAGAAGATTTGAAAACGCAGCATTTGAATAATTGATTTATTTACCTTGCTTTTCTTTTCTGCTTAAATCTTGTGAAACTTAATTACCATTGCTTTCTATAAACCAATTAAATGCTCTCACCTTTCTTATTTAGCACTAATAGTGTTTTGTTTTGTGAGCCAAAGTAACCAATACCAGTGTTACTGTGGCTAGCCCTGAGATTTACTCTATTATATGGGCAGTCCATAAACCTATAGATTACATGATGACTCTTTTAATGGGGATCCTACCTGCAGATCTGTGAGAAAATACATTTCCTTCAGATGAAGATCATGTAACAGCAGTACATAACATTTTCAGGAGCCTCAGTGTTCTATCTACAGGTTGTCCCTGGTTAATTATAAGCAAGCTCTAGTACCTGCAAGACTCCAGGTGCCAGAATTGATTTCCACTGATGATGGTTGTTGAAGGCTTTCATTCTTGAACATCCTGAGCAGTGTATTGGTGCCTCTGAAACTGCCTTCATATACAAAATTTTGCTTCAGGACAAAATACAAATTATGGATGGGGTAAAAAATCAGCAGCAGCAGTTTACAAAGCAGACTGATTGTTTTCCCGAGATGGGCAGACTAAAGATGCAGGAAGTTATTTTCCAGAAGTGGAGCGTTTCCATAGCCATCCCTCCAATTGCACCAGCCCTGATCCAGCTGTTATTATTACACCAAACAGAATAAGAGGTAAAATCTTTGTGGCAGTGCAAACACACAGAACAAAAGATGCCAGACAAGAAAGGAGAGCTGGAGAGAGGAAAGTACCTGAATAGCAACTGGGGGCAATTTCTCTGTGCCCCCAGGATGCAGATTTTCTGATTCAGTTCTGAGACTTAAATGAAATTAAGCTGTTTGAACTAATTCTGGTCGCATTATTTTTGTCACCACAGGGTGTCTCTGCATCACTTCTAACACCAAAGGCTTTGGTAGCCTTTAATGGCAGTCTGCAAGCTCCAGTGAATGTAGGGTTAAAGGAAAATGTCCCCCAGGTTAGCTGCGGGTTTTCTTCAGGATCATGAGCCTTCTTGGTTAGGAATGGTGATGCCTTCATTAGCTGGTAGGAAATCCTTTTTTTAGCAGCTATAGTGCATTGATGTTGTTTAATTTGGTTTTGAGAACTCTCTGGTACCACACTGGAGGAGGCAATGGCCATGTGATGTGGGGCCCTGATGCAGGTTCAGCTCATTCTGCACTGAGCTCACAAGGTCTGAGGTATTTTCCCTGCAATGGAACGCTTCTGCTAATTTCTGATTTCTATTTTTCTGACTGCCATTTCACCTTTGTGCTTGTGGGGGTATTTTCTTTTCCCCTTCAATCAGGATAAAGCTGGCATGGGGTCAGCACAAACACTGTATCATTTGCTCTGGATAGTTTGTATAATAAAACATTTTAATATGCTCGGTTTGGTGTCTTCCAGGGGTTTTATTTTGAGTCTTGCGAGCTTTGGTCTCACATCAGTACTTGTTCCACCCTCCGTGTGGTTGTAGTAATGACTTGAAGTGAGACCACAGAAAGGGCAGAAAGGTCTAATAGAAGGTCTCTCTGTCCCAGGAGCTCCTGGCCTCACAAGCCAGGAATGACTTCTCACTTTCTCAGTATTCAGATGTGGCTTGGGTTTGAAGATTAAGGTGATAAGGGTAGCAGGTGGTACCTGTGTTTGGTGCAAGCCTGTGTGTGGGTGCTGGTGTGGCTGTGTGCTGTAGGGGTATCGTATAAATGTATCTTTGTCTAGGACATCTGAAAAGTAAACTCTCCTCAGGAGGGAAGAGTTAGGGGGGAATTCCAGATGGGAAGTGCTGAGCTAAGTAATCTGTGAATGGATAGAGCTTAAAGGTAGGTGGGAATCTCCTGATTGTCATCAGGGTGTACCAATTGGTTTAAACTCCATCTTTTCATAGAGAAAACACAGTTTGAAGTGTTTTCTACTTCCATCAGGAAAAGTTTCTCAGGGCCAGGCTCTTATGAGTGTGATAGGTGAGCGAAAAAAGTAAGGCTCAAAGTGCTGCCCGAAGTGACATTTATTCATTCATGCAGATAATTAGCTCCAGCAGAAGAGACAGAATCACCCTCCAGTGGCAGGAGGGATGAGGAGTCTTTAATGCAGTGAGCAAGCTCTCAGGCAGCAGGAGAAGGGGAGAGGTTCCTGTGACTAAGTCACTCTGAGGAGTTACACAGTTCCCCAGGGAGCTGGATCCCTTCAGAGCTGACAGCCCATGGCTTACATCTGAATCAGGTTGTGATAAGATCTGAGCCTGGATTTGGGCAATAACTGAGTGTCCTAACGTCTGGGCTGTGGGTGTTGTCACATTCCCTGGATACATTCTGCATGAAAACACTCAACTGGTTGATAAGAAGTTTAGAAATTGGGATTAATGTGTTGCTCACACCCAGTAACTGTGGTGCCTTTGCCTGTTGCTTTGAGGAACAATTCACCTTTTCTTAGATTTCCACATCAGAAAACACAGATGTGATTTGATGACACTGTTGCACTTTATTCCCAATAGGCACCCCAAGATTTGAGGTCTAGGTGCTGAGAAAAGCTACTTGCCTTACCCAAATACCTGGTTTGAATGGCTAGTGCTAGCTGCCACTGACATCCATGGAAAATTAGTGAAGGCAGCAACAGGTGAAGTATCTTTTTACAAGGAAACAAGGTATCATTTGGGACAGCCATGTTAAATGCCACTTGAGAAATTGTGCAGACTTTCTTATTCCTTCACCTCTCTTTAGAGTATGTGAAGGCCTTGGTGTGAATGCAAAGGAACATGTGCTGCTTCAGAATAAGTTTTGTTCTGAACGGGGGGATGGGGCATGCAAGGGAAGTGCTAATGTTCATGAAGGGTGAGGTTGGATGCCTGGATTGAGGTTGAGTGTGAGGTGACGTCTAAGCCAGAAGCAAGGGCTGTACTTCATCTGAGAGACACAACCTTTCCAGAATCAGTGGCTGATCTAGTAGCTTATCTGTCTCTGGATTTGCTCTGTGCTATGGCTTTTCATTCACAAGTACTCACCCATGACAGCAGGGATTGAACAGCAGCACCCTTCGTCATTCTCTTCCTTTTAAAAAATTTTTCCTTCTAGAGAGGAAAGGGAGAAAGAAGGTGGTTAAAGAAGCACACAATGGTTTTCGCCGAAATCCCCTCCCAGCCTGCTGGCCGCAATGAGCCCACTCCGGTGACCACACCCAGGCTTTCCCTGCTCGGTGCGGGGCGGGGGCGGGATGCGGGCTGGACCGGAGGCTGCCTCGCCTCCGTCATTCCCGGACTCGCTCCCGCCTGGCATCAGGGTGTGGAGGGGGTACCTCCGTGCCTCGCCTCTGCTTCCTACTCTGTGATGTGAGGCGCAGGCATGCTCAGTAGCCGGTGCCTACCCCTCCTCTCCCAACAACAGTGCCTACAACAGTAGGAGACTGCTGGCAGCAGGCGCGGAGCCGAAAGCCATCTTTGCCGGAGAGGGAGGCAGCGCACCCCGCCCGCCCCTCGCCATGTGAGTACCGCCCGGGAGCGCGGCGGGCTCCGGGCACCGCGGGCACCCTGTCGCTGCCGCAGCTCGGGGTTTCGCTCGGGTGTGCGGGGCGGCTCCGAGGGGCGGCTCGCAGGGCGTGGGGCTCGGCAGGTGCCGCGCTCGGAGCCTGCGGCAGCACCGCCCGCGCTGGCCGGGCTGCGGCGGCTGCCGGGCACCCCAGCGCCCGATGGGCTCGGTCTGCTGCTTATCCAGCTGCCGGGCAGCGTCCCCGGGGGTTATTGACACGGTTCTGGTCGGATTAATACTGGAAAGGGAAGGCTGGGCCAAGATCCTCAACAGGTTCGAGTCAGGGTTGTTCAATAGCATGAGTCACTCAGCGCTGCTGCTCCTCAGCAAATGGGTCCTGCTTGTTTTCAGTGTTTAATGAAATGTTCTCTCTCAGATGATTGCTGTCTGATCAGTCCAGCATCACCTTCTCCAGTACCAATGGCTTCCTGTCAGCAGTGCTTGATAGTAATCTGTTTCTTCTTGTTTCCATCTCTCCAAATACCTATTCCAAGTTTTTACATGTAGCATTAATGGAAGCTTTAACGTTCCCTGCTAGGCAGTAATGAAACCCCCAAAGTCTATTCTGAAACCAGAAGTGTGCTGAGGTAAATAGGAATTGATCAGACCCCTTTTCATTCACAAAAGGATTCAGGCAGCTAAATGCATCATTTTACTATTGCCTCAATTCATTTCTCATTCCCAGTGACCCTTAAGGGAGAGCCTAAGGAGATGTCTGAAACAGTCATTTGTGCTGGTACTGGGTGATCTTGTAAGAACTGGAGCTTGGTTGATTCAGAGAACATGAGGAGTGCAAACTGTCCTGGAAATCTGTGATTAAATTACTTTTAAAATATTTCCAATAACCAACTGTTCTTCAGGAGGCATTTTCAAAATAGAGTCTACAGTCACATATTCTGAAATGTTAGCTTTTGTGTTTAATGCTATTTCTTATATAATATCTCAGACAAGAAGCTTTTGTTCATGTTGTCCAAAATATTTCCTAAGTAAGGAACTCTTTGGAAGTAAAAAAAAATAATTTTCTAAAAGAAGATTCCATATGCAAACTCTGAAGTCATCAGTTAAAGCCACTTCATTGTAGGCTCCTGTTGCCTAGCTGTGTTTGTGTTTAAACAAATGATGACATCAAATACTTTTATTTGTTTGTGACCTGTTCTTCAATGATTAATATATGACTTTGCTTCTGCAGTTTTATACAATCTGAGCTGTTCTGACACTAAGCAATAATCAGATAATGTTTAACATAACCTCTGTGTGTTTCAGTCTTGGTGTATATAGGTTTTCATTCGTAAATTAAGTAGAAAGGGTGATACTAATATAACTCAGTCGTACTTCTTCTGTAGGGGCTTTACATCAGACTTCTGACAAAAATTAGAGGAAAAAGGGAAAACAGTTTTTGTCTAATTTGGCCAAATAGACTTTCAGTTTGGTAAGCAAAAGGAAACCAAGACAAATAAGCAGCTTGTCATTGGCAGTGTCACTTGGCTTTTGTTTCATTGCCAGATATTGTAATGGAACCTTTTCTTTGAACATCTCCATGAATGTCACGTCCCAGTAACTTCTGAGTTACTGATGAACAACAGAGGTAAGTGTGCATTAGCTACTGACTTGCAGCAGCTGTAGTTGACTGGCTATCAGAGCCAGTTGCTGGTGAGCACCAGATACTCTCTGGAGGTCACTTCTCCTGCTGTCACACCTGCAGGAGTGTCGGGCTCCTCCCGTGCCTGTCAGACCTGCACTGACACACACAGTGCTGTGTCTTCACTGCTGTGATAAAGATCTGCACTGGGCCAGATGCCAGCTCCACCTAGCCCAGCGTGCTGTCCCCTACAGCAGCTTGCAGGGTTTGCTCAGGGAAGAGTACAGTGGGTGTGCCAAGGTATTCCCAGAATACTTCCCTAGTTTCCATTTTAGGAAAAGGAAGACTGTTGGGGAGTGTCTGAACCTGGGGAGAGTTGTTTGTATTTCGTGATGCCCAGTGGGTTTTGTTCTTTCAGTAAGGTGTCCAGTTGCTCAGTTTGTAGTGTCCTGGGGTGAGGAGCTCTGCAGCTGGACTGTACAGCATGTGGAAGCAGCTTCCTGTCAGTTTTGAGCTGACAGGTAGCAGGTTCCTCCTGATCTTACTCTTGTGTTGGAAATCAGAGATCAGTGTTCCTTATTCACCAGGTTTTCTGCGATCCATGGTTGTGTATCACCCCAGCATGATTCACATCAGGGGGGAATCTGTCCCTGTGGCCTCTATCACAGCGAGTACAATCCAGGGCAGGTGAGATACATTCAGGTAACAGACAACTTTCACCTTTACGCAGGCAGAGGAGAGGAAGCTGTAACATCAAAAGGTTGAATGAAAGGAGAAGGATATAAAAGGGATTTAAAGCAAGAACAGAGAAAGGTTAGACCTTGCCAGTGCAGCTAGGAAAATTGTTCCAGGTGTGAGGAAGAGCACACACACTCGTTTGGAGGAGATGTGAGAAGCAGTGAAGGACAAAATGGTGCTCAAAGTTGAGGTGCTTATAGGCTTTGTTCCTTGTTGGAAAAGAGGCCAAGAACAGCAGGTGAACTTATGGTTTTGTTTCATTTACAATGGTCACAACTCAATAGGTAATTATATACAATAGCAGCTCAAGGCATCATGTCATCTGTTGTTTACAGACAGGTCAGTGACCAGACAGCAGGGTGCCTTTGATTACATTAATCCAATACAAATGTGCTCTATTGCAGGGGACAACTTTTGTGAGACAAGCAGCAGAGCAAAGCACCTGGCTCTCCCTGGGGCAAAATTGCATCTCATTCCTCGGGTAGCAGTTAGAGCTTCCTAAAAAAAATACCCTTCTGCCTGCATTAGAGCAGCAAGGAGTCCATCCTGGAGGGGATTAAAATGGTTCTAGCAGTAGTAATGAGTCTGTTCTGGTTGAATGTCTGTTCAGTTTCTCTGGGGAGAATGTCGTGACTATTGTCTCCTGTTGTTTGTAGAGCAGTACTTAGCCCTGCTCTTGTGGGCATAATTTTATAAAACTTGTCAAAATCTCTCTGCCCTTCTCTTGTACTGATCAGCAGAGACAAACGATTCAGTATAATCCTCTTCACAGTCCTGATCCACTGCTTTCAGGGAGTTTAGTGGCTTACAAAAGTACATACAGCTAGTGCATGTCCTAGGAAAGTACAACAAGCATGAAATGGAGGGATGCACTTTCTGAGTGGTGCAGCTGTTCCATGCTGTAAGTGTCTGTGTTCCCTTAGAAATATGTTCCACAGGAGCTCCGTAAATCCATTGTGCAGGGAGATCTGAGTTCACTGGAGCTCTCAGGGTTTTATACCTGTTGGCCAGCTGCCTCAGACCCAGACAAGCCAAAGCCAGGACTGACATTTGCTGACATTCTGCCTCCTCCCTGCAGTCAGCCAGAGGGACTGATGGTTTGGGACTCTTGTAGTATGGTTCACACAACCATGGCTGTGGAGGAGTGGGTTGCTCTTCTCATTTAAGGGATGTAATGGAGCTTGTAGTGCAATAACCAGACTGTTCTCAGAGGAGCAGGGCTGTGCACATCAGAAGAGGATGCTGAGAAGTGGGAAGCACCCCATTTTAAGCATAGTTCTGTGCTGACTTGTTTGCTGGTTCTAAGGCTCACAGCTCTTAGTAAGAGCCTTGAAGTAAGGGCTCTAGGAATAGGAGCTGCTGTTTGATCTGCTGCCTGGAGACATCACCAGAGGGATATATGTGTTTTATTCATTGTTTGCTTCCCTCGCCTTGCTCTCGTGTGGCATCATGCAGACACAGATCAACTTCATGGATTGCAGTATAAATAAATGCTTCCAGCTCACATGAAGTTTTATTCCTGATACACTCAACTTGCCATTTGAAGTAAGGGTGGCCCAAGTAGGTCATGAATCTTTTGGATATTTGGGTGATGAGTGTTTGAAAGTGTAGAGAACAAACTGCATGGTGTCTTGAGGGCCTCAGCCAAGAAAGTAATCTCAGAAAGGGAGCTGCTGGGAATTAAATGTGACAAGTACAGGCAAAGATTGTGTCCTAATGAACATTCTTCCAAACAGGCTAATGTGAAGTAGATGAAACCCAAATTATTTAGTTTGGTGGTCCCTTTCCTTGTGACTTAGCTCTCATTTGTTCTGCTGTGCATCAGCCCTAACTTGTTCCAGCTGACTTCCAGGCATTTTGCACAGGTAGTTCCAGCTGTGGAGTGACTCACAGGACACTGAGGGTGGCTGCAGCAGAAGATGAATTGGTCTGGCAAAGGAACATTTCTCCTTTTTTAGGAGCTATTTACATAATTAATGTCTTCCTGAAGAATCGGTGATTAGGCTGTAGAGCACCAGGCAAAGCCATGTTTGTGTGCACGTGTGTACAGAGTGTTCCTGGGTGGGGGATGAACAGGCAGGGCTGAGGAGAGGAGAGCAGTGCATTCTCTCTCAGTGTTCTCCCTCTCCTTGCACGGCTCCTCTGCCACCATTTGTAGGATGCAGAACACATGGAGGCTGCTCCCTGACAGCTTTAGCCAAATGTTTCCAGTTCTGGAAGGAGCAGCACAGAGAGCCACGAATAAGTTCACATTGACCAAACTGTTTGTTTTAAGCAATTACAACTCAGAGACAGAATATTCTCTCTCCTACGTCATTCAGCACTCTCTGCTGTCATTATTCATAGCCATTACCTGCAATTAACCGGCCTGGGTTTCTTTAATGATGCAATTCCTTTTTTTCCTGGTGGCTGTGGTTAAGCACTCTAAACCCTTTTCCATTATTCACTGAAGAACCATCAAGTGATTGCAAGGTTGGGTTTTTTTTAACTGCTCAGCCATGACAACCTTATATTTTTTCAGTGTAAGTTAGTAAGTAACTCACTGAAATAGAGCTGTCTGTACCTTTGCAAGTGTTTTGTTGCTTCTGTGCTGGGTGATATAATTAGAATGGATGTTCCTGACCGAATGATCTGAGTTATGTGATCCAGTTCCTTGATCTTTTCAGATGAAAAATTTAATAAGAAAAATAAAAGTATTTATATTTCAGAATAAATGAGAGAAAAATTGAATTTATCAGGTGTTTTAACTTACACCTAGACTCAGTATCACAGCATCAAAAGAGAACTCTTCTGGAAAACAGAGATTCTCCTGTGACCACCTTTTAGAAGATAAACCCCATAATGTTCCAGGAGTTGTGTTTTGTTTAGTTGTTTGTTGGTTTCTTTTTAAAGTACATTCTCATCTATTGCAGTGCACTTTCAGTGTAAACCAGTGAATGTATTGGAATGGTTTCCAGTATATGGCCACTGCCTATTTGGAAGCACCAGAGAGCTGGAAGTTTGTGTTTGTGAGGAGTCTGTGCTGTGAACTTCTCTGGAGGTTTCGTTATTTTGAAACCTGTCGATACCACACAGAATTGTGACAGCCTTTGCAAAGACAGAACCAGAACTGCTGGGTGTAGGAACACCCCAGAGACTGTGGTCGGTCCTGTCTCATTGAATGATCTCCCTGTGCTGGAGTCTGAGTAGGCAAGCAAGTGTCCACAGAGTTTCCAAAACTCCTTATGTGATCTGGAAAAGAGTTGAAGAGAAAAAATACACAGTGGTAAGTATTGTGTTGAACTCTTCTTAGTGCTTGATACTGGACAGGTGCTGATTTTCTTTTAAGATGCTCACACAAGATCCAGATGGGAATTTATATATTGAAATTTTAAATTTTTAATTGGCAATTGAAAATTGAAAAGTGAACAGTACTAAAAATACAGTCATTGTAGCAAAAAGGTTTTTCTTATTTCCTATTCTGGACGATCTGTTGTTACAAAATTATCAAAAGATTTCTTTGCATTCTAGGAATTGAAGTTGCAATATTTGGTTTGAAATAACTTCTTGAAGGACTGCAGTGCCTGTGTTCAGGAGAGATGTTTTGAAAACTGTTTTGGGAGATAATAAAAGATCTGACTGGATGGTGGAGCAAGTCCATCTAATGGGCTCTGCTTTGAACAGATGGTTGCACTCTAGATGATCTCCAGAGGTTGCTTCCAACCTCAGTGCTTCTCTGATTCTGTTTGAAAAGGTCAGTCAAAATTGAATATGTTTGAGTTAATTAAACTAACATTTGGCTGTTTCCCAAACATTCAAGATCTTGATGTTTCATCCATGATAACTTGGTAGCACTTTGATTTTCAACCCATTGGCAGTGGATGCCACAGAAATACCTCTAATAGAATGGGAAAACATATGGTATTCAGGAAGGGAGGGAATGTAGGAGCTTGGAAAAATGCAGATCACTGGAATGCCTTATTAAACTTGGCTTGAATGCAAAAGTTTGTGTTCTTCCCGCAGAGAACAAAACCCAGGTTCTCTGCAAGTGAGCTTTCTCATCTTTCATCTTCAGTGCAATCTTCTCTAGCTTGGTGTCAGCTCCCAGCTCTCTACACCATGTCTCACAAGACCCTGACAGTCTGGAAAAAGCCATTGTGCTGTTCCCCTGTAAATGCTGCCTCAGTAGTGCAGAGTCATCAGTTTAATCAAACCACATGTGCTTATATCAAGTTAGAGTGTTAGATCCAGAACAGAGGAGATGGAAATCTCACTGCCATGTGCAGCACACAGCAGGAGTCACTCACAGCAGGCAAGGAGGGGTGTGCTGGCCGAGGCAGGAGCTGTGACCCACTGCTGCAGAGCTGTGCCTTGAGCAGCTGGGTTTGTCACTTCTGCAAATGGCGAGTTTAATCCCTGGCCTATCTACCAGCTGGGGGCTGTTGGAGCAGCACAGAGCACTGTGTGTGTCAGGGCAGGGCTGAGGAGGTGGATCCCTGTCTGTGGAGCTGTGCAGGAGCTCTGTGGGCACACTCTGCAGAGCAGGCTCCTTGTACCCATGCTGGTACCAGGCACCTCTTGTTTCTGGGGGTCAGAAGCAGGATGGATCCCTAGCCCAGCACCTTCCCTGCCTCTCCAGATCTCTTTCCTCATACTAGATCCCCTCTGGAGGGGAGGAGTGTGTTTTCCCAGTGAGCCATGCAAGCTGCATTTCTTGCTGGAGTCGATCTCTGAACCTTCACAGTGAGTGATCCACCCAAAGCACTCAGCTCTGCAGAAGCATGGAGCCTGTGTAAGAGCAAGTGTGCATCCATGAGGGAAAGGTCTTGGGAATTGGCTCCCTAGGCTTCTCAGCACCTCACCTGCGCACACAGAAACTCAGAGGTGCTGGCTCTGGGAGCTGGGGGTGTTGTAATGTCCCCATTGCCTTTTTAGACACTGAAGTCCCGGATCATGCGATGTGTCAGCATTTTAGAAATATAAAGATCCTGATAAAGCTTTCCTACAAACTATGAAAATCATTAATTATCCCTAAACCCACTTGTTATCTACTTCAGGAGGTAATGGTTAGAAATTGCATTTGTTCATTTGAATTCACATACAAAAATAGCTCCTCTTTATCATGCTAGTGACTGGCCCTGTGCAGGGCCTTAATTACAGCGAGCTGCAGTAAGGCAAAGGGCACTGCTGCTTGAAAGCATAAACCTGGTCTGCTGGCACCCACCAGCTGGTGGCACAGACTGATGCATGGGTTAGTGCTTTGTACATTATTTTGGAGTTTAAAGGGGAATTCTAAGCCTGTACATTCCTTATTGCTGTCAGTGATCCTGAACAACATTAAAAAGAAGAGACAAAACTCTCTCACCCCCTCTCTCTCCCTCACTCTTTTAGGCTGACTTGTGGGAAAGCTTTCTGAACTGCAGCTAGGTTTGCTGATAGCTTTGACAGAGAGTGGTTCCCCCTTTTCTTTCCTTCACAAATCTCCAGGAGTATCCACTTCCAGTGTGTGCACAGAGACAATACCTGCACCCAGCACCTGTCACCCGTGGTGACAATTCAGGTGGGGAAAGGGGAAGGGAAGCAAAGAACAAAGAGCTTTAATCAATGGCAGCAAAAACATCACAAGTGCACTGAGTGACAAAACAGCCCTTCCCAAAGGCTGTGGGTATTGGGTTGTTTCCTGCACTTCAGAAGGTGACTGGGATGTGGTGCTGACTTCCAGCCCATCGGCACACCCAAGGATTTGCAGGCAGAATTCGCTGAGCTGGTGCCAGTGCTGCCTTTGAGAGCCTTTCTGCTGATTGGGATCTGGGGACAGCTCAGCTTGGGAGTGGGTACTGCCAGGATGAATCAGCAGATATCTTCCTGGAAGCAACTGACAGTCTGGATATCCCAAGTGTTTAGCAGAGATCCCACCAGGCTATAAAAGTCTGCTTGTGAAATGTTTGACTTCTTCTTTCCAGCAGGGAGCTGTACAGTCATTCCCTGACAGCTGAGATGCTGTCTCCCACACATGTATGAAGATCACACAGTGACATTTTTCAGCAACTTTGTTTACTAGATGATATAAATACAAAAATATTCCAAGTCACTTAACACCTTGATGCTTTTTTCTTTGCATTGAACATTTTAGGGAGGCGGGGGAGGGAATGGAAAGGCAGAACATGCCCCACATGTCTTGGCACGTTGACAGGAATCACATTTTTCATGTCAGTCTCCATTGCTTCATGTACATGAAGCACCATGGTCTCTTGTATTTCATCTTTGTGACTGATACGTGGCTCCAGCAGCAGCGACGTTAAAGCAAAGACCTTTCCATCAGCATGTTCATTGCCCTTGTGGTGACAATCAGTTTTATGCACTTGACTCTAGGGGAGAATGAGCAGATTTGATTAAGTTCTGTGCAGACTGAGATGTCTTAGCATTAGAATGATCTCCTAACAGAAATCACAGGTGACAGGTGCTTTTCTTGTTTAACCCCCACCTGGCAAAGCCAGTTATGCACTATGCAAGTTGGTATTTTTCTTGTTGCTGACTCCCAGGCAGCTGTTTGCTCAAGAGCTCCTTCACCAGCACAGCTTTGGAAAAAAGCCTGTTCAGTCCTGATCTGCCTGTCCCAGCCCTTCCTGTTCCGTGAGCAGCCTGGATGGTGAAACTTGTCATGCAGAAGGAAGGCACTTAGAGTAAAACATAACAATTAGAGTCAGATGCTACATATTTGGGCAGAAGAAAGAACAACTCGGAGTGTTTGTGTGTAAGAATCAAGAGAGGGCCTGCACCTTGGAGAAGGAAACAAGGAACCCCCAGAGCAGAGTTCCTCTCTGGAATACCCTTGTTCTGTGTGCTGTCAGTGAACAAGGGGTACCAGGATTTCTGAGTAACTTGCTGTAGTCCTGGAGGAATCTGTAGGTCTTGTATCAAGTGAAAGAACTCCAGGAATCATACATTTGGTTGCACTGAATGGTTGCTAGTACTGAAGTCCCTTAGAAGATTAAGTTCTATGTAGCAAAGGGAAAAAGGGTTCAGAAGGTCATATCTGTGTAGGAAGTTAAATCCAAAATCCTCAGAGGCAGCATGGCTACTGAGTCTGGATCAGGCTCAGCTCAGAGCTAAATCGTTCGGCACAAGGTACTTTCACTCTGAGGTGCTGTAGTACCATTGCATAACGTGAGGGGAAACATTAAAAAAAGTAGCAAAGAGTAGTTCAGAAGGTAACTCCCAAGGAATTAAGCATTACTTACTTTGCTGAGTGAACGTGAAAAATCCCCCAGTATAGCAAAATATTAAACAGTTAACATGTAACAAAGCCTAAACAGTGACTGGCCAAATGTTCATTTAATTTAAAACTTCACTTTTTTTTTGTATTTTGGTGATGGTGCTCGTCTCTGGGTCTGTTCTAGTACTTGTCTGTTTACAGCAAAGGCAGCTGTTTCCTCAAAGTGGAGCAGAATATTTGTGCTTCACTGTTTGGATACATGTAACCATTTGTAAAACTCCTCTAGTGGAAAGGATTTTTTTCCCAATGGCTTATGTTTATTTCTGTTATCTTTGTTTTGCTTTGAAACTGATTGTGCAGGTTGCTGATGGGATTTTGCATGTAAATGACAAAGGAAGGTACTTCATAAAGATTGCTTCCTCTCTTAAAAAAAAAAATCATCTAGGATTTAGGCTGTAAAATGAGAAACTCATCTTATTTGGACGTGTCAGGGAAGTATTGTGAGTAACTGAGAAGAGGTAGCAGCGTGGTGAGTGTATGGAGGAGACAAGTTTAGGTGTTTCTTCTTGCAGGCTGCTGCTCCAAGGCAGCTTTCAGACTCTTGACAGCACAGGCACAGAAAATCCCCTCAGCCAGGTGTCTTGGGCAGTGACTCACGTGCTGAACACCCTCCTCTGTTGTGTCACTGCTCCCTGGTTAACCTGCAGATGGTCTGTCTCACAACCTGCCTTCTCCTGCCACTTCCCTGCTGAATGGGACTTATCTGTCTGTATTTGAGACTTTTCCCTTCCTGAGGTGGTTTGATCACAGGTTGATTATAGGTTCATCAACCAGCAAGCATCAGTGACAGCTCTCAGCCTGTGGAAATGGCCTTCCTTTGAATTTCTGCTGGGTTGGTAGCATGCTTTTTGGGAGTAGCAACAGAAACATATCCAACAGCCTGTCAGTGGTGACAGGAGACAGGATTGCAGTAATTCCTTTGTGTTGTCAGATAAACAAAGGGAATCCCTCTGCTCTGAGCTACAATTTCTTTTAATTTGGTCAAAGTAGAATAATCTGCATTTATTCTTCTTGGCTGTCTCTTTGAGAGGATAAAGCAGGCACACTCTGCTCATTCTTTCATAACGCAACAGACTGGATGTGGGCTGGGGTCAGAAGAAAATTAATTTACAATATGTGAGGAATTGAGGTGAGGGCCTTGACTCTTTCTTACGGAACTTTTGAATTTCTGAAAAGCCTTTGCATTTTCTGTTCTGCCAAGCTCCAACCTCGTAAATCCTATTTTGGGCAGCAGCACAGAAAACTGAGAATTGCCATGATGGACAAGGCTTTTTTTACTTTAACCTCACATCTCAAATTAGAGTATCATAGGTGCCTCAGCATTTGTATGAGGCACGTGAGAGATGGTGTGACCTCTCAACAGCCCTAACAGCACAACTGTCTCTCAGGATGGAAACCTGAAATTTTAAGCAAAGCTTTATCTGTCTCCAGACTTCTTTAATTAGCATCTAGGACTCTAGGTATTCTTGCTATGTACATGCAGGGGTAGAGGGATGGTTGTGCAGAGCCATCCTTTCCAGTCAGAGAGCTTTTCACCAGAGGCCCTTTGCGTTGAACATGTACTGTGAGGACAAACAGGATTTCTGCCCTGCTAGAGACGAAACAAGATAAATCTCTGTATGCAGGAACTTCAGCTGGGCAATACCTTTGCTTCTGCTGCTACCCCATGTTTGTCCATGAGCCCTGCAGCAGGGCTGAACCAGGGATCACGTGCTTTTGGGATAGAAGAGATTGCTTCTGCTTCCTTTTTGCTGCAGGTACAGAGACACTGAATGAGGACACAAGGACAGACTGACTGGGATGTCCAACCCACTGTTACATTAGCCATCACACTACCTCTCTGTTGGACAGAGAAAGCAGTAATTTCATTCTCTGGCCTTCTGTCTGCAAAGTGAAACAAAGGGAAGAAGGGGAAAAAAAAAAGAAAAAGACTCAAGGACTTTGTCTAGTTATCTTCAATTATTAGACCGTTGCCCAAGTAATGGGGGCTTGTTTGGAACTGGGAACTCCTTACAGGTGCTGCCATAACCAAAGCAGGATTCTTCTTGAAAAGCCTTTAGTTTTCCAGAATGTGGTGTACTTTGTATTTCCAAGTAGGACTGATTTTAGATAAATGCTCAGGATGCGTAGCTCAGAGATGAAAAAGACAAGTTGACCTGACAAGGATTAGGAGAGCAGATATTAACACTCCACAAGAAGGGTGAGATTTTAGGTGAGAAGGTATTCAGCACAGGAACAAACACCTCCGCCCAGGAGCATGCAGATGTTTTTTTCAAATTGCTGGTGTTTATAATGACAGTTGCTTTGTGCAAACGTGTATAAAGAAAGCTCAATTTAGAAGTTTCCATGATGATGTGCAAGAGCTATTTTACATATGAGCATTATGATTTCAAGCATGTTCTGTTTGAAAATTCAGTGTTTTGTTCTGTCTTTAGAAATAAAGCCCTGAGAGGCTGGTAGTTTTTCTATGTGTGTGCATTAGATGGGTTGTTTTGGGATAGGCAGTTTGTTTTGTTTATTGTTCAGAATATCTAAAATGGAGAAGTTGCTCGACAAATTTAAATGTTGGAATTCAACATCTTGTTTTTGGGGCCTCATCTCCAGTCCACTGGGTTGGCCCTTGTCCCAGGTTGGGTGTCTGGCTTTGGAGAGTACTTGTTTCTTGTCAGGAGTTCTTTGCTTTACACAGGATGTGCTGCTGGTGCTCATCCTCTCTATGTGGAGGTATCACTTGTAGCAAGTTCAATGGCAACAAACCAGGAACAATTATTTTTTGTCTACAGCATCAGAGAAATTGAGAATATATTTCATAGAAGGACAGTGGGTGGCTTCTGACTGCACAGGAACTGGCCCTGTTCATAAAAGAAGAAGGTCATGGGCTGTATAAACTGTACGAGATAGAAGAGGATGCATCCAGCATCTTTCTCTTTCCTTCTTGTCCCACTCTGTAATATACATGTGAGTAAAGCAAATTCATTCTTGGAACACTGGCAACCTCAGCATTGTACAGATTTACACAATATAAACACTGACAAATGAACCAAAGAAGAATTAAAATCTTCTTGGAAAACTAAGGCAAATATAGCCATATGGAATCTATTTTATGGATTATTTTCCCTCAGCATTAACAATTGTTAATGGCAATTAAGAAAGTAGAGCATTCTGGTTTATATTGAGTAGCATAAATGAGTAAAAATGATTTACGTAATTGTCCTGTGTGCTAGTGATTGTCTCAGAGCTTTAACGAATGTCTTCCCTTTGCTGATGTCCTTCAAAATTCTCTCACAGAATTGAGTTAGTGTGGGATTGTGTCTCCATCGCAATGCTCCAGAAATCAACGTTTTAAAAGATGTTAGGACTCTGGTCCTGTTCCTGAGTATTTGTTCACCAAAGTACTGGGATAAAACCCAGCCTAGAAGAACCCTTCCCCACTGCTTGGCTGGGAACGTGGCTTTGGGGTGGTGGCTGCTGCAGTTCATTTTCAGCCCTGCAAGGGTGCTGGTGTTTGGGGATACACATGATATTAAGTATCAGAGAAGCGGTGAGCAAAATAGAGGAGCAACATGTTTTAATAAAATGACACTGGGATAAGGAAAGATATTCTGGTTTGGTGAGATGCATGTAAAGGGTGTTCCTGTGATAAATCATAACCATCTCTGCCTTGCTCCTTCTTTTTGCCTTTCCTCACCTTTGATCTATGGCTGACCTTTGAATATCTTTGCTCTCCTGTAACTGTTTTGCCTCACAAAACCTTCTGTGGAGTGAATTTGCTCCAGCACTGTGTGTACAATGTGTGTCTTTTAGATTTTTCGTCAGAGGCCACATCTTGTGTCATCAGGAATAAACTTGCCTGGCTTGGTTCTAATTTGAAACTTGATTTCTTAAATGCTCATAAGTTAAAAAAAAAATAAAAAGGGAAAAGAAAAAAAAGGCAGGGAAAAAAGCATGATGCTGTGACATCTGAATGGAACAGAGCCTGTGGACTGGGGAACATATCTTCTGAATAGAAAAGATCTTTGAAGAGAGAAAATAAATTCCCTATGGAAAGATCAAAGCATATGAAGTTAATGGTTTATGACAAGGTAAAAAAATACCTGGAGAAAATAGTAAGTTCAAACATAAAAGAGGGGAATAGGAAGGAGTGGGGTTTTTTGTTGGAGATAAAGGATAGTTAGATGGCTGGCTAAGTACTTGAGATTATATGTTGTAGCTAAAGGGTTATTAGTGGGAATAGGGACTTTTTTCCTGTCTGGGGCAGCCTCCACTTATGTGGTGTCAAGGTAGCCTTGGAGCTGCAGTCCTAAATTCCTGTTCTATTGCAGTGCTCCGTGCTGGTGACTACAGCCTAATGCACCCTGTAATGCAAACAGATCCTCTCAGGCTGACAAGAGACTGATGTAATTGTAATAACTCTTAAAGTCACTTTAATAGTCTGAGTAGGTCCTTCTAGGGTCAAAAATATATGGGGCTTATCATAGAAAAAAAGGCAGAAACCCATCTGGTGAGCTAGGAAATGTTCATGGGTCTGGAAGAGCTCTGGAAAAAAGACTTTTGTTCAGGTTATTGTTAGCAAAGATCACCTGCGCTGCTGCAGGTGTCCGTGGCCCTTCTTCACTCCTGCAGTGTTCGATGTGTCACAGTGATACAGAAACAGGAACTAAAGCTGAGCAGCAAAGACAGATCCTCAAAGAGCTCCCTCTCGGTGGCACATCAGTGGGATTCAGATCTTTGAAATGCCTCAAGAAGCTGAGATCAAGTGACTTTGTCCAAGGCTATGCTGGGCTTCTGTGGCAGAGCAGAAGCTGCACCTCAGTTCTCCCATTTAGACTCCCATCCTTCCCTGGGTCTCACCGCAAAGAACAAATCCCGGTGCTTTAGATGAACGAGGAGGTTCACCTGTACTAACTGCAAAGTACTGGATCTGCTGAGAGACTCTCAGCCACACAGAGCCATCTGTAGGTGTTGCTGCTTGCCCCTCAGGTGTGTTGCTCCAAATGTTTGAGCAGTTGCATCTCCACAAACCTGCTGGTTGTTTCCTTTATTGATAGCCATGTCTAAACATTTACTGCTTCTTAGCAACACCTGCTTGCCCTCTGTCTTGGGTCAGTTTCTCATTTGCCTTTTCAGTTTTTAAGAAACAACCTGCCTCTCTCATCCTTCTGTCTCCAGAAGTTTATTTTGATAAAGGCAGTAGATTTGTGTAGTGACTGTAAGGAAGGAAAGTTTTTGTATGTGGGTCACCTCTGTATTGATGATCTGATGGAAAGCTGAACAATACTGGGGTGCCCTTCATCAGCACATCCCATTTAGTGCTTTGCCTGTGACCATATGCTGTGGGAGGGGTGTTATTACCAGATGGGGTGAGAGAGAGATTAAGGCCCTGGTAAATCCTGGTCTCCCAGCCCTTGCTCCTCATTAATACAGCCTGTGCTTTGTGTGTACTCCTCTGCTGTTCTAAGAAGGGGCTAAACTGACGTAGGATTTGTGTTGCTTCCAGCTCACAAGCTACTTCAAATGAAATAAAATTAACTTAATTAAAAAGAAAATATTAAGCCTTTCTTTTGGTTAGAAAGTTTTACTTTAAACTAGAAATTTTCCCTTGTTTTAAAGCAAGAGCAACTGCAAGAGCAATCTCTCGTCTATCCCTATGACAAGAAGGAATTACATAAAGGAATAGATCTCAGTGGGTGCGTAGTCCAGAAGGAATGGAGCAACATGAGTGCAAAATTCAGCTATTAATAGCAAAGCACTGCTATCTTCTATTCTCTCAAGATCTTGTTTAGTTTGGCAAAGTATAGACAAAACCCAAGAAGTTTTGGGAAGTAGATGCAGCCAGACTGGATTGGCTAGAATGAATGGTTTTCATGAGAAATGTTGTTACTCTAGAAATGAGAAGATAAGGGACCTTGAGCTGAATATTTGATATTCAGAATTCTTGATAGTAGGATGCCAACAGAATTTCAAACGAGTAATTGGACAGGAGTAATTGGACAGCTGCCACTGAGTGACTGAGGTGGTATGTCAAGAACTGTTATAGTATTGAGGCTTTTGCCAGCTCTCAGTGTGAGGCCATGCTGTTCCCACCTTTTCTAGGATGTTCTGTTATAGTCCTTTCTGTGTCATGAGAAAATTGTGCACTTTGTTATGTCTGGCACCACTTTGGGGTTTTTTGGTTGGGTTTTTGAAGGTTTTTGCTTTTTGTATAACCATGCTATCTTAGTTCAGCAGCTAAGTTTAGATACCAATCCTAAAATTTCTGGTTTTAACCTTTATTTTACCATGGTGCACTTGTACAAAGCAGCAATCACAGTGGCAGCCTTTTGGCACACTGTGTTACTGCCAGGCCTGGAGCTGCTCTGTGGGTAAAAGGGAGTGCTACTCCCAAAAGTGCAGTGACTCCTTCTCTTCCATCTCCTCCTGTTTTGCACAGCTCTGGATGGCTTTTATTTTGTGTGTTGTCAATTTTACATCAATCATTTCGCTGGCAGTGTGGAGGGGTGGGAGATGACAGCACACACAACACTGCTGCAGGAGGGTTCCAGTGTGGTGTGGTGCTGGCAACACGTGCAATTGGCCACACTGAGTTCTCTTTTCATAGCTGGGAAGAAAACATATGGGATTAGTAAGCAACAGAACCTCAGTTTTCATTTGAGAAAGGAAATAGAGTGATTCATTCTGAAACCATACGCTCCAAGGGAGGAAGATTTGAATTATTAACAGCATATCTAAACATGACGGGTGCTGACACCTTCATCTCTTATTTTTACTGCCATGGATTTTCTTCACATGCAGTGAGAGAATTTACACTACAGGAACTGTTAATGGTTTCACGCTTCCTACCCATTTTTAGCTGCCTAATTTATGGAAAGCCATTACTAGGTG
Organism: Pachycephala philippinensis; assembly: GCA_013397055.1. Lineage (NCBI taxonomy): Eukaryota > Metazoa > Chordata > Aves > Passeriformes > Pachycephala > Pachycephala philippinensis. The sequence continues at coordinate 1,753,889 of VWZT01016783.1, forward strand.
AGTCACTGCTTTCACAGGATTAGTGTGGCTGAGATAGAGCTTTGGGTGTTCCTTTAATATCCATATTTGCCTGAAAGGAACATCAGATCCACATTAAAACTGTTAGTGTTTGGTATAACAGGAGAGTTCAGAGTCTCCACTCTACTTGATCGTGTACAAATATTGCAGGAGATGCTCGCTGTCCCTCCAAGCTAACCAGCTAAACAAACAAGAGATACTTATCTGCATTCTAGATACTGTGAGTCAGGGTGTCTCACTGTTCAGAACTTGTGCCTAACTGGATGGGAATTCAGTAATTCCAAAGATTACAAACGAAGCAATACTGAGAATCTCACTATAAAGAACTAATTGCAGAAGCACATTTACTCTCTGGTTGATCGAGAAGTAGACATTCACAAGTTAAAAAATTGAACACACAAGCCTGAGGGTGAGGGTTTTCCCCTAATAATAGATGAGTTGTGGGTTGAAATACATTTGGGCTGTCTGTATCATGAATGTAACAGGAGAAAATGCAGTGTGTAAAATACTCAATCACTGAATAAGGGGCAGATGTCATAGCCAATACTCTTTGTAATAAATAACTCAGAAATATTTGTTCAATTTAGACAACAAACTCAAGCAGGCAGTAACAGATAAAATATAAAGGAAATCTTGAATTGATTTTTTTAAGCTAATTTACTCTTCTGTAAACCTCTAAACTTGTCACGACAGGCATGTGTTACTTATCTTTCACCCAATTACAAGCTCTTAAACATCTGTGTAGCTTTTTTTGCTACGGGTTTTGTGTCCAGGTCTGCCTCTGGAGCCTGTTTGTGTGAGTTATGTGTAGGTTTCTTAGTCAAGGAGCCCACATCTCACGGCACAGCACATAACACCTTGCACAACTATCCACCTCCAGCTTCCACATTTGCCTGGCTGGGAAGTCTGGTGTGGCACTGAGTCAGGGAGGGCCTGCAGGTGGGTTAGCTTTGAGCTGCTGTCCCAAAGAAATTCCCTGTGGGTGGATCTGCAGGTAAGAATGAAATGAACCATCACTGCTTCTCACTCTTTGTTTTCTAGGGGAGAGTTTGTGGGGGGTGAAACTGGAGAAATGATCTTACAAGTAATGTATCACTCGGGATTCTTTTCCTCTCCACAATTTCTTTCTATTCTGTCAGCTTCTTTTTTACTCACATCAATTACTCTGACTTAAGAAATTACAAAGCCCTTCATGACAGTGCTTGAAGATTGGTATGTTTGCTGTATAAATTCTGAGGTGGATCTTCAGCTGCTACAAAGAGAAGTGACTCTGAAGCCCCAACCTTTTTTTTTTTTCCCCAATTAAAGATCTCTTGTGTATGAGCTACCCACTTCTTTTTTCCCTAGGGATTTTAAAATGCTTAAAAGATTTTAAAAACCAAAGGAAACAAGTACAATAGTGAGTGATACGCCTAAGGTTGGGAGACAGTAAGTTATCAGTGGCTTGTTAAATGCTAAGTTACAGAAACTAAACATCAATCATGTTAATCAATTGGTGTCTGTACACGTTTTCATGTGTACCCCCAAGTCTATGATTTTGAAAGAGTTTTAGAAAATTAATTCAAAATTAAATCCTTAAAACCTATCATCAGACTGATCATAAGAGCATGTACTTGCCCACATATTAACCAATAAACATTCTTTGACTACTGTTTTACTGTGTGAGTTTGTGGTGGAAATGGAAGCCCATTGGCATTGACTTCTATGAGAAAATTCAAAGTACTTGGAGTATTTAGAATTGAACTGTTCCATCATGCTTTTCCAGTAGGATTTTTCTTAATGGAAATGTGTTTGGACTACATATTCAGTGGCCATACATCTGGATTTTCAGGCAAGTATTTTTAATTTTCTTCTGAACTGAAATCAATACGAACATTTGTGGTGTATTCTTTTATTTATACTTTCAAAACACCCCACATTTTTCATGTTGTTCTTTCATTCCGGGCAGTTGAGTGACTGAATGCAGAAGAAAAGCAAAACAACAGCATTCTTTGGAAGCTGAATGATTGCCTGCTTATGTCTTATACCACTTCTGCATAAAATGAACAGTGTTCTCCACTGGAGAGCCACTGATGGTACTGGCTTTGGCCAGCTTTTCCAAGGAAATACAGTTTGTGTGATTGCCTTTTTCCCATTCTGCTAAACGTGATAGCGTGGTAAAGGACCTCACAGATGCAAATTCTTAAAAGCTGTGGAAAATCAGCAGCCAGGTGGAGTTGAGGCCCCAGTCCCTGCTGCCAGCTGAGGAGAAGGGAGCAGGAGTAGCTCAGGAGCCTTTCATTGCTGTGGTTGGCTGTGTGAAGGGTGGTGGGACCTCGCCACACCAACTGTGCTGATGCTCCCTGGAGGGGGAAAGGCTGGAGGACAGCTGCTGGATGTGACAGGAACTGGAAGTATTGCAAGTTAGCAAGTCTGGAAAGATGGTCACGGAGGTGAGCTGGAGGTATTTTGGTGACTGGGGAGGGATGTAGGAATTTTGGATATGAAGCCAGGCTTTATTGAGTTAGTTCCTCATGGAACAGTTCATAATATAGCCTGCAAAGGTTGCTTTTTGCTGACAATTATAACATCATAAAGCAGGGAATAAATGGAGAAATTCTGAATAGTGCTTGTTTTAGACCAGGAGAAGGGATAAGGCTCAGTATCAATAACAACTCCTAGGGGAGTTGACCACAAAAAAAGGCAGAAATGTATACAGAGTGAAGAAGTATGATAATATGCCATGAGAGTTTGTTCCATAAATAAATAAGCCAGTAGATTGAGTATTTGTCCCGCTTTGATGCATTTCATTTCCAAGCAAACTAACATACAAATGATAATCAAATGAAAGTATTTCCTTTTGGACATTGACTCTTGTCTCCAGTTGCACCAGAGGGCACCTAAAGTGGTAAGATGGAGCTATACCCCACTATTAAAAGCCCCTTGGACATTGCCTGATACACCGTGGAGCTGTGACAGTAATATTCTACTATAATTGCTTTTTTACGGTGATGACAGGGTGCTGAAGTTGCTGTCACTTTTTCTGTACGAGTTAAACCAAAGATGTGTGATTCAGACCTACTCACTGACAGAATGCTCTGAATTTACATGATTAGAAAGTTCTTCAGATTAAGAGCAATTCATCAAGGCATTTCTCACCAGGAAAATACCTGTGTCAGATTAGCCCCTTTTCCTTTATGATGGTAGGACAGTAATCTTACTGAATTCAAGCAAAATCCCTGACCTACCTGCACAAACCATCAGGTAGGGAGTTACATAATGTCTGTAATTAGTCCCAGATGTAAAACTCTGCACGTTTAAGATTGAAGGCCGAGTTGAAGTTCTTTCAAAACAAAACAAACCAACCACAAAAAAAACCCAAACAAAAAACAAACCCAAGCCCCAAAACAACAACAGAAATCCCAGTACAAAGTGGTACTGCAAACTTCTGAAAAAGAGTCTTTTTCAGAAAATCGGGCCCTTCAAATCTATTGAATCCCATGAAATGTTAGTCAAAATCTTAATAAGAAAAAGTGTTTAGCAAAAGGTGTTAGAAGGTTCTTTATCATTCTGATACTGTGTAGGAAAGTTGTATATGGAAGTGAGCTGCAGGTTCTCTGGAAAGTTGCCATAAAAGGTGGTCATGGGGTGTCAAGATATCAATAACCACTTACAAACTGTTATTTTATGCTGGTTTGAAGCTCCTGGAAGTATTGCTATTAATCCCCATAGGCACGGGGGTGCATTACATCTGATGGCTGCTGGAATGCATGTGAGGGCAACAAAATTACTGCAACTGTTCTAATATTTGTGAGGTCCTGATTCCGCAGGAAACTGAGTGAAGGGAAACTGTGAATTTGGTACAACTCCATCCAGAGAGGATTATAGCAGAGTACAAGAGAGGAGCAAGAAACTACACAGTTGCTCCATTGATAAAAGAAGTTGGATCACATTTTTTCATTGTGTTTGCTCCCCTGTGTGAGCACAGAGTAAAACATAACTTGCTTTAACCCTGCTTGGTTGGATGATGTTGGAGAGACTTTGGTAATTATTGGTTCATTCCTGGAAACTGAATGCTGTTCTTTTAACTCCTACAGGATTTGAGAATCTCTTAGTGTTTGGCGACTATATAAAGAGTATATGAGCAAAATAAACCCCTTAAAATTAGCAACAATCCAGAAGGCGAGATTGTTACCAAAATTGTTTTTTTCTGCAAGTTACAGATTACATTTCACTTACTGGAATAACCTGGATGTAGCAGTGTGGAGAGATTAGCATAATCACCAAATATATATTTCATCTGAATTTAGTTTAGCAGCTATTGATAAAAATCAAATTCATTCAGATAGAAATTGATTTTTCCCAAATGAACTGCAGCTTGGAACACAGACTAAGGCCAAAATGCCATTAAATCCTGATTTATTGTATTGTATAGATATATTATTTCACAGTTTAGTTTTTTAAGCCATTACAAGTTTTTTGAATTACAGCAGGGACTAGTGTGTTGATGTTCAAGTTTTTTAAATTGAAATCTAGCCTTCATTTAACCATTTAAATTGATAACCCACTAATCCTAGATCATTATGGTTTTGTTTGCTAGACTGGAGAATAATCTAATGTCTTAACATCTCCCTGAGCTCTGATGGTTACTGGTTTTGAGATACACATGCACATATTTTCATGCTTACTTATTTGTGGAATTACTTCAGGTTCTTAAATAGCATAATGAAATCTTGTGATAGTAACTTCTATGGTTTTGAAGTGAATCCATACTTCACAGTTTATTATTTAACTTTCCAATTCAGAATTGCCTATGAGAAGTCTGATCACCTAAAAAAAAATTTTTTTTTAATTGTTTCAAAGTAATCTCTGAGAACTTGTGGATTACTCATAAGGTGTTGGTTGTTTTTATTTAAAATCTCATGGAAAAAATGGAAATGTGGTCTGTTCATTTAGGCTGGACTAGTTCTATAATTTTCTCCTCCATTTGAGTGCTGGAATCTGACTTCAAAATCTATTTTCCCAATAACACTGTAGTTAGTCTTTCTGATAATACTTGTCTCAGTTAAATAATTTAAATTTTCACAGGCAGCAGGTCACAGACTGCGAATTTCAAGATTTTTATGAGTATATTATTAAATTATTTTTAACAAATTAGTTCTAATTATGACTAGGGAATTGAATCAACCCAGTTATAAAGAGAATAGGCTCAGGAAAGGTTAAAATGTACTTTGCCAATGATTTCATAGACACTTCTCCAGAACAGGTGTGGTTTCTACCAAACTCTAGCAAGGAAAATTACTTCTATTCATTTCTGCACTGAATTTCTCTATGGATATTCATCCACTCTAGAACTTCATGGATAAAATAAAGAGCTTGATTTTAAGGTTTTCATGCAGGCACCAAGATTCCTCCTATTCACAAGTCACAATTCTTTCTTTTCTAGAGGCTGTGGTCTCTCAGCTGATTTGTGATTGAAGGGCCTGTGCTGCAGATACACTTTGGGCACCCTCAGTAGGGGCTCTAGCACTAAGTACTGCAAAGCATTGCAAGGATTAATGTCTCTGTCTGCTGCCTTAGGAGCTTGGATGAGTTAAAAGTGCTAAATGAGCTTCAAAATGTCTGATACAAATACTGCTGAGGAAAGGAAGAGGCAAGGCTGAGGCAGACAAACCTGTATCAGGTCTGAAGTACCAGTCAGTCATCCCTGGAGATAAGGGAGTGGTCAAGATGACCTCTTGAGTCCTTCTTCAGATAAATTTTCTCTTTTCCATTGTTCTGTTTGGGGGGAAGAAAAAAAAAAAAAAAGAAAAGTAAAACCTCATTCAGAAGGAAATTTTCTGCCAGAAACGCTCCCAGTTAGGTCAAAATCAGTTGCTTACATTGGGAACAGACTGACCTTGCGTGGTTAGTTCCCAAAATTTTTACTATCAGTCCAAAGCCTAATGATTTCCCATAGCCATCTAAATAAAATCTAATTTAGCTATTGTTTAATTAACTTTAAGGTGCCTTATTGGTATGAAATGCTTCCTGACGTGTCAGCTGTGCATCCAGCATAGAGCAGTGTCCTTCCTAGGCCAACACCATCCATCTGTGAGAGTTATAAGGCATGGCTTACAACTGTGTCCTTCTAAAGCACTTCTCATTTATTAAGCTTTGCTGCAGTGACCACGTTGGCTTTCTGGAAGCACAGTGACTGGGCTATGCAGTGACAGGTCACTAATCTCCACGCTGCACTCAGCCTGTCAGCCACAGGAGAGTGACTCATGCTCTGCAAACCTCCTGTTGCTTAGGAGCTGTTTGTAATGTGAAAGAGAGTTGGGAAAGTCATGGTGAGGTAAGAGGGAAAGGGCTGGGAGGCAGAGTGCTCCTGGCTGCCTACGAGGAACTTGTGAATGAGGGTATTATTTAACCATCTCATTGGGGAGAAATTTGTCTGTTTCTTCCCAGATACAAGAGCCATAAATTTCCGTGTTCTGCCACTCTCTATTGTCCGTGGTATCTAGGAAAGTTAGTCATGTGTGTGGGCCTTCATTGTGTGCATTTATTTACTTATCACCGTGGTACCACTTTCCCTTTTAAAACATCGCCTGGTTACCGAGGGAACTGGCTCCAGCCCTGCACATTCCTTCCTCTGTGTGCCTGGCATCAGGTGTGCCACAAACAGGGCTCCCAGGAGAGCTGGGAGTCTGCAACCTGCAGTGCCAGGGCACCACAGTGATGCCTTAGGTTTTAACTTTTATATTTTCAAATTCTGCATTCCCAGTGTGTAACTCTGCAGTGTCCTGCAGCCTGGGAGCTGCTGCTCTCTCATGCTGAGACAGACAGAACAAAGCCTCTCCAGGCTGCTCTCCAAGGACACCCAGCCCGGCCTAGGCCCAAAATGTGTAACCCAGCATCTTGAGAAGGAGGGCAAGCTGAGGGGAAATTCCATCATTAGCTAAAGTTAAATTGGTGAAATTGGGTTGAGATGCAAATGGACCAAACCTATGAAAGCGTGAAGAACTCGTGACTCGGGGTCCATCTTGGGTGCAGCCTTTGGCCTGCCCAGGGTGTGCCTCTGAAGGCCTTTCAAATAAATATCCACCTTTATTCCCTTACTCCTGTCCAGTCTCTGTTTCTAGGTTGGCCTCTTCAGGCATCAACAGCACTGCCCCAGAGTGGTGACTCCGCTGCACAAGGATACAGAGGCCAAAAAGAAATAGTAATAAAAAAGTAATAACTCTATCAGTGCATTGAATCTTGCTGTAGGTAGGCTGAATTTATTGTGGACAGGTGGATGTAGTTCCCAATATTTAGCTGGGAGAGCGGTAGAAAGTTATTTAGTTTTCTTATGGAAATAAAATGCACGAATAACATTTACTTCTAAAGTACATATCTGTATCAGAATTGGAGTAGCAGGAGGTAATACTTTGCCCTTCAAGGGATGTAACACAGATGGAAAGACTGAGAGAGCTTGAAGAGTAGCTTTGAGGGCAGGGAGTGCTAACTATGGGAATGCTTCAGTCATCTGACTTCTTTATTTATATAAACAGGAGTTTATGGTTGATTGTAAATGTACTGTTTTGTCCCAGGTATGATTCTCTGCAGTTCTTTTTGTCACTTGAATAACATATGGACAATTCAAACTTTGATTAAGTCTTTGACTTTTAAAGCATAAATTTAAATCCCAAACATTCCTTCTCAATCCCAATGACACTTTTTATTTCCAAAGAAGGAGATGAGAAACAAGTGGTTACTTTTGAAGTATTGTAAAAGTAATTAACTTCCAAATTTCAGATGAATGGAAGGCAAAATAGAAATATTCCTTCAGCAGACATGGAAGAGAATGTTTCCATTTACCCAGAGAACCCCAAGGACTGCTTCTAATGATGCAACTCACTGTAGATTATCAGGCATGAAAATGTTTAGGCATTTTCACAAATAGCAAAAGGCAGTCTCCTGAATGTAACAAAACTGAAAGATACAACCAGAGTAAGCTGGTCTTTACTGAATTCGTAGATGTTTATGGATTTACTGGGGGAAGAAAAAGCAAAATTGAAGTTCAATTTCTGGACTGTAGCGTTTTTCAAATGTCCAGGTGTTAACAGCATTGATCCACAGAGTATGCCTGTAAGCTTCAGAGATCACACTAGGGGTTCTGGAAATATGATTTAAACATAGGTCTCTGTGTAAAGCAAAGATGGTCATTAAAAAAATCAGAGTTTTGAGAGAAAGACAGATGGTAAAATAAAGGTGGGAGCTTAGCCTAAGGAGAAACTACAAGGCTCTGGGTGATCCCGTGAGGATCCATGGGGAGTTTAGGAGAGGTGGCTTTAATGTTACAGACCAATCTTACTTTACACATTTTAAGTTTCGATATAGTTCATAATTTTCTGTTAGGAGGTATTTAATGAATTTACATTAGTTTACCAAGTGATTTATTTGGCAAAATAATCCCAAAAGAGCTTCTTTAAAAGCTCTGTAAAGCTCTGGTTTTGGTTTATTCAAAATGGTCTGTGTTTTTGGCGTTTTTTTAATTCAATGAGAACTCAAAATGAGAAGTTTCCCTTTATTGCTTTAATGTATTTGATTGGTTAAATGGAATGTAGTTTTAGGAATTGATGGGTGTTGAATGGGAGGAAGGTACACTGTGTGTGAATCACAACGCTGTGGGAACGTGGAGCACCTGTGATAGGACACTGCCACTTGTGAATGATAGCTGTGCTTCAGGGAAGCTCTTTAGGAACTGAATGGGACATTTGGGGAGAAATACCAGTGAAAGTTTGGCTCTGTACAGACACCTTTGCTGTTCTCTAACACCTGCACACGCTGCTATTTAAGTAATGAATAGGTGGGATAAAATATCCACTGCAGTTTTCTTGGCCAAGTAGTCAGACAAGATTTAAACTTAACAAGCCTCCTCATAATTAAGCTTTAATATAAGTAGAGATGGTAATTACCTTATAAAGTTTAGCTGTGATGAAACTGCCACTGAATAGCAGTGGCATATATATAGACAGGCTGCAGAAACACTTCACTGCTGATGGAAATGTACTTTCTTTCAGCTGTTTTGTTGCTTCTGGAACTTTAAAAACAAACAAGCAAACGTGTTAAGAGTTGATTTACTTCTAAAATGCATCAGCAATGCTGGGAAGTAATGTATAGGCAAATGGGAAGCCCCAAAGCCTCCTAGGTTTTAATTTGAGTCTCTTAAAAGACAGGCACAAAAAACATCTTTCACTCTTAAGTAAATATTACTTAAAAGCAAGGAAAGCTTATCAATCTTACTGCTCCTGTGAGAGCCTTCCTTGCTTCTCTGCATCAGAGTTAACTTTTAACTGACTACAACCAGCCACAAATGCCAGCAGTCTCTTCTGCAGCAGCACATGAGTCAGTGAGTAGGGGATGGCTGAGTCAAACTCTACCCTGATCCTTCCCTCCCACTCCCTGCCCAGCTGCTGCCTGTTTACTCCCTAGGGTATATCCCACGAAACTGGAAGCCTACACAGAAAGTTAGGAATAGTGGATGCTCTTATTCCTCTGCATGAGAAGCAGAGGTGATGTCCAGCCATGGTGTAACACTTCAGCACCTGTTCAGAAATAGGGACTTTGCTTAGAGCTGGCCATTTCCACTAAACTGTGTCCTTAGGGATTGCTCTGGAGCTTCAAAGGACAGGTTTGTGAATCTGGAATGTCTGGCAGACCAGGGTGTTTAACATCACTGTTAACATCATTGCTTCTTCAAATGTGCTCTAGCTTTAGAGTCCTGAATTCTTGAATCATTTCTCTAGCAGCATGTTTGCTGCCAGTTTTATTTCCATATCTCTTTGCCCTATAGTTTTGTTATCAAGACAGATTGCATTTCTTGTCTTCCAGTAAGAAATGGCAGCAATGATACTGACTCATTTTCAGTCTGTTTATTGTTTTATTCTTGCATTGTTTCAGATGTACCTCACCAAGGCACTGAGTAAAGCTTTGTTCTGTTAGGCTTCCTCTCTCTCACAGCCTGGTATACTTTGGTGATTTATGCTTTAATCCAGTGTTGTGTGATTGCAATCAGTTTTTTCTTTCCCTAATTTCAAATCAGTAACTTAGAACAAGAAAAATAAAGGCTTTGTGTTATCCAGGATTTGACTTCTCTGCTGAATCTCTTCTTTGTTTCTTTGTCACTGTAGTTAGGGGGTGTTGTGTCTTCTCATGCCCAGTAAAAGCACTTTCCTATTTATAAACTAAAATTCCTTTGATAACGTTTTCTAGGGAGAAAAGTGCAGCTCTTCCTGTGATGGTCAGTCTTTGTGTTATTTTTCCAGGTGTGTAACCTCAGTGTGCAGGACAGAGCTGAAATAACTGAGTAATTGAAGTTACTGAAGTAATAAAGGTTGTTACCAAGGCACCTTGCAAAGTCAAGAGCTCTCAGGGATTCAAAGACCACTTCAGCTCAAATGAACCACATTAACATAAGAACAAATGGGGCTAATGGGGCATAAGGAACTTTTGTAAAAGAAAATTCTGGGGTTTTTTCTAACAGTGTGTTCATTTACACACACTAGATTTTATCTGTATTGAACTGGCTTGAAATAGTAACCATCTTGAGGCAAAATTAGACCACAGACCTGATCTTTGTGCCAGTTTTATTGCCTTTAGCCCACATCATAACCCAGATAACATACCATAATCATAACTCAAGGTTAACAGATTGAAAAGCATCAAAAAAAATAAAAAAGGAAAAAAGAAGTTTGTGTTCTTTCAGCTAGTGAAGAGGAATTATTTCAAGAGCCTGAAACCTGCCAATTATGAAATCTTGTTTAAGATTTAATAGAAGGTGCAATCAGTACTACCTAGGAACTAGAGATAACACGACCTTCTAAAAATTTACTTTAGTGCACTACGGTGTTTTGGAGTTCTTCTGTGTAGACATTGCACTGAAGATAGATTTTAGTTATTAACTATTATGAACATATCACATAAATGATTTTCCATATGTTTTACTAAACTAATTTCTATCTGAAAGCAGCCTGATGCATATTAAGCAAATTATGAATTTAAACACCAAAATGTAGAAAACAATAAATTACATTTGTCGCTTTTTACAATATAATGTTAATATCAGTATAAATATTGAGAGAAAGGTTTTTTATTATTGCTTACACCTGTATTTGCTTTCATTCTCTAATGAAAATAAATCTCATTTAGTGTAAAGATTACAATTAGTTTCATATCAGCAAATGAGAATTAACCCTTTTCTAAGAAAAAACACCCAGTATGGGACTAAAATTGGCTGAAGTCACAGGTCAGTCTATGGAAATTACTTCAAAGGGAGATTTACTTTAGAGTTGGTTTTTTTTCAGTGCTCTGTATGTAAGTATAGACATTTGCAGTCCTTGTAGCTGTGAAAAAAAATCTGTAATTTGGTCTGAGGTTAGCTCCAGCTCCGCGCAGTCTCTTGCAGAGGTTTGTCAGGGCAAAGTCCCCGGTGCCGGTGCTGTGCTGGCTCAGGGGAGCAGAGGTCTCCCCAGCAGCAGTGAGGTGTCTGGGGCTGCCCCACGAGCCAGGCAGCTCAGAACGAGGGACCTCTGCCTTCCCTCTGGCAGCTTTTCCCACAGAGACCTGATCAGAGCTCTTCACTGCCCCTGCTTTTGGAGAGGCAAGTGCTGTGGTGTAGAAATGAAACCCCACGTCACGGTGTGTTGGAGCTGAGATTTGGGTGGTCTGGTCTGGGTCAGTACAGTTCCTAATCACAGTTTAAGCAGCACACTCAACTCTTTTCAGCGGGTCAGACAGGTTACAGGTTATAATGGTGGCTGTCTACTCAGCTGTCTGCCTCAATAGCTCCCTACAGTTTTGTTAAACCTTACTTTTGCCCAGTTAAGTGTCAAGATGAGACTGGTCAAGTGGGATGGCAGAACTGGTTTGTGTGTGCAGGTGCTTTTTTGGATGAATGACCACTTAAGACTAGGGTATGTTAGATGGTTGGCTTCTGTGCTGTAGTTCTGAGTTTTTAACTTGTGAATACAGAATGTGAACATTGACACCCTGAGTCATCTAACCCTTCATCATCCTTCAGGCGAATCCAGGAACTACTCTGCAAAGCATGAGCAGTGCTCAGCACATGAAGCAACAGCCCTGCATTGAGCTGACTTTATCTTAAGCCACAGACTCTGCAAAAGATGACAGCAGGAGGAAAGAAGGATCTAAAAAATTCCATGGTGTTGATAGTTTGGAAAAGGAATCCGGCCTCCTGTTACTTCTCTGACTAACAGAAACTCCACCTGAGTCACCACTACTAGTTGTTGTGAAGGCTATAATTTAGAGGAAATTATGGAATTAATGTAACTCTCTGGAAAATTCTTATGCTTGTCACTAAAATCATTTGGCTGGACTAACTGGTGTTGGAATTCAGGTGTTTGTGGGTTTGTAAGCAACATTCATTTGGCTTGAATAGAAGATACTGGAGAAGATAAATCAGTTGGTCATTACTAACTTAACAAATGTTGATCAAATTAAAGATGATGTCTTAGGGTTCCTCTCCTTTTCCTCTGTGTGCATATTTAGCACACCAGATGGTTAATGCAGTCATAATAAACTAGTGGGAATATTTAATTAAATGTGTTCCCAGGACATTAAATGCAGAGTATTATCCTTTGGCTGGTGATCAGAGTAAATATTTGGTAATAAGGGAGAGTCCATGCAGAATATTGTTGGTAATACATGAAAAGCACATTTGAGAACAGAACTGTGTTCAAAGCGGAACTTTCTTCACCAAATTAAGACATCTCAAATGCTAATTCCTTTTGTATGTGGGGTTTTATTCTACCACCGATTCACTATTACTCATTACACAGTTATTACAAATAGCACGAGGAACAATTTGAAATTTGATAGTCATAGAATGGAATGAGTCTAAGTCTGTAGCCATTTACTTGTCAATAGTCACATTTTTACTGAATACTGAAGGGCTCAGATAGAAAAAAAGCTCAATTAAGAACATCATCTCTGTTCAAGCAGTGATGCTTCCCTTGTAAGTGAAGGAAGCCTGTTTGCTCTTGTTGAGAGCTAATTCTACTGCCTCTGTGAGATCTCAGAGGGCTGAAAACACTTCTCTGTAGTCTGAAAATCCCTCCAGCCACTGTATGCAAATGTCCACTAGCCCAGCAGTGATACTCCTCTATCAATCAGCTAATTATCTCCTCAGCCTAACCAGTTTTATGGTATCATGGCTTTCTTTACTCCCATTGAGCAGCTTTTTTTTGTTCCCCTGCGAAAGTGAGATTAGTAGAATGAAAACAAGGATAAACGTAGCCTATTAAAATAGGCTAGTAAATAACTGGAGGGGGGAAGATGAGCTAGAAATCTGAAATACATACAACTAGTGGGCAACTGAACTGAAAAGCAAATTACCCTTCTGAGAGCATTATCTCAGAAGTGGGAGGTCACAGTCTCTAGCCAGGGCTGTCTTTTGGAGAGTCCTCTCACCCTGCAGGCAGAGAACATCATTATCTACTTCTAAGAAGAATGAGAACCTGAAGAACACTTTGATTTTATGGGGGTGCTAGAAGTTTCTCTACACCTCTCCTGGCAGAATTAGTGTGTGGTTTTCAAAGAGTAAGGGGACCTGCCATTTGACACTATCCCATTTCACTGTGGGAAAACCAAAAAATTCCGTAGGAGGTGCTGGAATGGATAATTAATGTCTCTTTCCTGAACACAAAGAGAAGTATGAGTGTCCACACACAACTGTGGTAGGCCCATGCTATTGCTAAGTTTGTACAGTTAAGGACTTGAGTCTGAAAAGCTCACAATTTTAAAGACTTTAAATATCAATTTCTTTGAGAGATGACGTGTGAATTTTAGACGAGCACAGAATTTTACTCTGCTCTCTTTATTAGACTGGATTTTGTTAGGATTGTGTCAAACCTCACATAGCCATGCGGGTTGGTAAGAAAGCTTTTTCTGCTAGTGTTGGCTAAACTGACCTCCTGCAGAAATAAAATCCCATGTGGTAGCAACTGATTAACAGTAAGCTGGAAACCTGCAAATTCCTCCAGGACGCAGAAGACTTGCTGTCAGTAAAAGTCCCTCTCTGCAAACTATCAGTGGAAAAATAGGTTTAGCTATTACTGCACAGGAATAAACAAAGCAAGTCCAAAGCTAACAGCAAACCCCCAGGGCTATAGAGCTCCTTTATTTCCTTGGAGATCCTCCGTGCCTCAAAGCTTTCCAGTGCATCTCAGCTCACAGATGAATATTCTCTGCACTAGGGACAATGTGAGATGGGTTTGTTTCTGCAGCTGCTCTTCGGGCCAGAATCTTCACTGACATGCATAGCCACTGAAGTAGTGTATAAATTTGCATTTGTAGCTAATTTTAATAATTGTTTTAGAGTTAAATCTCAAATGTACAAAGGAAATGGAAATGTTCTGATTTATTTTACAGTTAAAGGGGGAGTTTTTTGGTGTATTTTTCAAATGCTTTTTGAAACCACACAGACTGTCAGACTCTACTTACACAGTGAAGCCCAAATGGGTAGGTGCCTTTTGAAGGGGTCCATATGGAAAAAGAGTGTCTTAAATATACATAAGTTACAACAGTAAATATGTACTACACAAATATGATACCTGAACAAGAAAAAAAAATAAAAAGGAAGAGAGGCAGTGCAATTTTATTTTATTTGCACAACAGGGAAAGGGTTTGAGGAAAGAGGACTCAGACTGGGGTTCTTAAAAAATTGCCTGCTTCATTTCATTTTTGGTAGGGATCATTAGTCAAATCTGCTGCACTGATGCACATTCACTACCCCTCCCCTGAGCTTTGCCAGCTGACAGCCCCTAAAGCTGTCTGATGTGATTCTCACTTTCCTTGTGCTGTCAGCTTTAGCTGTGTTTCTCACTGTTTAAGTCCGAGGGGTACAAAATAACTCCTGCTATTAGAAATAGGTTGTGAGCTTTGACTTGAGTCAGTAGTTGGAGAGGAGCAGAAGGGTGACAATGAAGAGGGCTGGGCTGCTCTGCCACGGGCTTTCTGTGCCATGGAGCAAGGCACTTAATCTCCCTGTACCTGTTTCCCAGCCATATGTGGGGATAAAAGCTTTTCCTTAGCTTATTGCAGGGTTGTTAGGATAAAGACTTTGAAGGGATTAGGTCCTATAGTTGGAGGCTTTAAAAAGCATTTTGGATGGATAAAAGAAGATGCTGAAAGCAGCCTTGGAGGTCCTGATGTAAACTGTACCAAGTCACAGTGGTGGCCTGGCATCTTCCTGGTATTTGCATCGTGCATCTCCCTTCCCTAGCCTGACAAAGTGAAAAAATTCTGCTATGTAGTTCACACATATGAACAAAAATGAAAGTGTGTGTCAGATGGTTTCCCAAAATATTAGATACACAATCATCCTTAATGTTCTTTCAGCCGGTGCTGAAATGCAAAACAGTAACACTGGATATCTCCAATTCTCTTTTAATTTCGAGTTGCAGCTCCCTTCGACTGTCAGATCTAAATAGCAAGTCGCTTCCAAAACATCTAAGCAAGATGACAAATCTCTTAGTCATGAATTTGACCTACCAGTTTCAGGCCCAACTAGAAGAACTGAGGATGTCTGAGTCAGCTGAGACCATTTTGCTGAATCACTCAGATAGTCCCTGAACTTTTCTTCCAAGGTGGCTGCGTACACTGCTTTCGGTCTGTTGGGTTGCTCACGTGCTACCTGCTCCAAATTTGGCTTGTGGGGAGTGGGGATGGAACTGATGTTATAAAAAGGCTGACCTGGCTGCTGAGGCTCTAAGCAAGTGGTGGAGTTGTCCTGAAGTGTACTCATCACTCTCCCAGAGTGTACTCCAGTGCTCTGATGTCACACAGTGGTTGCCATTTAAGAGTATTTAAGAGATTCTTACCCTTTTTCACCAACAATAATAGAATTTTGTTCCTCCTTCAGAATTAATTTGACTTGTTCTTGGGAATGGAGGTTCTCAGCAGCAATGGTAATTTTTTTCCTTTTCCTAAAAAAAGTACACAAGTCTAATGGCTAGGGGCCTAGTGATGGAGGTTTTATACGGATTTTACATTCTTTTGTAGCTCCCCAAAATCATGCCAGACCATGAAAATTATACTTTAAAGTTGTGATGCTTTGTGTATTTCAAAAGGAAGCTTCTCCAACATAGTGCTAATATTTTTGCATAAATTTCTTTGAATAACGCTTCTGAGAAATTATAAACTGATACGACATGGTACAGAGGCAATAATAGAAGAATTATGTAAATGCAGGAAGAATTATGTAAATGTAGGCTGGACTTCAGTTCCAGGATTTTTGCACTATGATATCACAGAGAATGTCTGTGCTTTCAAGTGATGCAGGCCTTCAGTTCCCTTCTTTACCAGAAAACTTAGGTTCAAAACCAAGCTCTTACTGGCTGCTGTGGGGGACTGGAGCCACATAAGCACACTGATGTGCTGCCTTCTTCCCAGGCAGGATGCTTTCTCCAGGGCTCACACAGTGGTAGGGCAGAGCCAGAAGCACTGAGCCCCCTCTGTCCTGTTCTGTAGTGCCCTGGGAAGCCAGGAGGGGATGCAGGTATCTTTTGTGTTTGGTTTGGATATTGTATGTCGCCTCATGACAGGAGAGTGCTCGTGCCTTTGTAATCTGCAAGAGCTGCTGGTGGCATTAAAGCCATGAGCTTCGGGGCTGCCTTTGTTAATTCTGTCTGGGAACTTGTGCTGTCCCTCTCTTTTTGGGTGAGTGTGATGCCTTACATTTTAGCTTTTATATTTTTCCAATTCTGCATTCCCAGTGTGTAACTCTGCAGTGTCCTGTAGCCTGGGAGCTGCTGCTCTCTCATGCTGAGACAGACAGAACAAAGCCTCTCCAGGCTGCTCTCCAAGGACACCCAGCCCGGCCTAGGCCCAAAATGTGTAACCCAGCATCTTGAGAAGGGGGGCAAGCTGAGGGGAAATTCCATCATTAGCTAAAGTTAAATTGGTGAAATTGGGTTGAGATGCAAATGGACCAAAGCTATAAAAGTGTGAAGAACTCGTGACTCGGGGTCCATCTTGGGTGCAGCCTTTGGCCTGCCCAGGGTGTGCCTCTGAAGGCCTTTCAAATAAATATCCACCTTTATTCCCTTGCTCCTGTCTGGTCTCTGTTTCTAGGTTGGCTTCTTTAGGCACCAAGTGCTGTTCTGCTTGGGGCAGCTCAGTGCTCTGCCCCTCAAGGCCATGAGCGAGGCCGCTGCTGTAACTGTGTAAGGAGAGCACAGTTCCAGAGACAAAAGGTTTGGAAAGAGTAGCTCTGCACTGCAGGCAGCACACAGCTCTGGTTACTCTGGAATTAGATTTTAGGTAATTAATTAAGATGGGTATGTTAATTACAAGCTTGCTGTGCCTTAGCATAAAGATTGTCATCTCTCTTTGGTGGTTGCAGTAACTCCTGCTGGATGGTCAGGGCAGCTGTAAAAACACCCGTTCTTCCCATCCTTTCCTCCCTTACGCAGGGAGCAGAGAAGCCCCAGCAAATGCAGTTGAAACCAAATTAGATGGCTGCAAGAATGCTGGAAGAGAACAACCTTGAAAGTGTCTACTGTATGTCAGTCATTTTAAGGACAGCTTGGGAGGTGCAAAAAAAAAGATGAGAATTACTAGGCAGAAAAGGTACATGGCAGAGCTCCAAACTTTGGAGTTATCTCGTAGCTCTGACCAAGAACATCACTGCATTTATAAGCTGTGCTTACAGCAAAACATGTGGCAGGGAAAAACTCTTCTCATATACTCCCCTTCTGTAGTCTCTGGGATTCTAACAGTGCGTAACTCAGGAGGAGCTCTCTTAATGTTTGTAGTAGTGACAGTGTTTCCACAGAAAAAATTCTGCTTGTGTTGATTGGGAAAATGCCTGTTTACTTCCTTAACTGCAAAGAAGTTTTACAATTTCAGTTTTAGCTCTGTTGTTGTACCAGAGTCTCCCTTTGAAGCTGTTGATGCTCCAGGGAGATCTTGTTCTGTGTTGTGTGAGTGTGATGTACATTATAGTCAGATTTTGATCCTTTGTGACAACTGAGAATAAATCCTGGGATGCTGGCCCATGGCCATCGATGGAGTGATTCCACTGCAGGTGGCAGCAGCATCTGGTTTTTTATGTTTTTAGTAGTGGCTGTGAGGTGCTCAAAGGATGAGCAAGTAGTGCATGGCTCAGTTTCTTTTCTTTCAGCTAAAGCTTGCTAATGACATTCTCACCCACAGTTAAAAAGTGATGCGTAAGCCACAGCACTGCTGCAGGTCTGCAAACAGCTGCTCCATCTCTGGGAGCTTCTGAGGGTCAGTGTTATCCACAGGGATCTCAGCCCTCAGGCAATACTGTCAAACTGAATTTTGCAGCTTAAGGTACCTTTGGGAAACTAACTTTAGTGCCCCCAGGCGTTTTGACAGTGTATTAATGAGGCCATAATTCCAGCAGCATTAATCAGACCCCAGGATGTAGAAGGGAATGATTCACAGAGAAACACTGTGTTCTCTCAGTCTGTCGCTGTGGGAAGGCATTGGTAATGCATGAGTGGGATTTGTGATATTTTTCAGTGCACATGCTTAGGGATTTCCTCTGCAGCTTCAGGAAGGGTTTTATTTCCCTGTGGGAAGAAGTGAGGGGTCCCTTGAAAGAAGAGGTGAGGTTTCACAGGTTAAAGCGTGGGTGTGAAGGATGAGTGGCTAAGGTTAAGAGACCCTGTTCAGGCTGGCAGGGTGATTTGTCTGCACAAACTCATACTCCGAGACAGACCAGATCTGTTCTTGGATTTTCAGGACGCTTTGTTTTGTCCTTTGTTATAAAGCAAACTGGAGAAAGCCGGTGTTGAAGCTTAAGAGCTGCTGTGCAGAAGATCAGGGCTCTGTTCACAGCATTGCTGCAAATACTCATCTAGGGTTTGTGGCTGCTTTGGTGGGGCATTTGGTGACCACCGGTGGGGAGGTTCAGCATTGCTGAATGCCAGAGATGACTAACCCCATGCTGTGTGCAATTCTCACCCCCACGTCTTCCTTAATTTCTTTCTCCTCTTCTTCTGTTTATCTTTACTTGGTTAAGTCCAAACACTGAGGAGCAGGGCAGTGCTCTACTCAGCACACTGAGAAGGAAGACAGGGTCACAGCCCTGGCTCTTACTGCATTAAGACGAAGTACCCAGAGTGTGTTTCCTTAGTGGGATACAAGCTCTGCCCTGCTAGTCAGGCCCGTGATCAGTTTGGCCACTGGCCTAACTTAGGGTAGATAATCTGAATTGTTTGCTGTTTAGAAAGTCAGCAAGGGAGGTGGAAGAGTTTGATAAAGTCCTATCAAGAAATAGTGTGAAAACTGATTGTGGTATGGAACAGTAGGGTTGTGATCCAGGAATGGAAAACATGGGTTGAAACAACGGAAAAGTTCTTTGAAGAGATAGGTACTTTTTACTAGTTCCAGAGAAGGGGTAAAGTGAACAAGTAAAGATGGTTTCAGTCACTTACGTTCTCTGGTTTTGATCTAGGTCTGTTCCAGCTTCTACCCAAGGTCCCAGCGGTGCTGCAGGGGCTGCAGGGCCTCCTCCTGCTGCCAATGTGTCCAGCAACAAGCGGCTGCAGCAGACACAAGCCCAGGTGGACGAGGTAAGTGGCTCCAAGTGATCTGTTGTGCACCACAAGGGTGCTGCTGTGGTTGGTTTCCTCCTTTGTGCAACTCCTGCTCATCTGAAGGCAGTGGATGTAGGAAATGAGATTTATCAAAGGACAACAGTTATGAGGAGGCAGACAGTACAAGAGAGATTCTGAGTATAAACATCCCTGTACCAGTTTGGCAGATTAAATGTGGGCATCGGTGCCAGTTCAGGAATTCCTCCCTGTCAGTCTGGTTAGGAGGAAATACCAGAGTGGAAGCAGCTCTCCTAGTGTGTTCCTGCACTCCTAAAGGTTAGATGCAAATTTCACAGACTGTTTCACAGAGACAGACCATCAGCTTCTCACAGATAGATTAAAACCATCAGAATTGAGCAGCTGAGGGCTGTGTTCATTAGCAAGAGCTCTATTGATTAATCATCACAATTTATTCCCAAAGAAAGGCACCCACACATGATGTCACAACAGCATCTTTAACAAATCCCCACTCCTTTTCTTGATCTTGGAGGACCATGTGCCTGTTCCAGCTTGGATCCTTAAAATCTTGTTGCACCTTGGACATAATGCCAGTGTCCATCTGATTGCCCTGGGAATGGGAGTAGTGAGCACACCACTGCTCAGGGGGGCAGTCCCTGAGTACACCAGAAGGACAGAGGCAGCTGTAGCATCCTCACACACCTGCTGTGTGCATTTGTGTGCTGGGTATTAAGGAAAGAATATTGTTAAACCCCTCCAAAGACTTAAGTAACTAATTGCTTACTGTCTGTGGTGAAGTGCGCAGAGCTTGTGTCATTCTTAAATGCCAATTTGATAAAATACACATTAGAAAATATGTCCTTACATGCATAAAGGCCTCTATTTTCAAAAGCTTCAGGCACGCTTTAAAGATAGTAGAGAAGACCTCAAAATATCCAACCCAAATGCATTTCTTAAAATGAGTTAAATCCACCTGTCAAAATGGGCTTTGTCTTTTTGAGAACCTTTTCTTTGCTGAAAATCTGGAGCAGTGACTTTCTGGTCTCCCCATTGTTGGTGCTTGGATGTGTTCACAACATCCTCTGCCTGCAGAAATGTCTAGACTAGGTTCTCTCTTCATCTCTGACTTTCACATCCCACTAACTTTACTGACATTAGTGGAGTGTCTCTTCTGGTAGGGAAAGGAATGTTACATTTTAGCTTTTGTCTTGGGTCAGAATAATGAAATAAACTTCTTGTCCTGAGCATGTTACATCGTGGTGGTCCTGTAATTGTTTATGTGAGTGACAGCAAATAACTGTCCCTAAAAGACAAAAAATAATTGCCTTTTATGATCTAGAAGTGAGTGATGGCTGTCAGATACATAGGGCTCTTCAAGTAGATCAATAGAGATGGCATCAGTGAGGATAGTGAACCCCTGCTTTGTGTTTAAAATACTCTGTATTCTGACACTTTTCACTCAAACCCTTGAAAATCTGTCTTTTCATGAAGATGATGACATAAATTTGGCAGGAACTCTTTCCCAGTATGAGGGGACAATGAGTAGCTCTTGGATTTGAGGGTTGTGTGGGTGAAATTCAGGATTTATGGGGGTTTTGCCTTCCATTTGAGAGAGAGGCTGCTGTCGATACAGGTTTGGGGTTGACAGCACGTGGTCAGCAGGTCCTTTTTAACAGGGAAATCACAATACAAGGATGGCCAGGGGAGGGAAACCGGCCCTTCCAGCACGGCGGGGTCACTGGGGTGACGCTGGTTTGCAGTACCCAAGGATCCGGGCTGGGAGCATTGATTGCTTTGACCTTTCTCCCAGCTCTTTCCCGGCTCTTTTCCTTCCATGCCGTGCGGGGCAGTCACCCGCAGGTGGCAGCACAGCCCCGGGCAGCGCCGCTCCCCAGCCCGGCTTCGCGGGAAGCTCCGGCTCCGCGTGAAATCACTGGGATTTTTAACGCTAGATCAATGCCCATACATATACATATACATATACATATACATATACATATACATATACATATACATATACATATACATATACATATACATATACATATACATATACATATACATATACATACATACACATACACATACACATACACATACACATACACATACACATACACATACACATACACATACATATGTGTGTGTATATATATATACACACATATATATGTATATATATACAGAGTATTTCAGTTTGGGCTTATAATACTAGATATATAGTATTTCAATATTAGATTTTCTCATCTGATTCCTCTAGACATCCTAGAGCTTATTTTCTAAGGCCCAGGCAAACATTTATTTATTTGACAAAAATGAAATCTCATCTAGGCAAGTGTTCACTGCAGCCAGGTTAGATTCAATAAGTAGTTCTGGGGAAAAAAAAAATTTAAAAATTAAGAGAAAGGGTAGGAAATAATAGAGTATTTTGTTTCAGCATTTCCAACAGTTTAAAATTTTCACTACAAATCATTGTACCAAGATAAAATTCAACTAAATACTAGCTGAGAAAGTAATACTTAAAAAAAATATGACTATTTTATATGAAGTTAAATGCTTGGAAGGTTTTGGGTTGGAAAAGCAAGTAAGAAAATTTGGATGGACCAAAACATTTCATTTTGGTTTAGGTTTGGTAGACAAGTGGAACAAATCTTTTGAGACCTTCTGCCAATCCTTTTAAAGATCCTGTCACTACCAGTTTCCTCTCACTGTATTTGAATAATGTATCTTTTAAATAATTCTGGATTTTTGCAGGTAATGGTTAAATTTTATTAAATATGTATAACATGGAGTTCCTTATTATAGAGTATGAGAATTAACAGACCAATAGCCTCATTCACTGCTAGAAAAATTCGACACTTCACTGAGATTGTTACACGGTCTGACATTTGCATTCGTGGTGAATTTCTACAGGATTTCCTTTAGTTATTGGCTTGCTAGAACAGGATTTTCATCTTACTCAGTGTATAAAATATATGCATGCACAGCCCTTACCTATTGTGTATTGGCTGTGCAAGAAGGTGGCATGAGCTCTCTGCTGCTCTTCAGGCTGGATTTGCTCAGGTAAAACATTCTCCTCCTCCAGTTTCAAGCAGGACTTCAAATGATGGCTGAGAAGTCATCTTACCCAAAAGATCTGCAGAACGAGAAAATTCTTTGGTAAGGAAATGCATACAGTTCCCTTTAGAGTGGCCTTTATCTAGCTAATTTCTCTAGTTCAGGTAAGGAAGATATTAAATGTATAAGGAAAATAATGGCTTGTTCTTAGTGATGTCAATCAAATTGTGGTATAGGGATCTTCATCAGGTTTTTGTGTCTATATAAAAGAAATCAAAAACTTTAATGAAACTAACTATGGTATTTCATGATGTCTCTTTATTTTCTACCTTTAAGGGCATCTGAGCACAGTGTAGCTGTGCTCACCTTGTTTTCACTGGGTGTGTTTCCATAGGTTGGGATTTCGAGGCACTGTCCAGGTAATCCCATCACACACCATAATGGCAAATGGCTGAGTTTAGGATGATGTGTGATATTCCAGGGTGTGAACAGACAGGCGTCCTTCAGCTTTCCTGTGTGAGGAGCCTCACGTGCTTCTGTGCCTTTGTAGGTGGTTGACATCATGAGGATGAACGTGGACAAGGTGCTGGAAAGAGACCAGAAGCTGTCGGAGCTTGACAACCGGGCAGATGCATTGCAAGCAGGTGCCTCACAGTTTGAGACCAGCGCAGCCAAACTGAAGAGGAAATACTGGTGGAAAAATTGCAAGGTAAGGAATATAAACTCTTGTTGAGAATCACTTCATGGCAGGAATTGCTTTCACTTGCATTTAGTGGGACTTTGCCTGCAGGATGGCACCTCTGAGTCATCTCTTCTCATCAAGGTGAAAGAGGTGCCTTGACCTCGAGGCTCCATAAGTCAAGCAACTTTGATCTTTACCAGAACCCATAATTTCTGCAATATGTAAAATGTAGATACAATTTTTGATGTTTCACCAGTGCCTTCAAATAGGGATGGGAAAGCATTCGATGTCAATTCATGTCAGTTCTCTGTGTGAACTGCAAAACCTGATCAGGTGCAGTGAATTCTAGCAGTGGGAGAAAAGAAGCTTTTTCCTTGTGGGGATCATCAGCCTTTTGATTTTCCTTCAGTATGGTAAACTATAAAAAATACCCCAAACTGGATTCCACAAACTGCTGTGAGAAGGGAGGAAATTACAGTCTCTTATAAAGAGGGGCTGGTTAGGATAGAGCAGGACTTTGATCAACCAGCTGCCCTCTCTGCTGTCTTCAAAGTCTAATCCTTTCCCAAGAGCAGAGGGAATCTCACTCTGCTTTTTCAGACCTTCTCCAGTATTTGTGGATTTTGGACCCAGAAACTTCAGCTCCTCTTACTCTTCTAAGACTCAAATCTTTGCTTCTTTCTACTCATGCATGACCAACATGAGTACTATGCCAAAAGTTCCGCTTCT
This sequence comes from Pachycephala philippinensis, assembly GCA_013397055.1. NCBI lineage: Eukaryota > Metazoa > Chordata > Aves > Passeriformes > Pachycephala > Pachycephala philippinensis. The sequence goes on from VWZT01016783.1 coordinate 1,777,925, forward strand.
TTTCCATTTCTCAATACCAACTTTCCACTGACTACTTATGTCCACCCAAAATAAAACCACCTGTTCCCAAGGGAGAATCCCACATATATCCCTCGCTAGCCTGTTGTCTGCTTTGTCTCTTCAATCCACAGTGCCATGAAATGTAAAGCAAGACAAAATATTCTGGGTAAACCACATGTACAAACACTCCAGAAACAAAAGGATCTAAGTTAGAAATTAAACTGAGTAGGTCCTCTGGGCATCTTTTAGCTGTTGCCCAACTGATACGCCTGGAAGTGCAGGAAGCAGGGCTTTTGGGAGCTACAAGCACAGATTTTGAGTTAGGTTCACCCATGTGACTGCAGTCACCGCAATGATCTGCACTACACTAGACCTTCCAACCTACCCTCATTCTCCTTTCCTCATTGTCCCTTCCTGCTTTATCCTGACAAACAATCTCCCTGTCCTTCCTCTAGCTCCCAAACTCTGGAAAGAGAGGGAAGAAATGAAAAAAAAAAGTCTCCTGCAAGCCAGTGGTTGGCTCTGTCCTCCAGACTCATGTTAAGAGGAAGGAAGGCCTCAATTTGACATGCCCATGTTTGTTGTTTTTCACTCTTACTGCTCGCTGGGGTAATAATGGCAACTGGACTGCAGCATCCCTGGAGGGCTTGTTAGCTTTCAGGGAGTCTCAGGTGGGGCTCTGAGCCACGCAGCTCAGTGCTGGTGTGATCTGTGCACAGCTGCCTCTGCTGTACCTGTTCCTGGGGGAGCAGACTCCTGCTTTGCAATGGGCTGTTTCCAGGAGAACGTGCTGGAAACCATGCTGGAAACTGTTCTGGCTAGCATGGGCTTCATCTCTCAACAGCACAAGCATACAAAGCAGCACAGATAGCTGCTGGGCTTTAAGCATCTCCAGCTGCCTCTTCACTGACTTCAGGAACATGGGGAAAAGGGATCAAGTGACTCTGGTATAAAGTGGTACATGGCTATGTGTGACCCCAGCCACTGGAGTTGCTTTACTTTGGAAATTAACTTTTTCTTTACTGCTGGAAATGGTTGAGGCTGGTCACTGCATCTTTAGCTGATGGGCAGGAACTGGCTAGCTTTGACAAGAGGCTGTGTCCATTGCTGCTGGTCAGCTGGTTTTAAAATCGATACTAAATTTGGGGCCTTAACAAGTCTGTTGCAGTGAGTGTTTACAAGAGTAAAAAGTATGAGGAATGAGTCACTAAGTAAAAGCAAAAAAATTGAGGGGTTAATGTCTTTCATGTGAAAACCTGACTTTCTCTTTTTCTTTCTTATAACTTTCTTTTTATAGATGATGATCATCCTTGGTGTAGTATGCGCAGTCATTCTCATTATAATTATAAGTGAGTAATTCATTTTCTCTTTTATCTATGATCTCAATAGCTTGTGACTTAAGAATGGCTGATACATTAAAAACCAAAACAACAAAAAAATGGATATAAAATATTTAAACTGATTAATTTGTGAAATTTCCCTTCTAGTGTTATGCTTTTATAGTGAGAATTACTGCCAACTCCCTGGACACATATTGGCAGAATTTGTTGACATTTAATGTTTTCTTCATTAGCATGTTACATAACTTACCCTAGGATTAAAAACTCTCCCTTTTTATCTTTTAAATAAATTTTTATGCAGTCTGAGAGATCTTCCTTTCATTATGATGAGCACCACAGCCCTGGTGTTTTCTACTAAGAACAGTAATTATTGAAATACCTCATGCCTATAAAAAGAGGGTGAAGGCACACGGGCAAACAGGCATCTGATGAATTTTTTAAAAGCATGTAGGTGCCTAGTTTCTACCATATCAGCTAGAATTTGAGATGTCAGTGTTTCTGAAGATCCTTTTGCATCTCGAATGCCCAAATGTTGTTAAAAGATGGCCCAAAGTCTCACAGATTTCTTTTCTCAAAAGATCATCTCATTCCACGCAGTTGTTGTAGGAAAGTTAGCTATGAATGAATAATAGCAGTAGTGCTGGTCGGGACTCAGGGATCTTGTAATGACAGGAATTGAACATTTCATTTATGTAACCCTGTGTTGGCAACAGCTGTTATGTGACATAACTGTAATATGGCATTAACTCCTAAAAGGGAGATTTCTTCAGATGGACAATCCAGGTAGTAACCCAGAGGAGATTCACCAGAAGGCTAGACTGTGGATATGAGTTAATTCCCAGCTCTCAAATTACATGCCTCGTATGCAGCATGTTTCCATCTTCCTCTGTTGCCCCTGTAAAGAAGGCTTACAGACTCACCTGTAAACATGACTAAATGGAATGAGATACATGTGACAGTTTATTAGCCTTACGAATGCTGGCACCAGTGTGACCCAGAATAATTTCAGGGTTTCGTAACACTGATACAGCGGGAATGGGAAATGGTTAGATATTAATTAACCATATTAACCGGCTTCAAGAGAAAGGCCGGCCCTTGTTCTGCAGTCTAGTGCAGCAACCAGACAAAAGAAGATGTGCAGCCATTGAACTAATTGCTGGCTATATATTCCTCATTGAGCATCATGTGAATCTTAGCAGAAAGTAAAACGTGGTCAAGGTAGCTTAAGGTAGCTTATAACTCCTCCATAGAAGTTAAGGCTGAAACATATGTAAGTAAGAGCATTGTTTCACTCCTGGTTTAGAATGTTGAATGCCTGTCCTGGTAAGTTTAAAAAAAAAAA
>VWZT01016783.1:1780611-1804459 GCA_013397055.1 Pachycephala philippinensis
TTTAGAATGTTTAAAGGCGTTCCCGGTAAATTTAAAAAAAAAAAAAAAAAAAAGACAGTGGAGGTTTGACGTGGGTTAGGTTGAGTTTAGGGTATTTAATCACAAACTTGAGTGTCACATTGTTCAACCCAGGCCGTGGCTCACCATAGTGAGATCTAGTACCAGGTCAGTGAGATTTAAGCGTACCTGTTGTTTAAATTATTTTTTCAGGCTATTTGATTCTTCTGTAATAAGTGCCTAAAAGCTGCAGCTTCAGGAAGGACCCTGTGTATTTATCTCTGTATTTATTTACAGTAGCTCTCAAGTGTATGTTTAAATCCTGTAGACATCAAGCATCCAAGTGCTGTTAGACTCAAGGCCTGCATGACTTTTCCAGTCTGTGATTTCAATGGGAACAAGATCATACCGTCCATGAGGGGTGGCTATGGATGCAGATAAACTGAGCCATTCCTCACAGCAACAAGCCACCATGGGTGGGGAAATGGCCCAAGCTGCCTGCTGGAGGAAGCAGTACAACACACGGCTTTGCAGGTGTTGCTGGATCTGGGGAAAGCAGGTGACATCACTGTCAGTCCTTGCCTTTTCTATCTTTTGAGCTGCAGTCTCCCCTGCTTTCTACTCCAGTTTCCCCTCCAAATTCCTTTTGACACAGGAGGAGCATCCCCATGTCTGCTAGAAAGGAATACTGCGTGCTAGGCATGTCATGCTCCTTCAGCTAAGATGTGCTAAAGATGTTTGCAATGCTCTGACATCACATGCTTCTGTAAGATAAAGCACAACGGTAACTCTGTAATAACTGCTGATTTTTGTATCTTTTTTTATCTTTCTTTCCTTCTGCTTCATTTCCCAGTTTATTTCTCCACTTGAAAAAGCAAAGAAGGAAGACTTGGCACAACTTTGTTCATATCAACCGACGATATCAGTGTTCCTTTGTTGAACTCCGCTTTTTAATTCCCGATGTCTTGGGATTTTTGCTTGTAATAACCCATAAGCATTCAGTGTGGTGTATTTTGGAATTCTGTTGTTTCCACAAGAAACTGTACCAGCTAAATACTGCCAAGTAGTTCCATACACTGTCTAATCACTGTGTCTTAAAATGTGTACGCACTGACCTTCAGAAACTGTAGTATATGAAAAGCATCCTAAAACATCTCAGAATCAGAGAATGCAGCTGTGGGGAAGCTCCTGTTTAAAGGGACACTGTCAGGTGGATTGGACCTAAATCTAAGATTGCAGCAAACGTTAGGACCAAAATTCTCAGTCTGAACTCCTGAAGTTGGATGGCAAAATCCATTGTCAGATGTGTCTCTTACTCCCATTGAAGAGAGTGATACCTGCAAGTATTCATGTAAGATATTATATTTCAATTTAGCCAACCAAACACAGATTTTTTTGAGATTAGATAGAGAATCCAAGTCTAAAAACAGTGTCTGCAGAAGATACATAAGACTGGTTTATCATCTTTTATGGATTTAATTTTTTCCTTACAGAAAACACCTAATGGTGTTCTGAACAACCAAGATGGCCTCAATATGGAAGCCAGAAAGAAAAAGAACTGTATGACAACCAAAAAGCATTAGCTAGCACAGTCCTGAAAAAGCCAAGTGAAATGCAGAAGTGGTAATACAGGCATCACAAATTACTCAGAAACAGTCTGTTGCTAAAAACTCAAGGCACTGTTTGTCAGGTTTCATGGGACATCTCTTGAGTACTAACCCACAACAGTTAGGCCCTAACTTAGAGCACGTGAGCAGCCTTGGTGATGTCTGTGGCTTCCCAGCTCTGATGTAGGAAGCTGCCTCTGCACCAGTTTGCAGAAGTGGTCCCCACTGCGAGGATCGTTCAAAAATCAGGAAGAAGGTGGGGGGAACGGTGGAGAGAGGCTGAGAAAGGGAAGGGTGCCTAGAAAAGCTTTCCTGGAGAAGGGGAAGGAAGAGAGACATTGTTCAAAGTAGTGGTGTTAATAAGCTTTAAAAAAATATATTTTAATTTGTGCATGTGGGTAGTTCATAAACTATAGTGTCATCTTTGTAAAGTGCTCAGCTGAGATACCTATTATACTCAATTAACTTAAACTAACATTTGATGTAATTAAAAGAAATTATATATTGTGGCTTGAGAGAAAGTTCTTGTATGCTCTTGTGAATTTCTTGTTTCTTTCTTTTTAAAACAGTGAATAGTTTAATCATCCTTAACTAAACTAAAAATGAATTATTCAAATTTGAACCAGGAAATTCATAAAAGGGCCTTTTTAGGATAACTCCTTCAGAATTTCTAAAAAGAATTCATAGAATTAAAAAAATAATAATTTGGTGGGTTGGGGTTTTTTGTCTGCAATTTAATTAGGGAATAGAAACAGTGATGACAGTAGTGTAAATATTCCCACTGTGGAGTATCTCTCTTGACATGGTTTTAGATTTAAAAAATGGAGAACCCTGACCAATTTGTTGCTGTGAATCTATTTATAAATTGTGCTGAAGTAGAATTTTGCAGAGAGAATAAGTAATGATCAATTGAAAGTTTCCAGTTGCATTTTCCCCTAAATATTTATTACTTTATAGCCATGTGTACTGCTTCATATCATTAAGTCATAAGTGGCCCCAGTCTTTGTGAAGCTGAATATTCAAAGTTACTAACGTGATACTGGACTTCCTGGAATGCCCTGTTCACTTCAGTCCTTCAGCTGGGTGAGAACATAAACAATCCTGAAATCCTCATGGGTCAGACCAAAATCGTAGCAGTGATGAAAGGCCTGACTCCATGAGGTGACACACCTGAGTGCTGTGTATAACTGAGCTTTCACTGGTAGAGGAACAAGCCATCCAACTTCAGGACCCTTTTTAAACTGCTAAGAGAATTGGATAGCTGATATCAAAGAATTATCTCCTACGAGTGAGACCTTGCCACCCACACCCATGTTGAGCGTGGTGTCCTCACAGGGCTTCCCTACTGAAAAGACTCATGAGATGAAGATAGCTTTCACTGGAGGTGGTGCAGTCAGTAAGGTGATATGCTGATACTGAGCCTTAACGCAGATGTTCCTTCTCCTCTGAGAGGCTGAACTGACTACTCAGCTGACAGGACTGCAAATACACATTAAAGAGTTTGAATCCTCTAGCTACAAACACGCAAAGCTCCCAAATGAAACTGTAGTGAAAGTGCTACAAGGATGCAAAGCTTACATCCTCCCAGCTAATGTAGTTCAAGCCAGTTAATAATCAAACTGGGACCTTTAGGTGAGAGTGGAGATAGAAACTGCTCTTTGTGGAATGTGGACCCATTCTCTCTCAAAACTGTAACTAATGGGGATGACTGCTAAATGTTAGTGAGAATTTGCAAGGAAGAGTTAGGAAATCTACCTTCTAGTGGGTTGTAGAATGTTTGTGAAGAGACTGTTTCGTCCTGTGTGGTAATGAAATACAGTACATTAATATGTTTAACTTTTCAAAGTTGTTTGCCCACAGTGTGCTCGTGAATGCTGAATGTTTGCTACTACTTGTGCTGTGGTGGTTGGTTGTAATTGGTAAGATAAGCCATGTAACCTTTCTAATTCAGCCCAGGAAGCATGAACAAGTGTGTCTTTCCCTGATGCACAGACCCAGAGCTCAACTGCTCTTGCAGAGGGTTAAATCTTCAGCAAGGAGAATATGGTAATATAGGACTGTTCAGGGTCATAGGTTGTGCAACAGCATCCCATATGTTTAGGCTGGTGCAGAGGACAATCTGTATAAACACGGTTGGAGATCTTATTTGTGTTGAAGCCAGGATTGATTGCATCCCACTCGCTGCTTCTGCATGTTAAATGTCCATGCAGTTACAACTGCCTGCCTGGAAATTTTCCATGAAGAGGTTAAGTCATTCTTGTTTAGTCACCAGTGATTAGAATTTCAGCTCTGCTCTGCAGCACTAACTACTGCCTGGGCTCTTCCCTTGGGCTGGTAAAACATCACAAAAGGGCTTCCTTTTAGTGACTCCCTAGCAAACCCTCAGGGGACTCCAAGGCCATTGCTTTCTGACTGCCGCCCTGGGGACCAAACTGAGGACTCTTCTGGCTGGAAACAATGCTTTTGATAGCTTTATCCAGAATTAGACATCATTTGAGACCTGCATATTCCATATAAGAAGCTCTTCCTCTGCTTTCTGGACGGCAGCTGTACATCTCAGAGGTTGTACAGCAGGAGATGCCCTCCACACACAGCAAAGCTGAAAGGAAGTGGTTAACAGCTGGTCAGTGCCTGTACCACGGCTGCTGCTTGGCTTGTCAGTGATCATACATCAGCTTCTGAGCTTGAACAAGTCCTATTTGCACTCACTATCGACAGGCTGGTGAGGTCCTGCTTGGGCATTACACTTCTCTAAAATTAGCTCACGTTGCAGTAACACAGATGTGGCTTTAAACCTGAAAACATTGTTGCACATAACTTGGCAGGAAAACTTAGTGTGGAAGCCTTAAGGAGGTACTTGACCTGATTTTCACTTGACAACATTATGTAACAGCACAGTCAATCCAACATAGTCAAACCTAATCCAATACTATTAGAAGGAGGATGGGAGAATCTGATAAAGATTCTGAATGTAACCTAGGGTCTGTAAGACAAGGAGTGATTTAGAAATGTAGTCAGTTGGATTTTTAAAGCTGGCACTTTCATTTTGTTGGAACCTGCATGATGTTAGCCCCAGGAACAGTTCAGGCAAGTAAAATATTTGGCTTTTTTCTTTTTATATAGTGATCTGCAATAAGTGACTTAAACACTCTCAGTGATGGAAAAGCAGGACATTATTGACTGTGCAAGGAATTAATTAGAACAGCCTCAATCTGGTATGCTTTTGTCTGAGTAGCAAGACCTTTTAAAATTCTACTGTTTCTCTGTCACTACTCCTCTGACAGGGCTTCACCTAACTTTAATTTTATGAGCAGCTGGACTATTTCTCATCTGAATACAATGGATTTTAGCTCTTAAGAGCAAGTTCTTGACTCGACAGCTGTATTAGAGCATCCCTGCAAAATGGTGATGTCTGCTTCTCGGAAGTGCATCTACCATGGGAGACTCAAACTTCAGGAACTTTTAGAAGCTCAATGTTATTCAACTCTTTGATGCTTTTACAGAGTGAAATTTCTCTATTCCATGGGATATTATCCACACAGTGGGAATATGTATGGTCTGTTATTTTTTTTATGAGAGCACCTTGACAGCATATTGGTGGGAGACCTTCACAAATAACCTAAGGAGCACTTGGGTATGATCCAGGATTTAGATCTCAACCCTGCTTCTCCTGCCCTTTAAACAGAGAAGAGGGCTGAAGCAGCAGCCACATAAGGCACTGGGCTCCCTCCCAATGTACACAGTGAGTATTAGAGAAAGGCCTCAGAGTCTCTTTGATCTGGATTTGCATCCTGACCTGAACTTTAGATCTGTAACAGATCATAACCTTTGGGCCCTCTATGTAGTCAGAAGACTGAGATGCTCTTCCAGCCAGTTCTTCCTCACCTAATTTAGGTCCCTGTTGCTAGATAAGATACATTTGAAACAGAGAAAGCATAAGCACCCTCAAATTAGCTTCTTTAAAAGCAAAATTTAAAAGGCTGAAGAAAGTAGCTTGAAAAAAATGAATTGTGGCTAGAGAAATTATTGGCTGAAGGTTTCTCAAATGGTAACATTGTCTGGAGGGATACTAGATTGGGATGTGTGAAACAACCAAACCTCACACCAGTTGTTCTTTCTCCATGTGGTCTCCTTCAGAAATACTTCTCTATTCCACTTCAAGAAAGGATTTTGTTTTCCTCTTCAGGTAATTTCCCTTCCTTACTTCATTAATGTATGTCTCAATTGATGTGCTCAGTAGTTTTTCTTCTCCATTGAGAACTGTAAGACNCAATTGATGTGCTCAGTAGTTTTTCTTCTCCATTGAGAACTGTAAGACTCTCTGCCTTTAAACACATGCATAAAAAGAGATCTGAGCCACCCAAGGAGTTTACCTTCCTTCCTGGTGCACTGACATTTAAAAGCTACATCTTAGAATAAAGCAGAAAAACTGTGGCAGTCTGGTTACATGCAGTTTTGGTGGAGTAAACACTTGATTATTCAACAATGAGTCACTCCTGCAGTAACCTCATTCTGTCATGACTGTATCACATCTGCTAACTCTCCAAAGGAAAAACCATAACCTGCACCGATTTCAAACATGAATACAGCCTCGTGGTTTGCACATAACACTCTATTCAACCAAAGAAGCCATGTGCTGTAAGTTTAAAAGGGCAAAGTACTTGTTCTCAAAGAGAAAATATCATAGGGAACAACAAAGACAATTATGGAAAAAACCTTCTCCATTCTTTAGCTCTTCTCACAGTGTCTGGCTTATCCATTATTCTTCAAGTCTCTTTCTGTTCCCTTGGAAAGCCTTTGTGGTTTTGGAGTGTAGTGTATTTGGAACACAGTATGTTGATGCTAGGGTTGTTCTGCCCTCTGGGGTGACTCCTGCCTTTTGCCATGCTGTCACTGTTGCCCTCAGCCAGAGCTCAGGTAGGCTTTGGGTGAAGCAGAACCTCCTCCCCGTAACACCCAGCTCTCCTCAAACCAGCCTCCACTCTCTGGTCGAGAACACCTGAGGCAGAATATGGCTCCTGGGTCTTAATTTGGTTCAAAATTATGTGATACAAAAGAAGGCTAAACGACAGCAGTTTTGCTACACAACTTTAAATTTTAACACTGGAATTTTAATTAAATCTATTTAACAGTTCTTGTAATGCAATTTCATTAGTTTTGTTGGAAAGGGAGGAAACGGCAAATAAGGATATTGTGCTAATCACAATATAGTAAATTGGGAAAGGGTCCAAGTGAAGTATCGCTAACATTCAGTAACCTCCTTTTTATAAGTGGCTCTACCTAAGAGCACCTTTTTTATATTAAAATTAAGCAGTGCTTGTCCATTAAATTCAAATACTTAAAATGAACTATGACAGATGGTAGAGTTTTTTTCTGGACAATGCAGGAGATACATGCAGGAAGGATGGCGTAGCATTTTTTGCAGAGAGCACCATTTGGGATATTCTATCCCAAGGCATGGGGCTGCAGAAGTGGTCAAGGACTTCAGTCAAATCAGGACTTCAGAGCGCCTGGTGCAGTAAAGATACAAACTGAATGTCCACTTCGTCCTAGAGCAGTTTGGTCTCAGTAATGGTCTCTTTCTGACACAGCGTGATTAATTTGGTTACCCTTGATCCACTCCAGTACCTGTGCTTCTCCACCTATAAATGGTCTAAGGTGAGGATGGAAAATCCCTTTGCTGAATCCGTTGCATTCCTGTCATATATATGTGAACACACGGTGGTGGTCTGAGCTTTTTGTAATGAAAAGTTTAAAAGAATTAAATCAGTTTCTCCCCCGATACATTGCAGGTTTGTTTAAAGTAAAACTAAATAATGGCAGCTGCCATTATTTTCTTTGTAAGATCAAGGATTGAGATAGTGCACACAATAGACCTAAAAATTCAGAGATGTAAAATGCATTTTTTTTTCAGAAGTTTAGCTATTAATAATTTTAGTATTGATCTGAAAATTTGCTAAAATTTCTTTATTAATGAAAGTAGTCTTGGCTGGAACCAAAAATTCAGTGATCAGCGTGACTACCATGCTAATAACAAGCTACTAAATAATGCAAGTTCAACCCTTCATGAAACCCAAAGGGAAAAAATATTGTGAATAAAAGTAGAAATGTCTGGTAAAGACTATGGGTATAAAGTTTAACCATTACTTATTTAAGTATTATTTAGGCAATTAGCAGCTATAAAAATAGTAAAATAATTAGCTTCCAAAGCCTAACTATAGATGAAATAATAGTTTTTTCTCATTAGAAAAGCTAACTGCAATCTATGTTCCATCTACTTTTTCCCCAGACAATAAAATGCTAATGTTGCTATGACACACTCATAGGCCTGCACAATAAAGTGTTACAGATAGCCCACTGCTTGTCATGAAAAACATCATTATTTTGTCTTGTAAATGAAATGTCCTCCCTCCCCCAACCACAAACGTGGTGAAATATTACTCACATTAGGTTTATCAGCATCACTGAAAGATTAGAAATTAGTACCTCCTACTCAAGAGTGGGACTTAAAAACATGCTTAGTCTGTTGCAAAAATACATTCTGAGGGGGAAGCACCAACTGTGTAGAGGTTAAATTTTTATTTGACAACTCCTATTATTTTTTCCTTCCCCTTTCCAAAGGAAGTGCTTATGTGTGTAGACAGGCGTTAGCCATTTGTGTGAGATGTTCTCCTTCCAAGTACGGGAGAGATGAAACATAGCCAGTATCTACTGTGAGCAACCTTTAGTTTGTTTTGCAGCATAAAAAGTTCTCTAAGTGGCAATACATGAACTCTTATTATAAAAACTTGTTATGCTCATTGGAGGAAATGAGTTCATAGCCAGCTAATTAGTATTTTCCTTAATGACTTATGCTTGAGTCTTAACACAGAAGAGCAGCCTCTGGAGGTGTTTATGTAATCAATTCAGCACTGTAGTATCTCACACTCACCAGCCTAGAGTGAGGAGCAAGGCATGCCCTGTTCTGGAAGTGACTTCGACACGTGCCTAAGCATATAGTGAATTTCTATTTTCTGTTTAACACAACAAAAAAAACCCTCATTTGTCCTTGCTAAATCTAGGCCTGATATGGAATCTGCACCATGTTCTAATTCAGAAGAGGAAAAACCTTTCCTTTGAATGATAAAAAATTAGGGGGAAAGGGACCCCTGGGGTTGCCTGGTCCGATGTCCTGCTTGAAGCAGAGCTGCCTTTGAGGCTGGAGCAGGCTGCACAGGTTTTGTCTTGATGAGTTTTGAAAATCTCCAAGGCCTGTGACTCCACAACAAATTCTGTCATTGGGTATGTTCAGTGCCCTACCAAGGCTGATAAAACTGCACGAAACACCTTTGTAAGTGCATGTGGTTTATGTTTTTGCCTTTTTTTTTATGTTGTGCACTGATCTGATTAGAATCAAATTCGGATTTACTGGAAGTAAGTGCAAGCACCCTTTTTCCAAAGAACTTCCACTGATCGAGAAATTTTCTTTCTTTCTTGTTGCCATTGGACTCAGCCAGATGTGATCATGCTGAGGATATCAGTGCATTTTCTCCCCTCTGTGTGTGTGAAGCCTGCTTCTCTGACACTGAAACTGGGAATAGGCATAGAATCAGATTCAGGACTTCTGGTGAAGTCATGTTCTGTATTGTCTGAGGTCAGTGACAAAATCTTGAGTGGCTATTCAGTTACTAGACTGGCACCAAAGAAAGAAGAGGATTTACTGAGATTACTCTTTCTCCTCACAAGTCACCTTGGCAATGCCACACCTGTTTCAAATGCTGATGGAATGGCAGTGCAAAATAAAAACCTTTCTTCTACCTCTTTCCTTGTAATTCTTCAAGCTTTACTTCCTGTAATAGGAATAATCAGAAATAAGTTTTCAGTTGCCCTTTTAAAAACCCAAACTCCAGACCAAATCTCTAATTGCATTCTTTTAAAGGCCACCCAGTGGTATTAAGCTATGTAGTAACACACTCACAAAGGACCTGAAAGTCTGTGCTGAGAACAGCATCTCTCACCTCAGAGACTCAGCTGTACTGAGCAAGGAGTTGTGATTTGTGCCTCTACAGAAAACAATCCATTTGCACCTTATTGGAACTATCTGGAGAGGAAAAATAATGTTGTGGAGACCAGGACATTTCTTAAAGTGCTTTACCTGGAGGTCAGTGGAATTTCATTTATAAATGATAAAATGCATGCATTTTGATGCTGAAATTGTGATGACTTACAAAGTTTGATATTACTGTACTTTTCTGTGAACAGTGATTTTTTTGAAGTGGTGAACATATTTTCCAAGAATATCGTAGACATTTGTAACATGTATGTTTGTGCCAATAAATCTTGTTTTAAGAAGTTTGGGTTTGTATCATTCTGTTCCCAATACACACGGTTTAAGGATAGTTGAGCAGCTTCATCTTTCCGTCTCTGTGTTAAGTACTAGAGACTTGTAGAAATGAAGATTATCTAATTCACACTGAGTTTTTACGTGTTCAGTGTAATAGAAAAGAAAAAAAGCACTTCTATTGCATAAACAGTAATGAACCCTGTACAAAAAGATACAAACATTAACAAATTGTGAATAGGAGCAGATGAGAAAATGTAGAGTGCATTGACCATATTCTTAATTTTCTTAATGGTAACATGGGTTTTCCTTTTAATAGGGCACAGTTAACTCGGGGAACTCAATGACATGAAATACTGTTAGTTCACTGATTTGGTGTATGTTGGACAGTTTTTAGATGAAGAAAGAAGGATTTTCAGTGAGAGGAATACAGACTCTTGCAGGGTCCTCTTCTGCCTTAATTTGAAGCAGCTGGTGCTGGCCACTTGTGTGATGGATTAATGGGGCATGGCAACTGTTGCCATGGTTATTCCTAATGAGCAATTAAGCCCTTTGAAGGGACGAGAGTTGGAAGCTGCTTTTCTCCCCCTCCTAGCGCCTACACCTAAATTTTAAATTGCATAAGCATCACAGTAACTCCCAGGTAGCTCCACACCTTCAATGCACTTGGGGCATTATTCAACAACTCCTCTAATTTTGTTGCAAATGATCTCAGAACACACAAACGGCACATTATTGTCTCTCCCCACCCCAAACCCAGGTAATGTCAAGATGCCTTTTTGTATGAAGGTTCTCTATTAGCAAAACTATAGATTTGTCCTTGGTAACTCAGTGAACCTGGCAATAAATTGGGGACACTTTAGAGTCTAAAAGGAGGAGCTGGGACAAAACAATCACCGATTTCATACATTGCACATTCTGGTCTATGTGAAATAGCAAATAAGGATGAAGTGAGAAAGTCACTTATGTTGACTGGTGTATGTGAAGATGATATTAAAGAACACAGGAAACTGATCACAGCCAAAGTGAGGCTTATTTAGAGAGCACAATGGGCTGATGCTCCACTAGCACTCTTACAGCAAGGTTGCGTAATTAGCTCAGTTTTATTGAAAAAAATCCCAATTTCTGACTTTTGAGCTTACATAAAATTCTAGCAAATGATAAAACCAAGTGAAAATGAAGTTATGTTTAAAATAATGGAGATATTTAGATGGATATGGAAGAATCAGTAAGATTATATGAAAAATCTATCTTTCATTCTGGTCAGATTTGCATAATTCACAGCAGTTCAGGGAGCAGAAAGAAGAACTTCTTCCTAGGGGTTATTAAATTATGTGGGGTGACGAGCTCCTGGGACATGCACATGCTTTGGGAAGTCAATACAGGATAGTTTAAAGACAAAACAATCCTTGAGGTGACTGCCTATACACTTTGCTTTGTCAGCTGAAGTACCTGAAGGTAAGTGAATGAATAAGATACTTGTAAGTGCTCCTGACAGTTTTAAAATTTAAAAAAAAAAAGTCACACATGACTAAAGATGGTCAAAATTGAGAAGAAAAGTTAGTAAACTGCATGAGTTCCATATGAAAGAAAGGCAGTGGTAACTACTGTAGAGCCAAGCCAACTCTTTTTGCTTTCTTGGGAGTTTTTAATCTAGGGGAAAATAACCTTGTAACACTGCCTGTGGTTGGGCAGCTACCATCAAAAGCTCTTACCATGCCGTGGTAACCATAGAGAGTACATTTTACTAGGGGAATTCCCTGGCACTGAGTTATTACACTTCTAAGGCAGTTTTTAGAATGATTCTGCAGAAATAACACCCTTGTCTTCTCCCTTATCATCTGAACAGGGTAATTATAACTTAACAGCTGTTGGCTGACTGCTTTACAAAGGTAAGTAAAGCCTGGTGTTTCTACATTCTGTTGGCCATAATGCAGATTTAGTCTGCAGAACGTAGTCAGTGGGTTTGATAATTTGACTTCTAGTACTTATCTAATGATTGGCAGGTTGTTCTTTTTACTAGAAAATGTACAATACAACATCAAGCTATTTACATCTTCCCTGGCTTAGCCTAGAAAACACCTGCTCCATAGTCCAGTTTCACCAGGAGCTGGAAAGGCTTCCCAATACCATAGAGAGCATGATTCTGTGATATAATCTATAGTAATCCATAATGACAGTGCACTGAAAGATCTGGCTAGATCAGGGGTGTTGCCAGCACCATACAGCCCTGCATTGATCCAGGTTTTGTTAAACTTCCCTCCTAATGATCCAAGAAAGGTACTGAAGAGAGAAAAACAAAAATTCTCACTAGTCTGAGTCAAATGACTAGGGAGACAGGGAGGGATTCCTTTTCTCAGATCAGACTATCCAGTGAGTCAGTTCAACTGTGACTAGGATGCAGAAAGCAAGCATCTGAAACTGTAATGCCCCAAGGAACACTGGGGTTAATAGTGATTGAGGATCCGGGAATGTAAACCAGTAATTACAATGCACACATTGCACTGGCAAAGAGCACTTTAATCTCCTTTTAATGGCTCACTTTGAAGACACCGACAAGTTCCATTGACAAAGTTCAATCATTTTACCACCAGGAACTGTCTGGATTAGTTCTACCATCCTTTTACCTGCTTATCAGTCATCATTTTATAACCACACACACTCTTGGCTTGCTTCAGTCCTCTAGAAAGCTCGATCTGAGCTTCATTTCTGCGCTGGTTCAAAAACTGTTTTTATCGTTCTGCTTACTATCTGGGCACAATGTATAGTTCTTACTCTTCTGTTGCTGTTTTTCTTCAGTTTGACTAGCCCATGTCCTCCTTAGTCACCCTGACAGTCCATCCATGCACACTTTCCAGTTCCATCTCTTATGACCATTGTAGTTCTCAGTTCTGCGCTCCAAGTAAAGGTTTGCCAAATGCTGTATGTGGTGGCACAAATGTTTTGGTGTGTGTGCTGAAGAAACCCAAAATACCATATTAGTATTTCTCACAACTGCCTTTACCCTCCAACCCCCATGGCAGTCATCCTAATCATCCTGTTACACCTGTTGTGTTTTTTAATCTCTTTTTCTTATCTCTATAGTTTAGGACCAACAAAATTATCATTGTTGAATCAACAGTAAGCAATATCCTCAATAATGAATTTGATCCAAATTCTTCTGCCTCTATCACCAAAACAAATCCTATTGATACATCCAGTGCCCAGCCAGATGGCAGCTAGGTGACTTGAGACACTGCCTATCAATCAACTAACTCTTTCATTTCAGTCTTTGTTTTACTCAAAAGTCTCACAGTTTGCATGACTTTTTCTCCCTACCCCGAGGTTTTTTATATCAAAAGTAAAACTTGCCTGCTGCACTCACCAGCTGAGGCATTTCTTGACTACTCAGGCATCTCTGTTCTGTTTGAATGCCTGTTGAAAATACTATTATTTTGGGATGCATAGGGTTGGCAGCTAGATGGAAAAAACCACAGTCTTTGTGAGGAGAAAAGGCATCTTTGGATAGCTGTAAGCACAAGTATCCTCAAGGCCTGTCTTTAACACAAATAAAGAGCCAGTCCACATCTTCTTCTGCAGCTGAGCCTAGAAGTTAAAACTGTATGGAGTGAGAAAGCCAAGCTTGGCTGTATAAGCGGTGGTGCTGTGCCCATTATGGGCTTCCCTTGCCTAAATGTAGATTTATCAGCTCTCATGTAGGATATTGAAGTGACTTCTGATGCCATTAAGACAAGGTATCCCTGTATCTGGACTTTATTAAAAATGGCTTTTGGGTAGATCATTAATACACAGTTGTGCAGTCGGAACATTTCTTCAGCCTTGTACAACACATCGTGATGTGAGCCTGAAAAAGAGAGGAAGCAAAAGGCACATAATCATTAAAAAGGAGCTCTTCAGCATATAACCTGTCTGCTCCTATTTGACCCAGACATGAGTGAGGAGTCAAAATTCAATCCACTCAAACTAGCAGCTTCTATTCCTGATTGTTTTCTCTTCACAGACCATAGCACAATCTCTGGGAGCTTTCTGTAGAGATTTGTGGAACCATCTCTGCCCCTTAAAATATGCTGACAAAGGTGGGCACATCACTGTATATCTGCAATGCCAGAAAGCAGGTTGTCTTTTAAACATTCTTTTCCCATAGATAAATAAGTAAATTTTTAAAAAGAAATGTTGTCTTGCTTTTAAAACCTCCTTAATGGAGAAAAAAACCCCAAACAACAAAAAGCCCCATGTTTTTAGGTTTCAGCTGTCCAGCAGTGCAGCCACCTGCCTGCTGCAGCTCCCTGAAGTGACTCTGTGCTGGGCCCAGTGAGCAGAGCCACGACCACCCCATGGTGCCCAGCCTGGGAATGTCAAACAGTGGCAGTCAGTGCAGGCAGCGCTGCACTGTGACAGCAGGGACACTGTCAGTCACTGCTTACTGCTCTAGTGAATTTATTTCATAAATGATGCCAACATAGGCTAACAGGGTCAGACTCAATCTCAAATGCAAAATAAATTTGGTCACAATTTGTCTGTATGGGATTAAACTGCATTGTCCACCCCTTTGGTTAGCCATTCTGCTGTAACTGGCATTCATTTTAATAGTTTTTCAGAACTGTTTTTCATCTCTTGTACATCAGTGTCTTCAGCCGAGGCTTCGAATTTCTCAACTGTTTGCAAAAGCAACAGCATTTTTCTTTGTGGGTTTGTCATTGTCTCATTCTTCCTCTCTGCTTCATCCCACCTGTTCTCTGTTTAATGGTGCTGGACGAAATACTGTTCTCCCTCTTGTCTACAATAGCTATTACTTCTCAAGTAAGTTCATTTAACTCTTAAATTCCCCACTTTCTCTATGGAAAAAAGTAATCAGATTATTTGTGTCTAGCCACAAAAGTTGCACACTTTGACTAAGCCATCAAGGTCTTTGCATTAGCCTGATGCTTCCGGGACTGCTTCCTACACATGGACATTCTCTGTTTTGGTGCTGCTCAGGTTGACTGATCATGTTGTCTTGTTTGTCATTAATAAAATCCTTCAATTCTTGTTTAAATACAAATATAAAATATAAATGCACCTTGGTCTTCAAATGCAAGGCTGTGAGTTTCTTATGTGTTTTAGGCATGTCCTGTGCTCTTGCAAGCATCAGAAAACACTGCATCAACATGGAGAAATACCTGCTGATCCTTTCATGGGACATCTCTAAAGTCACGAGCCACTCTGGAGCATGTTGCCTGCAGCTGTACAAAGCTCCCTGTGTCATGTGCTGCATGGGAATGACCTCACCAGTTGAATGGAGCTACTGAACCAGTTATGGATGCAGTCTGACAGTCACAGAACAAACATGACTCATTTAAGAACATTCCCTACCTTTTTTTTTAATAACTGGTTTCTCCAAAGTCAGTAAACTAGAACTGAAGGGAGAACAAAGAGTTCTTCAGTGAGCTCTGCACAGTGTTCTCACACACCCCTTGCTGTGCTGCAGGAGCACATTTCAAACAACAGCCCCACAACAATTCCATCTTCTCTGATGGTGTCCAAGCTGTCACACTGTAATCACCTCCAGCAGCAGATATGCACATGCCAACACTAACAATAGTAATACATTACTAAGGAATGAACAGTTCTATGTCCTGGATTTAAAACCAAAAATTTAGTATTTAAAAATACTAAATGTTGGTGTGCTGCAGAGACCATCATCCATGATCATGATAATGATGGTGTTGAGATGAGAACAGGGTTCTGAAAATAAGGAGATTTGTGTCTAGTTTGACCATCAAAGCTTGGCTGTGTAACTTCACACACAAGAGTGTTTAATTTTCACACTCAGTTTTCTTAACAATGGGCTAAGAAATTAATTCCGGGTATGCTTTTGCTTTTCCACCTTGCAATATATCAATTATCACTTTGATAAAACTTTTTGGGGAAGTAGAAAATAGAAATTACAATATATCAGGGTAAACTTTGAAAATTAGGGCTTTATTTGTAAAATATTTTTGGTATTATAAAAATTTAACTCCACCAATGCTATTGACAACAAAGAAAAAATCTTGACTATATAAGGGGAACTGAGGCTTTGTTTCAGATGAAGCTATTAAAGTATGCAAATAGTAAGATAATTTTTGAATGTGCAATACACAAGTCCTCATACTGGGTCTTCTCCTGTTGTTTCACTTTGATTGTAGTGGACTGATACTACAGGATTGCTGTGGCATCCCAGGTTGGAAACAACTAAATACATTCACTTCAGTAGCAGTGGCTGTGCTTGGAGGGGCTCAGTGCAATTCTCAAGTGTATTTTGTTAATGGTCTGCCTATATACAATTCATTGTACTGTAATCCAACATAGGGCTGGGAAAAACTTCGTTCAAAGAGTGTTGGCTTCTGTAACTGACATTTGACATTAACTCAGTGTGAATTGCAAGATTCTCCACCTCAAGATTTTGAGGTGTGGTATAATGGGAAGTGCCATGTCTCTGGTCTTGGGCACTGATTTGTATTTCTGCGGGATGTGAGTGCAAGTTCTAATGATCAAGTTTGCAGTGAGGTAATAGCTTATAGATAGGGACATAATGTGCTTTAATTGCATTTTAGAACTTGAGGAGATCTTTTCTCCATAGTAAGTCAGTGTATGACAAGAAAAGTTGATTCATTGATTATTAGGTTCCAGTGAAATCTAAAATCTGTCATTTTAAAAACATTCCCATTTTTGGTTTGCTTTCTGAAGTGCCTTGAAGAGCAGCACAGCATCCTCTCTGACCAGGCCAAAATGCAGCTGAAGTAGATTAGCCCAGTCTTTAAATACGAGCTGTTAGGTTTAGTCAAAACACCTGTTGCTTTTAACCCTCTTCTTAACGTGAGTAAGGTAACTCTTGATTGGGAATCCCAGACAGGACCATAGGGAAACTAAAACACAGTAAAGCTGTAAAGTCTTTCTGCAGAGGAAAATTCTCCTCTTTCTAGTAGTCCCATGAGTGGGGAAACAGATAAGGAAACACTTCAGCAAACTTTAAGGCACTGTGAGCTAGGACCGCAGTGGAGCCCAGCCTGCCCAAACTGCTCCCCAGCTGGAGCACGGCTCTAGCAGAACAGGCTCAATGATTCAGCACTGCTGACTTGGCTCCTTGGGTGGGCTTTCCATCCACTGAGCTCTGTGCCTGTCCAGGCAGTGCTGCTACTTTAAAGCTGGCTTGAATATGCCTTCACAGTCTGTCCCTACAATGCAGATGTACTCCAAGGCTACCCCAAGTCACTGTCTTCCTCGCACTGTATTAATTTTAAAAAGAACAAGAATGCAATTACTGCAGAAGAGGAATCAGTCTCCTAACTAAGCACTGCTTTCTTCAGCATTAAATGAAGGCAGCAGAAGCTACCAGTATTGTTACCAACAATAGCTGGGTAGTAACACACAGTAGGAGAGCAGGGCTGGGGAAACTAAATGATAATTGTAAATTACCCATATCAATAAAAGGGCTGAAAGGCAGGTGGGTATGGTTTTTAGACCCACTAGAAAGAAAGACACCCCAATGCCCACTTAGTTCTCTATCCAGACCCAAAGAAACCATGAGCCCTATAGCATTTTTATAAATGCCTACAGGAGGCATAACTCACAGCTCTGCTTTTTTGGCAAGGTAAGATCTCTTTCATCTTTCTGTTTTCTTCTAGCTACTCCATTTTTCTCAAATATAGTTCCTTTGCTTTCCTGTAGCACAGCCTTTCCTCTAATGAACAACAATTATCTAATATTACTTAGGATTACTAATTCCTGCTTTCTTTTTATGTCCTGTAACTATTCTCCTTTAAGAAATGTAAGGGTTTGGTTTGGTTTGCTTTGTTTTTTTGGTTTTTTTTTTTCTATTCACTGGCTTAAACTACTTGTTTATTTTTTTTTTTATTGTGTAGTTACACAACAGAAGCATTGAGTTCCAGAGTTCTTCTACTGCTAATGAAGTATGACATGTTACAAGTGCATAGAATATGTCTCATTATGGTAATGAGTACTATATTTTAGTGGGTTTCTGTGTAAAAAAGGCTCATTTGATCGTTTTGATTTTGTCTGCTTGTTTGCCTCTCCCCATTCACATAGTAATTTTAAATTTATTGGCTACTGACAGATAGGAAGAAATCCCAAGGATATTCCAGCCACATAATTTTCAAGAAATTTTATACCTAGGAAACAAGGTAGTTGAGGATTTTCTCCCTAGAGCTGCCCTTACTAAAGGACTGTAGTGAAGCTCACACCAATTAAATACCAGATAATCCACAAAGATGGAAAAGATTCCTGCCCTCTTTGGTTTAGTTACTCTCTTCTTTTGAGCAAATTGCCAAAGCTGTTTATATCACAGGGATTAATCCAAACACACTTAGCATCAATCCTTCACCCCCTGGTTCTATGTTTCAATGACAGTGTGCAAAGTGAGCTGTCCTTTCTCTTTTCCTTTTTATTTATTAGAATTAAACCAAAAGAATTTCTGATTGCTTATCAGAAACTTCTATTTATTGACACAATCTGTAAAAATTTGTTTACTGAAGTCTCTTGAATTGACTTAGTACAAGGGACTTCTGCAATGCCTGAAAGGCTTATTAAAACCCCTACTTTGTTTTCAGTAGTGTGGCCAGGTACATCAGGCTTCTCTTCCTGAAGCAAACTCAGCCAGTCACTAAACACCCTCTCCTGAAAACAAACCCAAGCTTCCGCTGACTTCAGTAGCAGCAACGAGCAGTTCAAAACAGCTCAAGTGTGAACTAAAGCCGGAAAATTAATTGACACAGAGGAGTAATGGGAAACTCAATCTGAAAATGAAGTGTTTTTAATTAAGAGACACTCTCCAGAATTATACACAAAGACACTCTTTCCCATTTAAAATTTGGCTCTTCCTTCCTCAACAACTACAAATCACCGGTCTATAATTAGTACTGTTAGTGGAAGGAAAGGCTGAGTGTCTGGCTGAAGTTAGGCCTGTGACTGTGATAGGAAGGCCAGTAGGTGTGCTGGAACAGATTCTAGCTAGTTTGCCATTTAGCCTCCAATCCATTCTGCTATAATCTGTTAATGTTATCATATTTCTTAAAAATGAAAACAAAGTAAGGAAGAGGGGTGCCTCTAGATTCCCAGTAGCTGAGAGCAGCAGCATGACTCCCTTGCACAGTGATTGTCAGTTTACCTGTGAATGAGTCCAGCTCCAATCCATGCCGAGACGTAATCCAACATTTTATGTAATGATTATTTAATAAAAATTGCATAAATGTTCACTGGTGGGGAAGTCAGTACCCAGATCTTGTCTCTCTATCCCTATTCTGTTTTTAAAGCAAGGTATGTCTCTCACTCTGTTTTGGTAAGAGATTGGTAACACTTCACTCTACAGCAGTGAGTCCAAAAGCAGACCATAAATGCGATGGAGGTCAGTAAACTGACTGTGGTCAGCAAATGCAGAGTTTAAATCAATACAAGGAGCGTGCATTGGGAAGCAAGGGTTGGAATACACTGTGTTACAGGCCCAGCACCACATCATAGGCCTGGATGCTCAGGTGTCTGTTGAGGAATTTGGATGTCTCAAGAACACCTGCTGAATATGGGCACATTTAATCCAGAAAGGAGTGCACCTCAGGTATCGAAAGCTGTGGAAATATCTTCTGCTGTCTCATTGCCTTTAAAAGAGCTTTCCAATGCCCTGTCCATGCCATACCTGGACTTGGGAATGTACTTTCTCACCAAGGAATCAGATTCAGCAGCTTACAGGCAGGAAACTAACTGAGGGAGCTTTCTGAGAGATTAACAAATTGAACTGGCTCACTGAGGGGCCAAGAAAGTAGCAGAGTGGGAAAAAGAACAGTCAAGACCACACAGCCACGAGTACTTGGTGGCAGCGGGGCCAACCCCTTGATGAGAGTGAAATGTTAGATCAGAAACCCTGTGAAAGATATCTTTGGCATAAATGTGTGGATGGTTTTGAATGGTGAACCCCAACCAGATGTAATCGCTTTCTTTCAGGGCAGAAGAGGATGTATAAATCCAACATAGTAGGCAGGAATGAGGATGCACTTTTCTGCTTGGCATCTCTTATTAGCTCTCTTATGCTAATCTAATGACATGCAAATTCCATTTTAAGTGCCGAACTCTGTAATTTGATGTTCCTCTTGGTCTTGGATCCTTGCTCCAACTCAAAATATGTTCTTTGATCCTGTTTTGGTTTGGCTTTTGTGCTCCCACAGCTGTGATGTAATCCAACCAAAAACTTCTTTCATGGGATATTTTCAGTCATATTGGTTTCCTAACCTGACTAACAGTACAGTTGCATAATCATTGATTTTTAACTCAGTGGAGGTGGTAGGACTGTTCCTTTTGGTGGATGTGTAAGGTCTTTGATCACCTTAGGTAGACTGTGAAATCACAAACTATCACTCTCTGACTTATGCAGGAAGCTTTAAACCCTTTTCAGCACTGTGAATTCAATTTCAAGCTCTCTTCATTCAGCCTTCTGTGAGGCTGACTGCAGAAAATGAGTTGCTAATACACACGAAACAGCAGGATCTCAGACCTGGAGTGCTCTGAGCTGTTTGCTTCTAAAATCATGCTAATAGGCTTGGGGATAAGCACATGTAGGTACAGTGGTGAGATACACCCCTTCGATTTGTATCCTTCAGAAAGAACAATTCAGGGCTCCTTCAGGTGTCACTTTTCAAGATATTTGGAATATAAAATTACACTGCATTTGCCAACAGTAACTGAATTTAATAAGAATAGTTAGAAAACAGTAAGAATAGGGACAGAATGAAAAACTACATTCTCCAGAAGTTGTTAGGGAAGGTTTTCTGTCTGGCAACAAACAGACACCTCTGCAAAGGACTTTTGAACTGCAGCACATTTCAGGAACTTGCTGCTTGAGTTGAAGATCTTTATTGTGTTTTTTACATTCCTTTACATTTTAATCAAAGCATTTTCAAAATTGTATGATATTGCTGTCTATTTGTTACAGTTTGTTCCTACACTCTACAATGCTTTTAGAAAAACCTGTCCATATATTTACTGGTAATGAGGAAAGTGGGTTTTTTCCTTTCTCCATCCTTTGTCTGTACAGAGAGTAAGAGTGACGACTTTTGCTCATTAGCAAAAAAAGCCTTTCCGGATCTTTGCAAGAATCAATGACTGTCAGCGTCACTATAAGTGGTGAGTAATTAGACCTAGGAAATGAAGAATTAGACGTGGGCTCCAGCTGTAAAGTATTGATTTTTAAATTTTTTTTAAAATAATATACAGTTCCGTCAGTGCTGTGGAATAACTTGTAACAGGCAGCTTCTACAAGTGGATAGGGAAGCACAGTTATTCAAAAAGAGAAGCCTTATTTCCTTAGCAAATCCAAACAAGCAGTAGTCGGGTAGTTTTTCAGATTGTCTCAAATTAGTATTTTTCCATACTGAAAGACTTGATTTTTTTCCCCCTCAAAAATATAGATACTGTCAATACGTTGCTGCTTATCAGAACTGACTGAAATGCTTCAGTTAAGCAAAAATTCTACTTTTTTAAGTGCGCTGGGAAAAGGTTCAGCATTTGTGTGTGTGGCTAAAACTCTATTAATATTAGTCTGAGAAGCAGCGGGATTCCATAAAAAAACCCCACAAAGAGCAGCATTTTCCTGGCGAGACCGCACGAGGGAGCCGGGCAGCGTTTAAAGCCGTGCCCCACCTCGGCAGGGCAGAGCCGCCTTGGAGGAGGGCCAGTGTGGGACCTGGTGTGTCACACCGTGAGGCGCACATAGAATGGGCTTGCTTAATATATGAATGATTTTTTCTCGCCATGCTCCAAGAGTTACAACTGAACACACACACACACACACAAAATATACAAAGCTGGGAAAAAAACCACAACCATTTTAATGCTTTTCTTAGAATCTTTGTATTCTTTAGAACCATTTGTGTGTGCATATACATCTTTTACTCCTGCTGCTATAAAAACTCTTACATTATAACTACTTACCAGACAGAGTGACCAAACCAAACATGCAGAACCTGTAAAATTTTGCAACAACTTTATTTTGCTTTGTTCCTTAGTAGATGAGCCATTGAGTCAATAGCAGTATTCACTCCTTTAGAAGCCACTTGCCTGCATTCTTGTTATTTCAAATCAGAGGTGTCTGGAATAATTTGTATCTATACACATGATTTCTCTTGTGCCAATTTCCTGGAAGCTGCAGAATTTGGACTGAACTTGTTCAGGGTACATAATCATGTTTTCAGTAACACTGCTTACCCTGGGTTTTGGTACATTAAATATAAAGCTGTAACTACTAAAGGTGGTATGAATAGAACTTAAAAATTATTCCCATAAGTTTGACTGAAACAACTGATTAGTATCCCTTTAAAATACGCAGAACTCAAGTAATGCCTCTGGTAGTTACTAGGGTGGAAAAGGTACTGGCTATTTGTGGTGGTGGTGGTGGTGGTTACTCTTCTCCTGCCAGGACTGGCATGCTCTGCTGTAGTGAGGAATGTGTGTCCTGGAAGCTCATTTAGCTCTAACACAGTGCCATAGTTTGCCATCCTTCTCATGTTTGCACTCTGATGGGGTGGGGGGAGAGTGTGGACCTCGAGGTTTTGCTTTGAAGTGCCTTAGTTTGAGTCTGTGGTAAGAGGCCACAGCCCTTAGCACACAGCCAGGGATGGATATTTTTGGCACGTAACATGAAACACAACATCCCATGGAAACCAAGAATATTATTCTACATCCCTTTAACCCTACAGCAGAGAACTTACAAAAAGACAATGAAATTCTGGATGTGAAGGCCTAACAACAACAAGTTGACCAAACTACACAAAGACTACCTAATTAGGATTAATCTTAAAATTAGACTCCTCAGAGGAGCGCAAACTAAGAATGGTATCCTGGTAAGCTGACTTGTGCATTGCAACAAATCCAGTTGCAGAATCTGGTCCTAATGCTTCCGCTGCCCACCCCCTCTCCTCTCCAGCAGTTAAATACTCCACAGTCCTTTACTCACAGGCTGTTTCTGTAACAGTCAGAGCATAAATATCTGTGTACCTAATGGACTTATCCTTAACACCACAGTGAGGGAGGGAAGCGGCATTAACCTCATTTTGCAGATAAACAGTGGAAGCCCTGATGGCTCTGTCCTGTGTTACATCCTATGGAGCAACTGCATGTATGCAGTGAGTGTAAAATGTTGTTAGGCCTGAATGTGGCACTGGCACCAGACTGCCTTGGCACGTTCTCCGTTCCTTCTTTGCAAAGCCACGTACCACAGGGCAGATAGAGGAAGCTCAGAATATGGATAGAGTAACACTAATTTCTCAGCTACTGATTGCTCTGCTTAGCCTTGGAAGATGTAGAGACTGGACCAGAGCCGCAGTGTTTAGCAATGGGTTATCTCACTGCTGAACTGTAGCAACTCAGAGCTCAGGTTCTCTCACCAGTGCAGGATGGATGGTGCAGGGGCCTGAGTGAAAACCTGTGTGACCGGTGTACAAGAATTTATTTAATTTTTTGTTACCGTAAGATAGGAAATGTCAATGGTCTCTGAATGTTTTGCTTGAACAGAAGGAGGAAATATTTTTTTAATAAATACGAAAAACTTCTTTAAATAGTTGGAATGGAAAGCAATGTTCGTACGTTACCTACGGGATACGTGTTACTGTATCAGGAACTACTGTTCCCGAGAACAGTACAAACCTTTAAGAGCTCGGAAATTCTTAGTTTAATCATTGTTGTAGTTATTCAGACTCATGCTGGCCGGCCGGTGCTGGAGAAAGCTGCAGCCCTACGCTCTCCTGCGCTGCACTTTGCTTTGTGACCCGGCGCCTCCTGAACAATACGCGGGGTCAGTTTCGAAACTTAGGGCGTGCACCCAGCGCGGGCGGCAGCACCAGGAAACGGGATACGGGCGCTGCTGCCTTATGTAAGCGAACCCAGCGCCGGCAGGGTCACCCCC